>NW_026847993.1:39823133-39838147 GCF_025583915.1 Anolis sagrei ordinatus
TCTCCGACTATAATGTGCAGTCCAGACCATTAGTGGTTTATTGACTGCTGCAGCCTAGACCTTTGCCCTGGAAGCTGTTTCATTACTGGCATATGGGGTTTTTCTTCTTCCCCCTAATCCATTATGTACCTAAAAAAAGAGATTGCAACTGTTATGCAGCCCTGTGGAAGGTGAGAGCCCGAGGCTGCCCTGAAACTGAAGGACTACCAAGAGAGAAGCATCTTTGATGTCCTCTTCCTTCTGTGGCTTACACGACTGGCTTTATTTTTATGGCATGTGTAGCCCATTGCATGCCTTTCATACGCAATTTTCATGCATGGCTTACCAGCATCAACATAAGAAAGACATAGAGCAGTGGTTCTCAACGGTACTAATGCCGTGAGCCCTTAATGCAGTTCCATATGTTGTGGTGACCCCCAACCATAACATTATTTTCATTGCTACGTCATACTGTTCTGTTGCTATTGTTATGAATCATAATCATAATGTAAATATCTGATATGCAGGCTGTATTTACATTCAGTGGACCAAATTTAGTCATAGAATCATAGAATCAAAGAGTTGGAAGAGACCTCATGGGCCATCCAGTCCATCCCCATTCTGCCAAGAAGCAGGAATATTGCATTCAAATCACCCCTGACAGATGGCCATCCAGCCTCTGTTTAAAAGCTTCCAAAGAAGGAGCCTCCACCACACTCCTGGGAAGAGAGTTCCACTGCTGAACGGCTCTCACAGTCAGGAAGTTCTTCCTCATGTTCAGATGGAATCTCCTCTCTTGTAGTTTGAGCACAAATTGAGCACAAATGCACAATATGCCCAAATGTGAATGCTAGTGGGGTTGGGGGGAGGGGGAGGATTGATTTTGTAATTTGGGAGTTGTAGTTGCTGGGATTTATAGTTCACTTATAATCAAAGAGCATTCTGAACTCCACCAGCGATGGATTTAAACCGAACTTGGCACACAGAACTCCCATGACGAACAGAAAACACTGCAAGGGTTTTGTGAGCATTGACCTTGAGTTTGGGAGTTGTAGTTCGCCTATAACCAGAAGAGTGCTGTGGATTCATGCAATGATGGATCTGGACCAAACTTGGCATGAATGCTCCATATGCCCAAATGTGAACACTGCTGGAGTCTGGGGAAAACAGACCTTGACATTTGGGAGTTGTAGTTGTTGGGATTTATAGTTCATCTACAATCAAAGAGCATTCTGAACTCCACCAGCGATGGATTTAAACTGAACTTGGCACACAGAACTCCCATGACCAACAGAAATCACTGCAAGGGTTTTGTGAGCATTGACCTTGAGTTTGGAAGTTGTAGTTCACCTATACCCAGAGGAGTGCTGTGGATTCATGCAATGATGGATCTGGACCAAACTTGGCATGAATGCTCCATATGCCCAAATGTGAACACTGGTGGAGTCTGGGGAAAATAGACCTTGACATTTGGGAGTTGTAGTTGTTGGGATTTATAGTTCACTTATAATCAAAGAGCATTCTGAACTCCACCAGTGATGGACTTAAACCGAACTTGGCACACAGAACTCCCATGACCAATAGAAAACACTGGAAGGGTTTTGCGAGCATTGACTTTGAGTTTGGGAGTTGTAGTTCACCTATACCCAGAGGAGTGCTGTGGATTCATGCAATGACGGATCTGGACCAAACTTGGCATGAATGCTCCATATGCCCAAATGTGAACACTGGTGGAGTCTGGGGAAAATAGACCTTGACATTTGGGAGTTGGGATTTATAGTTCACCTACAACCAAAGAGCATTCTGAACTCCACCAGAAATGGATTTAAACCGAACTTGGCACACAGAACTCCCTTGACCAACAGAAAACTCTGGGAGGATTTTGTGAGCATTGACCTTGAGTTTGGGAGTTGTGGTTCACCTATACCCAGAGGAATGCTGTGGGTTCATGCAATGATGGATCTGGACCAAACTTGGCATGAATGCTCCATATGCCCAAATGTGAACACTGGTGGAGTCTGGGGAAAATAGACCTTGACATTTGGGAGTTGTAGTTGTTGGGATTTATAGTTCACCTACAATCAAAGAGCATTCTGAACTCCACCAACAATAGAATTGGGTCAAACTTCTCACACAGAATCCCAATGACCAACAGAAAATACTATGTTTTCTGATGGTCTTTGGTGACCCCTTTGACACCCCCTCATGACCCCCTCGGGGGTCTCGACCCCCAGGTTGAGAAACACTGACATAGAGTGTTTAAAAAACCTCTGAGGCTGCTTGTCACAGATGAAAAGTCAGGAGAGAATGCTTCTAGAACATGGCCATACAGGCCAAAAAACCTACAACAACCCAATGGTGATATTCTCAGATCTATGAAAACCTGGTGACTGTTTGGCTTCCTTAAATGGAAGGGCAAGATGCCAATTATAAAGTTGCACTAATTGCTCTCTAGATGCAACTGAGATGTATAAAAGGTAGTGGAGAAATAACTCCGCCACCTTGAATGGGGCAAGGAGGAAAACACATCTCCGCCATATCTCAAAATAATTGCTGACCCAAGACAGGTTGCTTCTTGATCTCAACCTCTAACAAGTTAACAAGCAATTAATTTATAAAAGGGCAGTCATTGCCCTCTTAATATACACAAAAGTCTATGTATCAAAGGTTACATTGTAATTGCAACGCAAAATATTAAATCCATGGTTATAATTACCAAATAAGGTAACCTGAAATCTGATGGAAAATATGTAGTTTTGCTACATGGTTTGTCCCAGGCCAGAATTAGCTCTACTTGGCCCAGGAAGATGGAACATGACTCCATTCCAGGTTGTTTATCACACCAATAATTAATTGAAGTTGCATCTTTTGTCCTGTTTGGAATCAAAAGAACTTGAGATTTCACAAACTCCAGTGCATGTGAAAGTCAATGTTGTGGCATGAAAGAGGAACATCCATAAGTTTGTTTGCATTTCATGACTTATTGCGAAAAATTGTTTGTACAAATCCTCCTCCCTTTTTTGAATGGGATATTTTAAGGAGAAAGGAGGAGAATATCACACTAAAAATTCACATATAATAATAATAATAATAATAATAATAATAATAATAATAATAATGGGTTGTTGTAGGTTTTTTCCGGGCTATATGGCCATGTTCTAGAGGCATTTTCTCCTGACGTTTCGCCTGCATCTATGGCCAGCATCCTCAGAGGTAGTGAGGTCTGTTGGAAGTAGGAAAATGGGTTTATATATCTGTGGAATGAAAAAGGTGGGACAAAGGACTCTTGTCTGCTGGAGCTAGGTGTGAGAATCTCAACAAAAGATTCCCCCAGGCACTGCCAAGCCATCAAATCGTAATTAAGGTGGTCAGTTGAAACATTCAGTGCCATCAGCAAGGTTCCATCCTGGGCCCGGTCCTGTTCAACATCTTTATTAATGACTTAGATGAAGGGCTAGAAGGCAGGATCATCAAGTTTGCAGACGACACCAAATTGGGAGGGAGAGCCAAGACTCCAGAGGACAGGAGCAGGATTCAAAACGATCTTGACAGATTAGAGAATGATGGGCCAAAACTAACAAAATGAAGTTCAACAGGGACAAATGCAAGATACTCCACTTTGGCAGAAAAAACAAAATGCAAAGATACAGAATGGGGGACAATGCCTGGCTCGAGAGCAGTACGTGTGAAAAAGATCTTGGAGTCCTCGTGGACAACAAGTTAAACATGAGCCAACAATGTGATGTGGCGGCAAAAAAAGCCAATGGGATTTTGGCCTGCATCAAGAGGAGCATAGTGTCTAGATCTAGGGAAGTCATGCTCCCCATGCTCTATTCTGCTTTGATTAGACCACACCTGGAATATTGTGTCCAATTCTGGGCACCACAATTCAAGAGAGATATTGACAAGCTGGAATGTGTCCAGAGGAGGGCGACTAAAACAATCAAGGGTCTGGAGAACAAGCCCTATGAGGAGTGGCTTATGGAGCTGGGAATGTTTAGCTTGAAGAAGAGAAGGCTGAGAGGAGATATGATTGCCATGTATAAATATGTGAGAGGAAGCCACAGGGAGGAGGGAGCAAGCTTTTTTCTGCTTCCCTGGAGACTAGGACAATGGCTTCAAACTACAAGAAAGGAGATTCCATCTGAACATGAGGAAGAACTTCCTGACTGTGAGAGCCGTTCAGCAGTGGAACTCTCTGCCCCGGAGTGTGGTGGAGGGTCCTTCTTTGGAAGCTTTGAAACAGAGGCTGGATGGCCATCTGTCAGGGGTGATTTGAATGCAATATTCCTGCTTCTTGGCAGAATGGGGTTGGACTGGATGGCCCATGAGGTCTCTTCCAACTCTCTGATTCTATGATTCTATGATTCTGGGCATGGATGGGTGGACTGGCACAAAAAACAATTTTGAGTATGGCTGATGGATAAAGTGCGTAAGTCATATGGCAACAGTAGAAATAGAGGGTAGTATAAGATAGAGCATTATAACTTTGGGTATAGAACAATAGTAAAGAGCGAGGACAAGATTTTGGGTCCTAATTGGGGACAAGCTATCTAGGGAATTGTCTTGTCAAAACCACAGCAGAAATCTATGTCTTTCTATCTTTGAGACAAAAGTTTCAAAATGTGTAAAACCGTTTTTAAAATTGCCAAAAAAGCTCATCCAGCAGGGACAAAATGTAAAATTATTTACATGTGTGTGTTTGTTTGTGTGTAGCCATTGTTGGCTCTTTTCAACACAATACAATAATTAAACAATTATTCTTTGAGTTGCATAAGATTCACTCTGTTTTTTAAGCATAGGACAAAATCTTAAAGAAAGTCCACAGTGGATTTCACAGCAAACATATAGAAACAAAATTTTAAACGTTACTCACTTAGGCTTTGAAGTTTTGCCATCCCATCCACTTAAAAACATCATATTTTTGGTCTTTGTTTATCCCATGCCTTCCTGTTGGAAGTTTAGTCCACCTCTTTTATGCAGACAAAACCCAGAACCTTTTCTACTCTACCATTTATCTCCATTGGAAAGGCTTTGATTTTCTCTCTCTCTCTCTAAAGCAGTCATGTAATTATGACTTGCTAGGTGTTTCGGAGGCTGCTGTTCAATACAGTGTGAAAAATACAAGGCTTCTAATGTGCTATTTTATAAGGAGTAAGAATGGAATCGAAGTACCACTTAATAGAAATGCAAACAAAATGGCAGAAAATTATAGGCAGCATGTGGGAGGGAATGAATGAATGAATGGCACCGAAAGTGAATTAAGGTTCCCTGCTTGTAAGGGAGGAACAGCAGTGTTGTGTATATTTATCCATATCTAGGCACCTGCCAGAATGTATTTTCATTTATGCTTAGCAGCACTGCAGCATTACAGATCCAAAGTGTATAAATCTGCTCTACAATGAAAATATCACAAATCACCGTCTCTGGCTCTGAAGCACAGAATCGGTGGTGATCGCCTGTTTGACTTGAGCAGGAAAAGAAATGGCACACAATTGCTATTCAAGGCTCCACAGGGTTCCCTTTCAATATGCACATCGATGGCTGTACCATCAGGGACAGATGACTTAGAAATGTATTGTGCATGCACATGAATGCAAGGATGCACAACCAGGCATAATGTAGCATCCCCACAATTTAGAGAGTGAGTGTACAAAGAATATTTGAAAAATTTCAAATGAGGGATGAAGAAGAGGTTTCCCAAGTCTCGGGAATGCCTGAGAATATTAGACAAGAATATTCACCGTTTGAGAATATTGGGAAAGAATATTCAAGATTTGAGAATATTGGGCAAGAATTCTCAGCTTGGGGCTGAGAATATTTCACAAGAGTATTCACTGTTTGGGGCTGAGGATATTGTACAAGAATATTCACCATTTGAGAATATTGGACAATAATTTTCAGTTTGGGACTGAATATATTGCACAAAATATTCACCATTTGGGGCTAAGAATATTGCACAAGAATATTCACCATTTGGGACTGAAAATATTGCACAAGAATATTCACCGTTTGGGACTGAGAATATTGCACAAGAATAGTCACTGTTTGAGGCTGAGAATATTGCACAAAAATATTCATATTCACCATTTGAGAATATTGGACAAGAATTTTCAGTTTGGGACTGAGAATATTGCACAAAATATTCACCGTTTGGGGTTGAGAATATTGCACAAGAATATACACTGTTTGGGACTGAAAATATTGCACAAGAATAGTCACCATTTGGGACTGAGAATATTGCGTGAGAATATTCACCGTTTGGGACTGAGAATATGTCACAAAATAGTCACCATTTGGGGTTGAGAATATTGCATAAGAATATACGCTGTTTGGGACTGAAAATATTGCACAAGAATAGTCACCGTTTGGGGCTGAGAATATTGTACAAGAATATTTACCGTTTGGGGCTGAGAATATTGCACAGGAATAGTCACCGTTTGGGACTGAGAATATTGCGTGAGAATATTCACCATCTGGGACTGAGAATATGTCACAAAATAGTCACCGTTTGGGACTGAGAATATTGCACAAGAATAGTCACCGTTTGGGGCTGAGAATATTACGCAAGAATAGTTACCGTTTGAGGCTGAGAATATTGCGCAAGAATTCTCAGTTTCTATGATGACTATTTTGACAAGAATCATAGAATCATGGAGTTGGAAGAAACCTTGTGGACCATCCAGTCCAATCCCATTCTGCCAAGAAGAAAAAAGTAGCATTCAAAGCGCCGCCCCCCCCGACAGATGACCATCCAGCCTCTGCTTAAAAGCATCCAAAGAAGGATCCTCTACCACAGTCCATGGCAGAGAGTTCCACTGCTGAACTGTTCTCACATTTTCCTAATGTTCAGTTGGAATCTCCTTTTTGTAGTTTGAAGCCATTGTTCCATGTCCTAGCCTCCAAGGCAGCAGAAAAGAAGCTTGCTCCCTCCTCCCTGTGGCTTCCTCTCATATACTTATACATGGCTAACATGTCTCCTTTCAGCCTTCATGGAGACAGCAGTGGGTGTGCTATGAGTCTAGAGCTTAGACAAGCCTTGAGACATGACTTGCTCAAGATCATCGAGGACATATGGCAGTGTACAAATTCAGTTTTGGGCTTTATCACACAAGGGTAGCAAACCGGTGACAGTTCCTGTAGCATAATGTCATGCTCATTCATGTTAGGATGATGTCACAACCAACATCCTACAATAATCCCATCTTCTGTTGTTGACCCAAGATTATGGCAACAAGAATGATTGACAACTGGAAAACAGAGGGAGAAAATGTGGAGGCCGTGACAGACTTTGTATTTCTAGGTGCAAAGATGACTGCAGATGCAGACTGTGGCCAGGAAATCAGGAGACGCTTCCTTCTTGGGAGGAGAGCAATGTCCAATCTCGATAAAAGAGTAAATAGTAGAGACGTCACACTTGCAACAAAGATCCGCATCGTCCAGTGGTTCTCAACCTGGGGGTCGGGACCCCTGAAGGGGTCGTGAGGGGGTGTCAGAGGGGTCGCCAAAGACCATCACAGACAATATTTTCTGTTGGTCATGGGAGTTCTGTGTGGGAAGTTTGGCCTAATTCTATCGTTGGTGGGCTTCAAAATGCTCTTTGGTTGTAGGTGAACTATAAATCCCAGCAACTACAACTCCCAAATGTCAAGGTCTATTTTCCCCGAACTTCACCAGTGTTCTCTTTTGGGCATATTGAATATTCCTGCCAAGTTTGATCCAGATCCATCATTGTTTGAGTCCACACTGCTTTCTGGATGTAAGCGAACTACAACCCTAAAACCCAAGGTCAATGCCCACCAAACCCTTCTAGTATTTTCTGTTGGTCATGGGAGTTCTGTGTGCCAAGTTTGGTTCAAGTCCATGGTTAGTGTAGTTCAGAATGCTCTTTGAATGTAGGTGAACTATAAATTCCAGCAACCACAACTCCCAAATGACAAAACCAATCCTCCCATCCCATCCCCACCAGTATTCAAATTTGGGTATATTGGGTATTGTGCCAAATTTGGTCCAGTGAATGAGAATACATCCTGCATATCAGATATTTACATAACGATTCATAACAGTAGCAAAATTACAATTATGAAGTAGCAATGTAAATAATTTAATGGCTGGGGGTCACCACAACATGAGGAACTGTATTAAGGGGTCGCGGCATTAGGGACGTTGAGAACCACTGGCCATAGTCAAAGCCATGGTATTCCCTGTAGTAACCTACGGATGTGAGAGCTGGACCTTAGGGAAGGCTGAGCGAAGGAAGAGAGATGCTTTTGAGCTGTGGTGTTGGAGGAAAGTTCTGAGAGTGCCTTGGACTGCGAGAAGATCCAACCAGTCCATCCTCCAGGAAATAAAGCCCGACTGCCAGGACATCAGGAGATGTCTACTTCTTGGGAGGAGAGCAATGTCCAATCTCGATAAAATAGTGAAGAGTACAGACATCACACTGGTAAAAGCAATGGTATTCCCTGTAGTCACCTACAGATGTGAGAGCTGGACCATAGGGAAGGCTGAGCGAAGGAAGATCGATGCTTTTGAGCTGTGGTGTTGGAGGAAAGTGCTGAGAGTGCCTTGGACTGCGAGAAGATCCAACCAGTCCATCCTCCAGGAAATAAAGCCCGACTGCTCACTGGAGGGAAGGAGACTAGAGACAAAGTTGAAGTACTTTGGCCACATCATGAGGAGACAGCAAAGCCTAGAGAAGACAATGATGCTGGGGAAAGTGGGAGGCAAAAGGAAGAGGGGCCGACCAAGGGCAAGATGGATGGATGGCATCCTTGAAGTGACTGGACTGACCTTGAAGGAGCTGGGGGTGGTGACGGCCGACAGGGAGCTCTGGCGTGGGCTGGTCCATGAGGTCACGGAGAGTCGGAGACGAGTGAACGAATGAACAACAACAACTGTTGTTGACTCCAAAAAAGTCACTTACTTGGTGCAATGAGACCATTTCACTTCAGCGTCAGGATGCTAGCATTGAAGTGATGTCAGAGGGCAAGATTCTCCTCCTCTGCAAAACAGCACAGTTGTGCAAATGTCAAGAGATGTGATAGTGAGGCTGATAATCCCAGCATGTTTCTGCTCTCTGTGATTGCACGATTGCTGTGGGATAGCAGCTTTGCGTGATAAAGTCCTTTGAATCTCCCCAGATTCAATTTCAAGATCCCAACTACTGCATCGTAACTTGTTCTTACGAAAAGAACAGTCATATACATTGCAGAATTTCATATATAATATATAGCACCCCACTGTACTAATAATCATGATTTATAGATCTAATAACCAAGGCTTATATGTCAGGGGGTGTTAAGTCTGTTCTGATTCATTTCTCCTTCATTAAATAGCAATTTCAGTATTCTTTAAAACATTTTCTACTAAAAAAGAAATACAGTTCTGAAAAATAGACTTAACCTTAACATCAAATTTAATACAGAAAGTAAACAGGCATTGAAAGAATACCACTTTAGTTTTAAATAATTGAATATATGCATTTTAATCTACCAGGAAAGAACTTCAGTATTTTCATCAAAATGCTAATATTTCCACGGGAGCATTGTGGTTTCGGCGTCTCTTCCGACAAATTACAGACCAAGTCCAATTATCACAATAAGTCAGTTCTTATCTTCTTTAACCTCTTTTCTTCCATGGAACCTAACCAAATATGTAAATTAAAACATCTGCAAGGGGAAGAAATGTATTTATGAATGAACTAGAACTGGGATGAAAACTGTCACGTCTGGAAAATATCAAAGTATCAAACATAGTGAAATCCCAAACAGACTGCAGAGTCCCTGGTGACGTGGTGGGTTAAACTGCTGAGCTGCTGAACTTGCTGACCGAAAGGCCACCGGTTCAAATCCGGGGAGTGGGGTGAGCTCCCGCTGTTAGCCCCAGCTTCTGCCAACCTAGCAGTTCCAAAACATGCAAATGTGAATAGATCAAAAGGTACCTCTCTGGCAAGAAAGGTAACGGTGCTCCATGCAGTCATGCCAATGGCGACATGACCTTGGAGGTGTCTGCAGACAATGCCGGCTCTTTGGCTTAGAAATAGAGATGAGCACCACCCTAGAGTCGGACATGACTAGACTTAATGTCAGGGGAAACCTTTATTATTTATTTATTTATTTGCTTTATTTATAACCGCTTTTCTCAGCCCTCAGGCGACTCGAAGAGGTGAACAACATCAATACAAAACATCACGAGACAAGTATAGGGCAATTAAAAACAATTGTAACATAAATCATTAAACATCCGTATAACAATCATTAGCGCCTCAACAGTAAAATCAGAATCCAGTCTCATCATCCATTATTCCATATTCCTATGTTCAATTACACTGTTTAATCAAATGCTTGTTCAAACAGCCAGGTCTTCACTTTCCTCCGAAACGCCAGCAGGGAGGGGGCCGATCTGATATCTGCAGGCAGGGCGTTCCACAGCCAAGGGGCCACCACTGAGAAGGCCCTGTCTCTCATCCCCACCAAGCGTGCCTGTGATGCAGGCGGGACCGAGAGCAGGGGCTCCCCGGATGATCTTAGTGTCCTAGCCGATTCATAGGAGGAGATGCGTTCGGAGAGGTAAGTAGGGCCAGAACCATTTAGGGCTTTATAGGCTAATGCCAGCACTTTGAATTGTGCCCGGTAGCAAACTGGCAGCCAGTGGAGCTGGTGCAACACAGGAGTAGTATGCTCCCTGTTTAGCTTTACCTAATGCTCTTTTAAGGAATCTTCTTGAGAAATCTCTTTAGGGGAGCTTCTAGTTTATGGTATAACAGACAGAACTTGGACATTTCCTTTTTTTCTCCAGAATCCCACCCATTCCCACCAGCTGATTTGTGGCCCAAAGGCCTGCTCGGTTTGCTTCAAAGTTCTGCAGGTAGCTACATCCCATACGGGCTTCAAGCCTTCACTTCAGGTTTGGGAAACAGGTCCTGCATTAGCAGGCGACTTATGCATGAGCGTTGTTTCCCTCCCTCGACCCGGAGAGCTCGGGGCGCATGCCGGGAGTATTGCATGCCTGCTAAATACCACGCAGGGAATCCCATCTCTCCTTTTGGCTTGAGGGTGGATGAATGGAAGGGCTTGCTCAGGAGTGTGTGTGTGTGTGTCTTCCAATGGTGTGTGCATTTGCTTTATTCCAGGCATAAAAAGTCAGTTAATAAATCAATATATGGAGAATAAATTCATGAATTCATAACATTAGTATTAATTTGATTTTAATATATATGTGGATATATGTGTGTGTGTGTGGGTGTTTGATTTTCATATATATGTATATAGGGTGTTTGCATATATATAGTAAGTGCACTCCATGCAGTCATGCTGGCCACATGACCTTGGAGATATCTACGAACAATGCCGGCTCTTCGGCTTAAAAATGGAGATGTGCACCAACCCCCAGAGTCGGACACACCTGGACGTAATGTCAGGGGAAATCCTTTACCTTCTAAACAGACCGTAAATTGGATGACTATTCAACAAAATGGCAGAAAGGAATAAATAGGTTGCATCTAGCCACTGGCCTAAGTGTTGGGACATCCTGTGATTGAACCTGAGCCTGTGCTTGGACCTGTGAATGTGTTTCAGTCTTCTGATGTTTCTGTGTCTGGTGTGGGTAATGAGGAGGGAAATCAGTCCCCTGTTGCTTCTGATGTGGGGGATGCTGGGACTGACTCTGAGGTGCAAGATGGAGACACTTTAGTCAATGAGTTTCATGCAGACACTGACAGAGAGACTTCGGTGCAAAGGGCAGATTCTCATGAGAATGTTTATGTCAGGCCTTGGGAGAAAGGTTTACTCCCTCCATCTGTGAGCTCTCCAGATTCTAGTTTGGAAAACAGTCTGACACCTGCTAAAGTTAATGAGGAGTCAGATACGCAAAGACGGCAGCTGGAGATTAGCCAGAATCGACAAGAGGTCCAATGTTTACGTAGATCCGAAAGAATTCATCAGTTAAAGTCAAAGACTGAGGGAAAACGAAACCAGTTTTTGGGATTTAAGGTTTGCCTGTAGAAAATCTTGTCAGATCAGGCATCATTTGGAAACCAAGTTCTTGTGCCGTGGAAGTCTTATGCAAGGGATCTTGTTTCTGTGGAGTTTTTTAGCCTTTTGAATTGTCTTTGCATCCTACTTGATTCCTGTCTGGATTAATGCTGTCTTGGATTGCCTGTATTTCTTGTGTGGACATTGCTTTGGGTTACTACTGTTTATGGACTTATACTTTTTTGGAACCTTCTGATTTTCTTACAAGCATTTATTTCTTCTGGCTATTTACTAAGCTGTAACAAAAGAAGATTTGATTCTTCAATCTTTGTGTGGTGTGTTTTAAGTCAGGGGGCTTCACTTAGTGCAACACTAAGCTTGGCTGTTGCTCCAAGTAGAATACACTTTGAATTGCTATGAATTTGATCAGCCAAGACCTGCATTAAGCATATGCATTCTAGTTGGGAATACAAGGGTTGAATGAAAAGTAATGCATCCACCTTCATTACTCCTCAACAGATGGCAGCACTGGTATGCGGCAAGTACTGGCTTGTTCGGTAGACTCTCTTCTACAGTTCCATTTTGGCAGGAAGCCTTAGCATTGAATGGTTTTGTTGTTAAAGTGCAAAGTATGGAACCCTGCGCAGACGGTCGGTCAATGTGACTTAAGCAACGTGCAGTCATTGAATTCTTGACAGCAGATGGTGTCACCCCAAAGGAGATTCATCAGAGAATGCAAGCTGTTTATGGTGATTGTGTTGATGTGAGTACTGTGCGTCGTTGAGGAGTTACGAAGGTGGAGGCATTACTTTTCATTCAACCCTCGTAACACTGGATTTTGGCTTTATTTGGAATAAACTCTTTGGAAAATGGGACTTCAATTCATTATGCTTTCAAGAGGTCTGCTTTAATATGACCATAATTATAACTCAGGGTAAATAAATGTAAAATTAATTAGTGGATATTTTACTCTCTCAACTCAAATATTCACTGTTAAAGAATAACTTTAAAAAGAGGTTAAAAATGTTCTGAAATGCTCTTTGGATTATATAAAAATTCAACAATTTCAGTTAAGTTTTTTTAATATAAAAGTGCACTAAAAGCTATTTTAATAGTGTTCTGCTGATCCTTCTGAAGGTACGTGAAATGGCAGGGACTTCCAAAAAGACAGGAACCCTATTTTCCCCTCTAAAAGGAAAGACATTGTCTAAAGCTTCATCCATACTTCATATTTGTTGAATTCTTCCAGTGGATTGGCCATTTGAGTGATTCCTTATGCAAGGAATCTAGAGAGTACACTTCCAAGTTAGGACTTCCACTACTCATCCTGGTCATATTAATGTACCAATCATGTTCATTGGAATTCACTCATTCTACAGAATGATCTGAATTTAAAATAATGCTGGAATTTAAAATAATAATAACAACTGTTTAGTTTGTTGTACCAATCACCTGTTACAATGTTCCTGAGAGACTTGGACTGGAATCCTGTTGATGACATCCATTCACATATTTATAAAAAACAAGTCATGCCAGACCCGACCACCGTCTCCCAAAGCAGTTGCTCTACTCTGAACTCAAGAATGGGAAACGGAATTTTGGAGGGCAGGAAAAGAGATGTAAAATGGGCTCAAAGCCAACCTTAAAAACTCTGGTATAGACACTGGGAAGCCCTGGCCCTTGAGCGTTCCAGCTGGAGGTCAGCTGTGACCAGCAGTGCTGTAGAATTTGAAGAGGCATGAATGGAGGGTGAAAGAGAGAAATGTGCCAAGAGGAAGGCGTGTCAAGCCAACCCTGACTGGGACCACCTTCCACCTGGAAACCAATGCCCCCACTGCGGGAGATGATGCAGATCAAGAATAGGGCTCCACAGTCACCTACGTACCCACTGCCAGTACACTGATCTTGGAAGACAATCCTACTCAGACAACAAGGGATCACCTAAGTAAGTAGTTAACCTATTTGGTTGGAAACTTCATAGCTCTCTTTACCTTCAAATGGGCCTTGTACTGGGTAGCCATTCAAACAGATAATGTGCTCGGAGACTCTCTCTCTGACAAAGGACTACCCTCAGTAAAATAGGACATGCAATTCCCCTGTTTCGACACACATTTACAGCCCTTCTTCCGTGTAGCTGCAATGAAGGCAATAAAGATTTGTCATGCCTTGGTTTTCATTCCTCTGCTTCCCTCGGTTGCTAAATTTTAAAGTATATTCCTAGAAGCTTTTCCTTTTCTGACTCTAATTGCATCTCAGCGCCCAATCCAAATCAAGGAACTGGAAAGAATGTGCAATGTTCAGTCACTGGAACACTTGTAGTACCCAGCTGTACAATACGCAGAAAACATTTCTGGTATTGTAATGCTATGTTTCAGATTTCCAAAAGCTGGATTTCTCCTTGCTTCGGTGTTTTGTGGCAACAACAGGAATTACTTCCCAAGATGGTACACTGGTTGCTATTTACATAAAAGCTAAATATTTGTATCTGAACTGGATTTAAAAATATTTCTGTGTCTACACAAGATGTCCCTGAATTTGAGGCTCCACATGTTGTGTCAGGACCCAGATGCCTTCAAACACGCCAGACACAGTTCAAATGGTAAAACACAGCTTTATTGATAACAAAAAGTCTTGAAAAGCACTTAACAGCAGTGCTGAAGTCTATTGGAGTAGTTTGACACCAAAATTGAGTCAATAGAGCAAACTAAAATATAACCCGGATTATAGTGTAGACTCTTAATCCAGATTAAACTAAAAATGAAGCAAACTGCTTAAAAATCAATATGTAGCAAAAATACAGTCACTGGAGCAAGAAAATCACAGTTTCAGAACAAAAGAATGTTTCAGTCCCAAAAATATAAACACATAAAGTCCAGAAAAGCCAGAGCGTGGTCAAACTGGTCCTGAGGTCAATCCGAAGGAATCAAAGCTGGAAAACTGGAAAGCTGGAACAACAGGAACTCACAAGGCTGGAGCCCGGGACCCAAGGGTGAGAGTTTGGCAAGGCAAAGAGTAAGGTCCCATTTGGACACTTTGCTTCCTGCAACTAGATGTGCCAAC
>NW_026847993.1:39838590-39861690 GCF_025583915.1 Anolis sagrei ordinatus
GAAGGGGGAAAAAAGATAAGGCAAGGAATTTGAGAGAAATAGAGGAAAATAGATAAAGAGAAGGAAAGGGAGAGGGAAAAAAAGGGGAGAGAAAATATAAAGCGAAGATGATGAAATAGAGAAACGGGGAAAATAGATAAGGAATTAGAAATGAAGATGAAAGAACAATGAAAAATAAATCATGCTTAGGGGCCTGGGTTAGGATTATCTATATCTGTCTGAGTCCATAAGAGTAAAGAAGTCCATTAACAAGCCCCCGCAAACCAAAAAGTCCTCCTCAGAAGTGGGTTCCCTAAGTAACTCCCGAATACACTTCCTCTGTGCTTCTCCTTCAGATTCTGGCTCACAAACAGTCCTTTTAACACCTCTAGATGCTTCCCCATTCCCCATGTCGTAATCTGAGAAGCCCATAAACGTATCACTGTCGCTTGGTGCCAGGAGGATCTCTCTAACGTGTTGACGCTGCCTTTCACTCTCTGACTCCCGAGGAGACCTTTCCCCACTGCTACTAGGAGTAGCAGCTCTGTCAGGACGCTGAGCTACAACAACATGAAAAATCACCAGAAAATGGTTTGATCAATGATTAGGGACTCAAGATTGGGAAATAAGGTTCTAAAATGTAAAAACAACTCCCAAATGTCAAGGTCTATTTCCTCCAAAATCCACCAGTGTTCACATCTGGGCATATTGAGTATTTGTGCCTGAAAAAAGGCGGCGGTGGAGGAGGAGGAAGCAGGGCCTCGGGGGCCAGGAGAGCGCCTGCTGGGCCGCTGCGAGCCGTTCCCCCCTCCGCTTGCCTCCTGGCATGTAGCCTTCCTGTTTTATGCTGGGCAGAGAGGAAAGCAGCACCCACGAGGGAGAACAAAGTTGCGGTTCTTGGGAGTGGGGGGTGGGCAAGTTGGCCCTGACCGTACAGTTCATCACCGGGATGAAGTATGACCCCACCATCAAAGACTTCTACTGGAAGGAGGTTGAAGTGGACTGCTCCCCATCAGTGCTGGAAATCCTGGATACGGCAGGGATGGAACAGTTTGCCTCCATATGCAATCTCTACATTAGGAATGGCCATGGATTCATCCTAGTTTACAGTTGGGTCAACCAACAGTCCTTTCAGGACATCAAGCCAATGCGGGACCAAATTGTGCATGTGAAGCGATACGAGAAAGTGCCCCTGATCCTGGTGGGCAACAAGGTTGACCTGGAGTCGGAGTGGGAGGTCCTGTCTGCCGAGGGCTGGGCCCTGGCTCAGGAGTGGGGCTGCCCCTTCATGGAGACCTCCGCCAAGAGCAGGAACATGGTGGATTTATTTATTTGTCATGTGAGGGTAACCAATCAATTGTATTACATTTCTAACAGAACAAAACAAACAAACAGACAAAATACAAAATTTGCGAGTTTGGTAGTTGATTAAATGTCCTTTGACCAGTCTCTGCCCCCTTGGAGTGCCTCTGGTGTTGCTTCAAGGAGGTCCTCCATTGTGCATGCGGCAGTTCTCAGGGTGCATTGCAGCAGGTGGTCTGTGGTTTGCTCTTCTCCCCACTCACATATCGTGGATTCTGGCCATTTGGAGTGCCTCTGGTATTACTATAAGAAGGTCCTCCATTGTGCATGTGGCAGGGCTCAGGTTGCATTGCAGCAGGTGGTCTGTGGTTTGTTCTTCTCCACATTCATATGTCGTGGATTCCACTTTGTGGCCCCATTTCTTGAGGTTGGCTCTGCATCTTGTGGTGCCAGTGTGCAGTCTGTTCAGTACCTTCCAAGTCGCCCAGTTTTCTGTGTGCCCAGGGGGGAGTCTCTCGTTTGGTATCAGCCATTGGTTGAGGTTCTGGGTTTGAGCCTGCCACTTTTGGACTCTCGCTTGCCAAGGTGTTCCAGCGAGTGTCTCTGTAGATCTTAGAAAACTATTTCTTGATTTAAGTCGTTGACGTGCTGGCTGATATCCAAACAGGGGATGAGCTGGAGATGTCTCTGCCTTGGTTCTTTCACTATTGGCTGCTACTTCCTGGCAGATGTCAGGTGGTGCAATACCGGCTAATCAGTGAAATTTCTCCAGTGGTGTAGGGCGCAGACACCCCGTGATAATGCGGCATGTCTCATTAAGAGTCACATCTACTGTTTTAGTGTATGGTGGATGAACTCTTTGCAGAGATAGTGAGGCAAATGAACTATGCATCCTTGCCTAAAAAGCAGGACCAGCGTTGCACAACCTGCATCGTCCAGTGAGTGAGAGAAAGCAGAACCTCAATCATAGCCATACAGAGCAAATAAAACTCAGAGATTTGCACAGATGTTGCTTTGGAGAACCCTTTTCCAGCCCAGGCTGCAAAACTGAGCCTCAATCCGCCCTGTCTCTCTTTCGTGCCCGTTTCCAGGCATCAAGTGCAAGGCAAACACTCAAAAGAGGGTGAGAGGCAGCCATGGAGGCCCTTTCCTCGGCCGGCGACAGAAAAACTCTTAGCATGTTTACCATACATTTTGGAATATCTATTCTTTCAATCTCTTGAATCCTCTTTTTGGTTACTTGTTCTTATTTTTAAGAAAAGCTTTCTAAGTTCCTATTAACAGCTAATATGCAGCGATTTTTTTTTAAAAAAATATTTCAATTTCTTTAATTGAGAGAGAATTTGTGCCAAGTTTGGTCGAGATCCATCATTGTTTGAGTTCACAGTGCTTTCTGGATGTAGGTGAACTACAATTCCAAAATTCAAGGTCAATGCCTACCAAACTCTTCCAAAATTTTCTGTTGGTCAAGGGAGTTTTGTCTGGCAGATTTGGTTCAATTCAATAATTGGTGGAGTTCAGAATGCTCTTTGATTGTAGGTGTACTATAAATCCCAACAACTACAACTCCCAAATGAAAAAAAATCAATCCCCAACCCCACCAATATTCAGATTTGGGCATATTGGGTATTTGTGAGAAATTTCATCCAGAGAATGAAAATACATCCTGCATATCAGATATTTACATTACAATTGATCATGGTAGTCCATGCTCTGGTTACATCCCGTATAGACTACTGCAACGCTCTCTACGTGGGGTTGCCTCTGAAGACTGCTCAGAAGCTTTAAATGGTCCAACGATCGGCAGCCAGGATGGTAACAGGAGCGGCACTCAGGTAGCACACAACTCCTCTTTTGCGCCAGCTCCAGTGGCTGCCAATTTGCTACCGGGCACAATTCAAAGTGCTGGCATTAGCCTATAAAGCCCTAAACGGTTCTGGCCCGACCTACCTGTCCGAACGTATCTCTTCCTATGAACCAGTTAGGACATTAAGATCGTCTGGGGAGGCCCTGCTCTCGGTCCCGCCGGCTTCACAAGCACGCCTGGCAGGGACGAGGGATAGGGCCTTCTCAGTGGTGGCCCCTCTGCCGTGGAACGCCCTTCCTGCAGATATCAGATCAGCCCCCTCCCTATTGGCTTCCCGGAGGAAAGTGAAGACCTGGCTATTTGAACAGGCATTCGACCAGGCAGTGTAATCGATTATCGGAACACGGAATAATGGATAATGAGACTGGGTTCTGATTCCATTGATGAGACCTGATGGATTTGTTATATTGATGTATTGCTGTATTGATGTTTAATTAATTGTTATGCTATTGCTTTTAAATGTCCAATGATTTTGTATTGTGAATATTGAAACTGTTGTTGTTAACTGCTCTGAGTCGCCTAAGGTCTGAGAAGAGCGGTATACAAATAAAGTAAATAAAATAAATAAATAATTTCATTAACAGTTGCAAAATTACAGTTATGAAGTAGCAACGAAAATAACGTTATGGTTGGGGGTCTCTACAACATGAAGGACTGAATTAAGGGATCGTGGCATTAGGAAGGTTGAGAAACACTGCTTTAGAAATATGAAAACTAGCATTACCATCACACTGAATTGTGACTCTACACTATGTGAAGCAGTATATGTTTTAGTCTATCCAGTATCTCCTATCATAGACTTTATTGGAGTGACTCAGAGTTCTAGTATTCTGGGGATTGGGGGATGGAGAAAAATACTTTTCTCTGCTCATTTTCTCCATGAAATGCATAAATTTAAATGAAACATAACCCTGGATAAAGTCAAACATCACATCCTCCCTTGCCGCTGCCCAAATGTTGCCCAAGGCTCCCGTTTTATGTGCACCAAAGACAACACAATAATAAACTGCGCAAAGATGAAGTCGCTTTTATGATGCTCATTTTTATTTCACTAATCTAGATGGCCAATGACCTTGCTGGTGACTAAAATAGGATGCCATTTCCTGTGAACATCTATAATTAATAAGTATCAAAGCAGTTACATTTCCTCTGGTTTCATGCTTTCAAATTGACATCAAATCCAAAGCCTGTTTATTCCCCACCACTAAGGCGAGCTGAAAAAATTATGAGCGCACTCGTGTAAACTGTGGCATTCGTGCTGGATTTGCAAACATTTCATCATCGTGTTGACATGAACTATCTTTGGAATTCTTTTCTGACTGTGTTGAAATAAAAGAACATAATGGGTCAAGAACTTTCAGTCACAACTGATGTTGATACACAAGGCAGATATTCATATGTTTAGTCACTACAAGAACAGGGAGACATCGTTGTCATTTTTTCCCTGTGAAAGTAACTCTTGAAGCTAAGGCCCCACCTACACCATCTCTCTCTCTCTCTCTCTCTCTAGTGGAGTGCCACAGGGTTCCGTCCTGGTCCTGGTCCTGTTCAACATCGTTATTAACGACTTAGATGAAGGGCTAGAAGGCAGGATCATCAAGTTTGCAGACACACCAAATTGAGAGGGATAGCCAAGACTCCAGACAGGAGCAGGATTCAAAACGATCTTGACAGATTAGAGAGATGAAAGGCCAAAACTAACAAAATGAAGTTCAACAGGGACAAATGCAAGATACTCCACTTTGGAAGGAAAAACGAAATGTAAAGATACAAAATGGGGGACGCCTGGCTCGAGAGCAGTACGTGTAGTCCTCATGGACAACAAGTTAAACATGAGCCAACAATGTGATGTGACGGCAAAAAAAGCCAATGGGATTTTGGCCTGCATCAATAGGAGCCTAGTGTCTAGATCTAGGGAAGTCATGCTCCCTATGCTCTATTCCGCTTTGGTTAGACCACACCTGGAATATTGTGTCCAATTCTGGGCACCACAATTCAAGAGAGATCTTGACAAGCTGGAATGTGTCCAGAGGAGGGCAACTAAAATGATCAAGGGTCTGGAGAACAAGCCCTATGAGGAGCGGTTAAGGAGCTGGGCATGTTTAGCCTGAAGAAGAGAAGGCTGAGAGGAGATATGATAGCCATGTATAAATATGTGAGAGGAAGCCACAGGGAGGAGGGAGCAAGCTTGTTTTCTGCTTCCCTGGAAACTAGGACGCGGAGCAATGGCTTCAAACTACAAGAGAGGAGATTCCATCTGAACATGAGGAAGAACTTCCTGACTGTGGGAGCCGTTCAGCAGTGGAACTCTCTGCCCCGGAGTGTGGTGGAGGCTCCTTCTTTGGAAGCTTTTAAACAGAGGCTGGATGGCCATCTGTCAGGGGTGATTTGAATGCAATATTCCTGCTTCTTGGCAGAATGGGGTTGGACTGGATGGCCCAAGAGGTCTCTTCCAACTCTTTGATTCTATGATTCTATCTATCTGCTATATTTATACCCCTCCCTAATAATAATAATAATAATAATAATAATAATAATAATAATAACAACAACACTTTATTTGAACCCCGCTACCATCTCCCAAAGGAACTCGGTGCGGCTTACATGAGGCCGAGTATGTATGCCAAGTGTGGGACACATCTCACTATGCTAAAACAGTGGGTGTGGCTCTTAATGAGACATGCTGCATTATTACAGACTAGTGCAACGTTCCCTACGTGGGGTTGCCTTTGAAGACGGTCCGGAAACTTCAACTAGTCCAATGAACGGCAACCAGATTGTTAACAGGAGCAGCGCTCAGGGAGTATACAACCCTCTTGTTGCACCAGCTCCACTGGCTGCCAGTTTGCTACCGGGCCCAATTCAAGGTGCTGGCCTTGGCCTATAAAGCCCTAAACGGTTCTGGCCCAACTTACTTGTCCGAATGTATCTCCCCTTATGAACCACTGAGGACTTTAAGATCATCTGGGGAGGCCCTGCTTTTGGTCCCGCCTTCGTCACAAGCACGTTTTATTTATTTATTTATTTGCTATACTTGTATACCGCCGTTTCTCAGCCTAGCCGGCGACTCAACGCGGTTTACAACAACTTATAACAAACAACAGTATACAGTTTAAAAGCATAAAAACACAATCCGGGGACGAGAGACAGGGCCTTCTCAGTAGTGGCCCTTCGGCTATGGAATGCCCTCCCTAGGGAAATCAGATCTGCTCCCTCCCTCTTGGCGTTTCGGAGGCAAGTTAAAACGTGGCTGTTCGAGCAAGCGTTTACAAATACAGAGTAGCTAATACGGGAAATCGAATGACCTGACAATGGAATTGGACAATGCTTGAGAATAATGAGACGATGATGATGTCACTTTTATTGTTTTTGTGATGTCTTATACTGCTCAATGTTTTTTATCTATTATGTTTTATGTATACTGATTTGTTGGAAACTGCCTTGAGTCGCCAATTGGCTGAGAAAGGCGGTATTCACATACAGTAAATAAATCAAAAAATCAATAAATCAATAAATAAAAGGAAGGCAGGATAATCCGGCAAATTACAGACCCATTAGCCTCCTTAATACCATTAGTAAAATATACACAAGGCATCTATATTGGATATCTGGAGTAAAACAACTACTTTCAAAGTAAAGACCACCCAATGAAACAGGAAATAACACTTTCAACCCATTAATGAAAGGCTTCAGAAGTCTCTGAAAAGTTTTGAAAAGTTTTTCTGTGAAAATCGCAATTGACTTTAGAATCGAACCACCAGCACCCCCGACATCCGAAATGAGTTTTGAACCATTTTTTTGTGGATCAACCAAGCCTAGTAGTTGGGCAACGAACTCCCACAAAAGTGTGCAAAACAGAGCCCTTAATGCACCTTTGCTGTTTGTGTAATCTTCGTCTAGGCCTCTGAACTTGTCTGCACAGCAAATCACTTTCTTCAAACTGGTTTGAAACTGCATTAAATGGTCAGTGTGACTTGCCCCATAGAATCATAGAATCAAAGAGTTGGAAGAGACCTCATGGGCCATCCAGTCCAACCCCCTGCCAAGAAGCAGGAATATTGCATTCAAATCACCCCTGACAGATGGTCATCCAGCCTCTGTTTAAAAGCTTCCAAAGAAGGAGCCTCCACCACACTCCGGGGCAGAGAGTTCCACTGCTGAACGGCTCTCACAGTCAGGAAGTTCTTCCTCATGTTCAGATGGAATCTCCTCTCTTGTAGTTTGAAGCCATTGTTCCATTGCATCCTAGTCTCCAAGGAAGCAGAAAACAAGCTTGCTCCCTCCTCCCTGTGGCTTCCTCTCACATATTTATACATGGCTATCATATCCCCTCTCAGCCTTCTCTTCTTCAGGCTAAACATGCCCAGCTCCTTAAGCCGCTCCTCATAGGGCTTGTTCTCCAGACCCTTGATCATTTTAGTCGCCCTCCTCTGGACACATTCCAGCTTGTCAATATCTCTCTTGATTTGTGGTGCCCAGAATTGGACACAATATTCCAGGTGTGGTCTAACCAAAGCAGAATGAGAACTAGTGATGGTGACCAGATCAAGAATCCAACCGAGGATGAACATGTGCCAGCTTGGGTCCGTACAGAAGAGTCGAAGGTTCGTGATCCAACCAGACTTTAGCAGAAGCTAGAGTCAGGAATTGGAGCTGGCTACACATTTCTTTCATTCTTGGGTTCCTAAAGAACATTCCAGACAAGATCTTGAGTATTTCAAAAAAAGTGGACCTGTCAGCCAACTCTACTATTTCATTTCTCATCTTCCCCATCCACAGAGTTTTCACAAGAATGGCCTGGGTGACCTTAGGTACGCCATTCTTTCTCAGTCTTAGAGGAAGGGAATTGCAAATGTCCTTTGAACATATATATTGCTAAGAACAATTCGTGATAAGATTGGCATAAATTGGAGCTAATTTGAAGGCAAGGGAACAAGAACAAAAGATGGAGTCAAGCAGCCAACATTCCTTGAAATGATTACTTACGCAGGCAGGCAGAAAGAAAAAAAGTCTGATATCAGTGAATCCCACTTGAACTGTTGGAGAGCTTTTTCTCTCTCTGTCGAAATTCAGTGAATTGAAGTCCCGTTGTCTTCTTTCCGTCTCTCTGCACATAATCAGGGTAGATAATTTTGCAAGGCCATTTGCATTGACTGTAATGGAAGGTATCACCAAAGGGGGAAGCAGAAGGAGAACCATTGAAATGTCTTCCCATTTGTCTTGGTGTGCCAGCGCCCACTTGACCAGAATATCCAAGGAGCTATTTGCTGCAAGAAATGTTGAATTATAACAATGTTAATATTCCTAAGGACTCTGTTAAGAGCAAGTGTCAGGCATTTTTTCATCAGCCAAAGTGGCTGAAGTCACTGCGACTCATCTTTCTTATACGTTTTAGGTGACATTTGACTCCTCTGCATCATTACCCAGTACTTTGCGTTCCCTTCCCAGCACGGATCTGTTGAGCATGTGTGTGTGTGTGTGTGTGTGAGTCTCTTAAAACCTATAATTTCCAGACACTGACCTTCCCTGCTAAGATTCAGAGTAATGAGCTTTCCAACCGAATTTGAACTTTCGCTTGCAAAGATTGTGAGTTAATTAATATCACCCCACATTCACAGACTTTAATTTTGGGGCTCTGGCAGGTGCTGGAGTAAAATAAATCCCTCTCTTAAGTGAACTGGGTCTCCCATCATGTCTTAATGCCTCCATTTCTACAGGTGTCAAGTTTGATTCTAATAGACCTGGCCCTCTAACCTCATTTGCAGGAAGATTGTCATTACTGACCAGGGTTTTTTTTCGTATCAGGAGCAACTTGAGAAACTGCAAGTCGCTTCTGGTGTGAGAGAATTGTCCATCTACAAGCATGTTGCCCAGGGGACGCCTGGATGTTTGATGTTTTACCATCCTTGTGGGAGGCTTCTCTCATGTCCCCATATGGGGAGCTGGAGCTGACAGAGAGAGCTCTACCAACTCACCCTCGATTCAAATCACTGACCTGTCAATCAGCAGTCCTGCCAGCACAAGGGTTTAACTTGTTGCGCCACTGGGGACTCCAGATGAAACATGGTGTAATGATTTGAGTGTTCGACTATGACTCTGGACAACCGGGATTGAACCCTGGTTTGGCCATGAAACCCAGAAGTCAGAAATGACTTGAAGGCATGCAGCAATATTGAAGAGTGGGGAACATCTCTTGTACATGAAGTAAATGTGTTTTCAGTAAGGCCCTCAACAAGACCCCCATGACCTTCTGGCAAACAAGCTAGTCAAATGTGGGCTAGGCAATACTACCGTTAGGTGGATCTGCAATTGGTTAAGCGAACGAACCCAGATGGTGATTCTCCCCAATGCATCCTCTTCATTCCAGAAAGAAGTGATAAGTGGAGTGACAGAACCAGAGTTCCGTCCTGGGCCCGATCCTGTTCAGGATCTTCATTCATGACTTAGATGAAGGGTTGGAAGGCAGGATCATCAAGTTTGCAGACGACACCAAATTGAGAGGGAGAGCCAATACTCCAGAAGACAGGAGCAGGATTCAAAATGATCTTAACAGATTAAAACAATGCGCCAAAACTAACAAAATGAAGTTCAACAGTGACAAATGGAAGATACTCCACTTAGGCAGAAAAAATGAAATGCTAAGATACAGAATGGGAGACGTGTGGCTCGAGAGCAGTGCATGTGAAAAAGATCTTGGAGTCCTTGTGGACAACAAGTTAAACATGAGCCAACTATGTGATATGGCGGCAAAAAAGGCCAACATGATTTTGGCCTGCATCAATAGGAATCTAGTGTCTAGATCCAGGGAAGTCATGCTATCCTTCTATTCTGCCTTGGTTAGACCACACCTGGAATACAGTGTCCAATTCTGGGCACCACAACTGAAGGGAGATGTTGACAAGCCAGAATGTGTCCAGAGGAGGGCGACTAAAATGATCAAGGCTCTGGAGAACAAGCCCTATGAGGAGCGGCTTAAAGAGCTGGCATGTTTAGCCTGAAGAAGAGAAGGCTGAGAGGAGACATGATAGCCATGTATATATGTGAGAGGAAGTCATAGGGAGGAGGGAACAAGCTTGTTGTCTTCTTCCCTGGAGACTAGGTCTCTCTCTACATCCCGCCTCGGAGTTTAAGATCCTCTGGGGAGGCCCTGCTCTCGGCCCCACCTCTATCACAAGTGAGGTTGGTGGAGACGAGGAGCAGGGCCTTCTCGGTGGTGGTCCCTCACTTGTGGAATTCACTCCCCAGGGAAATTGGGTCATCGACATCCCTCCTCTCTTTTAGAAGGAAATTAAAAACATGGATATGGGACCAGGCCTTTGGGTAATCTGGCAGATAGACAAAGGACAATGACGACTAGAATTGATAGGATTTGACAATGTGGAATGAATTTACAGACTCTGAGCTGGCGAACGTTGAGCATTAGATTGGTTTTATTGATTATGATGTATAATTGATTGTTTTAATTGTTCATAATTGCTGTTTATATATGTTTTATATTATTGTTGTGTTGGCATCGAATTGTGCCTTTTGTAAGCCGCCCTGAGTCCCCCCTTGGGGGTTGAGAAGGGCGGGGTAGAAATGCGCGAAATAAATAAATAAATAAATTCAAATTACAGTAAGGAGATTCCACTGGAACATAAGGAAGAACTTCCTGATTGTGAGAACTGTTCAGCAGTGGAACTCTCCACCCCAGAGTCCGGTGGAAGCTCTTTCATTGGAGCCTTTTAAACAGAGGCTGGATGGCCATCTGCCGGGGGTGTTTTAAATGCGATTCTCCTGTCTCTGAGCAAATCAGACTGAGAAAACCCTGGAATAGGTAAAACAAAACTTGGACGGGCACAACAACAACAACAACAACGTTCTCGAGTTCCAATACACTTCATTTCTAGGTTCAAGAACCTCTCATACATTCAGAAACATATATTATAAGGCAATATAACATTAAAACTTGAAAATCTGTGTAAATAATGCTCGGTGCGCATTGGTACGCTCTCTTTCTCATTACTGCATGGCTTGAAATACACAAAGTAATTTCATTCTCCCAACCTGCATTGTTTAGATAGGATGAAGGCATCAGATATTTCCCCACTAGTGTTTATAGGTCTTGAAATTACTTCTACAAAGGAGAACAGCTGAGCTGCCTGCTAAGTAGACATCTTAGAGACTCTAAACAGAGTTGGAAAGTTAAAAAAAAACATCTGGCCGTGTGTGTGCATACACACACACACACACACACACACACACATTAGACATGTAGCCTTCTGATCTTTGGACTCAGTGCTAACATCTGCTTAGTTTAATCTTTGGCCAAGAACTGGAAAGGAAGGAAACACTCTTTTGAACAGAAAGCTTTCTACTTGGAATCTATTAAATTATTTATTTCGGGTACTTTTACCCCGCCCTTCTCAACCCCCGAGGGGGGACTCAGGGCGGCTTACAACAAAGGCACAATTTGATGCCTATACAGTTACACATAATGTACAATCATAGTTAAAACAGTTATCACAATTAAAAACAAGCGAACAATCAATATACAACACATCATATGAAAACTATTCACACGCTCAGCTTCATCTTTCAGGGTTCCAAATTCCATTCCATTTGTCATTTCCTGGTCATTGTCGAAGTCCTTTCTTTACCTGCCCGATTGTCCGAATGCCTGGTCCCAAATCCATGTCTTCAGTTTTTTCCTGAAGGAGAGGAGTGAGGTCGCTGCTCTGATTTCCCTGGGGAGTGAGTTCCACAGGCAGGGGGCCACCACCGAGAAGGCCCTGCTCCTCGTCCCCGCCAACCTCACTTGTGATAGAGGCGGGGTCGAGAGCAGAGCCCCCCCAGGCGATCTTAGACTCCGGGGTGAGACGTAGAGGAAGATCCGTTCGGACAGATACACTGGGCCAGAGCTGTATAGGGTTTTGTAGGTCAAAACCAGCACTTTGAATTGTGTTTGGAACTGGATCGGCAGCCAGTGGAGCTGACACAACAGGGAGGTGGTATGCTCCCTGTATGACGCTCCGGTGAGCAGTCTGGCTGCCTCCCGCTGGACTAGTTGCATGATAAGTTTCCGAACAGTCTTCAAAGGCAACCCCACGTAGAGTGCGTTGCAGTAATCTAATCGGGATGTAACAAGAGCGTGGACCACTGTGGCCAGATCCACTCCCTCCAACTATATTATGAATCATGAGAAAATAAGCAACAGGAAAATCCCAACTCTTTATGTGTAGGCCATAAAGAAGAGAAGAATGTATTAATTCTTTTGACTCATTCAAGAGTCAAATTACAGATGGTCTAAAGACCATCTAAAGACCTCTCCACACAGCAAAATAGTCCCCGGTTTTGATTTCTCGTGTCAGGGCAGCCAGTCAGTGGGTTAAACCCCTGTGCCGGCAGGACTGAAGACCTACAGGTCGCAGGTTCAAATCCGGGGAGAGGCAGATGAGCTCCCTCTATCAGCTCCAGCTCTTCGTGCAGGGACATGAGAGAAGCCTACCAAGGATGATAAAAACATCATAATAATAATAATAATAATAATAATAATAATAATAATAATAATCCTTTATTTATACCCCGCTACCATCTCCCGCAGGACTCGGTGCGGCTTACAAGAGGCCGAGCCCAAACACATCATAAAACATAACAACAACAAAACAACAATAAATAACTCATAAAAGCAAAAACAATACAATAACAGGTTAAAACATGCATGACAAAATGGGCAGAAAATTTAAGAAGGCCCATCCAATTCAGAGAATGGGAACAAATGTGGAATAAAAAGTTGAAATATACTAATGCGATGGATTTAAAGGAAAATTGGTATAAAATCTTCTATAGATGGTACCTTACCGCCAATAAATTAAGACACATGTATAAAAATGTCTCTGACAAATGCTGGAAGTGCAGTGAACAAACAGGTACACTCTACCATATGTGGTGGTCCTGCAAAGAAACATCTAAATATTGGTCACTAATACATGAGGAAATACAAAAATTACTGAAAAGGAAGTTTAAGAAGAAGCCTGAGTATTATTTACTTGGCTTCACAGACCTGGATCTACAACTTGAAGAAAATGAAGACAAATTATTAACATACATTACAACGGCAGCGAGGATTATTTTCGCTAGATATTGGAAAAAAGAACAGATTCCTATTATTGACGAATGGATAGATAAGGTTAAAGAAATATGAGAGATGGATGAATTAACTTTTTTGATGAGGAAAAATACCGGAAAATCGATAAAAAGGACAGACTGGACCTGGGTGGTATTAAGAAATGAAGCTTTTGTGCAGGTGAAGCTTGTCCACTAACTTAGCTTTCCTCACTGAGACTAACTAAAAATGGCCCCCTCTTCCCTTCCCATTGCCCTGAACAAGGGGCGGAACCAAAACTTAACAATGATAGACAGGTGGCTTGCCCTAAGACTGCAAACCAAAGGAAGCCGCCTTTTTGCAGAATCCCCGAAACCTTGGAATGCATGCAAACACTTAATAGGAAGAAATGAAGTTGGAGCTCCTGGTACAGCCGTACCAGCACACACACTGAGGTTTCTCATATGTTGTACTCAGAATATGGAAAAATTGTTTTCTTGAACTATAGATCCTGGAATATCTCAACCAACTTGGCCACTATTGTCCAAATTATACTCCAAAAAGTAAACTGATCAACGTCTGGTCCTATTTTATATAAGTCAGCCCTCTATTTGAAGAGGCATCAAAGGACTAACCTCTGTTAGTAGCCATTCTATTTCTGAAGGACTATCCAATTGAAAACCTGTTTAAAGAACTAGTCCACATCTAAAATGAAAGAACTAAGAGAAGAGAGAAAAAGGAGTCAATGGGTCCTCTTCCTCTTTTGCTTTCAAGTCATTTCTGACATAGGCTGACCCTAAAGAAAACTCATTTTTAAAATTCCTTATCTGGAATTCCAAAATCAAAAATTGTCCTCAGGGACAATATTATTAATAATGTCGTTTCATGCTCAAAATTATTAAAAAACATTCTATATATATTCAGGCTATGTGAATAAGGTACACATGAAACCTGAATGACTTTTGTGTTTAGATAGGTCCCATCTCCAAGTTGAAGTTTCTTATTAGGTACTAGCCGTTCCCTGCCACGCGCTGCAGTGGCCCACATGGGGGTTCTGTGTGGGAGGTTTGGCCCAATTTTATCGTTTGTGAGATTCAGAATGCTCTGTGATTGTAGGTGAACTATAAATCCCACCAACCACAACTCCTGAATGTCAAGATTCTATTTTCTCTAAACTCTACCAATGTTTACATTTGGGTATATTGAGTATTCGTATAGAGTTTGGTCCAGATCCATCATTGTTTGAGTCCACAGTAGTCTCTGGATGTAGGTGAACTACAATTCCAAAACCAAAGGACACTGCCCACCAAACCCTTCCAGTATTTTCTGTTGGTCATGGGAGAAATGTGTGCCAAGTTTGGTTCAATTCCATCGTTGCTGGAGTTCAGAATGCTCTTTGATTGTAGGTGAACTATAACTCCCAGCAACTACAACTCCCAAGAGTCAAGGTTATTCTCCCCAAACTCCACCAGTGTTCACATTTGGGCATACTGAGTATTTGTGCCAAGTTTGATCCAGATCCACCATTGTTTGAGTCCACAGTGATTTCTGAATGTAGGTGAACTACAACTCCAAAACCAAAGGACACTGCCCACCAAACCCTTCCAGTATTTTCTGTTGGTCATGGGAGAACAGTGTGCCAAGTTTGGTTCATTTCCATCGTTGCTGGAGTTCAGAATGCTCTTTGATAGTAGGTGAATTATAAATCCTAGCAACAACAACTCCCAAATGACAAAATCAATTTTTTTTTAGTGAAGGACGTACATTGAGTTGTTAGGTGTGTTGTATTCAAATTTGGTGTCAATTCGTCCAGTGGTTCTTGAGTTCTGTTAATCCCACAAACGAACATTACATTTTTATTTATATAGATATGCAGAAATTCTTGAATTTTGAAAAATTTGGCTTGTTGTGGAAACAACAAGCTTCAATCAAATCTCCTTTACTCTATGATAATAAGTCTTCCAGGAGTGAATTTTCTTTCTGGGAATATATTTTTCTAACTAGCAAAAGAAATAATAGAATCATAGAATCAAAGAGTTGGAAGAGACCTCATGGGCCATCCAGTCCAACCCCATTCTGCCAAGAAGCAGGAATATTGCATTCAAATCACCCCTGACAGATGGCCATCCAGCCTCTGTTTAAAAGCTTCCAAAGAAGGAGCCTCCACCACACTCTGGGGAAGAGAGTTCCACTGCTGAACGGCTCTCACAGTGAAGTTCTTCCTCATGTTCAGATGGAATCTCTCTCTTGTAGTTTGAAGCCATTGTTCCGCGTCCTAGTCTCCAAGGAAGCAGAAAACAAGCTTGCTCCCTCCCCTCCCTGTGGCTTCCTCTCACATATTTATACATGGCTATCATATCTCCTCTCAGCCTTCTCTTCTTCAGGCTAAACATGCCCAGCTCCTTTAAGCCGCTCCTCATCGGGCTTGTTCTCCAGACCCTTGATCATTTTAGTCACCCTCCTCTGGACACATTCCAGTTTGTCAATATCTCTCTTGAATTGTGGTGCCCAGAATTGGACACAATATTCCAGGTGTGGTCTAACCAAAGCGGAATAGAAGCATGGGGAGCATGACTTCCCTGGATCTAGACACTATGCACCTATGTTGTCTCATTTCCATTCGTAAACTATGACTTGTTTGTGAATTGAATGTTTGTACCTCAGAAGCTGACTGTATAAACCCATGGGTTCCATAGGATGAAACTATGGGAGTTGGAGTGGTCTGAAATTATTGCAAGTGTGCCTTGTCGGTAAATTAATGCTTCCAGACTGTTTGGGAAAGAATTGTCAGACTTTGTGCGTGAAAGTGTTGTTTGGCCAAGATACAGAGGAGGACTGAACTACTTTGGATTTATTTGTGTTTACCTTATTTTTTTAACTTTTAGAAGGTTTCAATGGGATTTGTAATTTCAGTGCTATGACTTGCTCTGCCTGGAGCATGGGAGAGGCAGGATTGAAACATCTTAAATAAGTAAATAATATTCACTCTTGTTTTGGCAGCGGCCAACGGATCCTGATCAGATGTGACGGTGATCTAACCGCTGCTGCCGCTGGTTGCACATGAAGCTCACCAGCCCCTGATGAGATGTGACACTTCGGAGCATCTTTGATTACTTAGCCAAAAGCAGAGCAGGTTGAAAGATTTCAGTCGCATTTGCATGTTCAGGAAAGACCGATCTGGATTTCCTTCTCTCTTTTTTTGATCACAACAATGCAATTAGCATATGGTTTGGGGGGCAACATTACATAGTATTTTAAGATTTTTCCCCCCATTCTTCTCTTCTTTAAACAATCTTTCTGTTTCATCATGATCACCCATTAGACCTGGAAATCACAAACCATTACAGCTGGGAAATATCACTCTTGCCAGTTAATACGAATGCACCCACAACAGCAATTTTCTTCATACATGGGACAGAACGTACTTGAAATATTAAGAAAAGAATGTGGGTTCGCTCATATTGTTGGACAAACATTGGGTGAGGAGCAGTTGATATAATGGTTCTTTCCAGACCCTGAAAATTTACTTCTTATATGACAGCAACCACTGATTTTCACAAGCAAAAGGTTGACAGATTGATTCAGGACAGTTGTCATATCACTCAGAGAGAAATTTCAAGCATAATCGGAATTTCAAAAGAATGTGAGGGTCACATTATTGCTTTGCTAGGCTATCGGAAGATCTGTGCACGATGGGTACCCAGGATGAGAGAACTGTGAGACGCTGGTTGTGGAAACAGAGTGTCGACTTCTTCTGTGACGGCTTCAGAAAACTTGTTCATCATTAGCAGAAATGTATCCAATTGTCTACTGTGTGTTGTTGGGCGAGTAAGTTTAAAGATGTTGAGGTGGGAACATCTGACTTGCACGACAAACAAAGAGTTGGATGTCTTGTGACAGCAACCACCGAGTTTCACAAGCTAACGTTGACAGATTCATTCAGGATTGTCATATCACTCAGAGAGAAATTTCAAGCATAATCGGCATTTCACAATAACATGTGGGGCATATTATTGTTTTGCTTGGCTATCGGAAGGTCTGTGCACGATGGTTACCCAGGATGAAAGAACTGTGAGACCCTGGTTGTGGAAAGGAGTGTCGACATTAATCACAGATTTCAAGCTGTTTATGGTGATTGCGTTGATGTGAGTACTGTGTGTCATTGGGCGAGTAAGTTTAAAGATGTTGAGGTGGGAACATCTGGCTTGCATGACAAAGAGTTGGCTGTCCTGTGACAGCTACCACCAAGTTTAACAAGCAAAAGGTTGACAGATTGATTCAGGACGATTGTCGTATCACTCAGAGAGAAATTTCAAGCATAATCGGCATTTCACAAGAACGTGTGGGTCACATTATTGCTTTTCTTAGCTATTGGAAGATCTGTGCACAATGGGTACCCAGGTTGCTGACGCCTGAAATGAAAGCGCACAGACTTGAAACTTCAGAGACTGAATGTCACCATCGTATGACATCCTCCATACAGTCCAGATTTAGCACCGTCTGACTTCCATCTGTTCCCGACCGTGCCGTCACACTCAGACACTATAAAAATAAAACTAAGATGTGCTTCTCTCTTTGTCTGGGTGGACCGTGGGGGTCTTTCTGTAGAAGCTTGAGATTCCCAGCAACCAAGGCTACTACAGGCTTTGAACATCAAAACAGAATATTTATTTCTCAAAGTCCTTGCAGACTTGGCACAGCTTGTTAAAGTTACAAACAAAACAGTCAATTGGTGAAACCATAGAGATGATCTTTCTTTCTTTTTACTTCAGTTACGGAGGTGCCTTCATCCAAATGGTAGAAAAAAATCCTGAGATCTTTTTACCCCAACCCTGAGCCACTATCTTTTAGAAAGCGTAGGCCTTCCCTATTCCAGCCCAAGGTTAGTTTGGTGATGAAGCAAATAGTGCTCAATAACTATTTCTCAATAACTCAATATCTATCTATAACTCAATTGCTCAATCACTATCTATAGTATCTCAATCACTAAATTTATCTTTCTATCTATTTCTCAATCAGCTTCTTTATCTATATAACTCAATCCGCTTCTCTATCTAAATAACTCAATCATTCTTACAATGGTTTTCTCAGAGTACCTGCCTGACCAACAGCACATCTGAAGCTTTCTTCTCTACTGAAGAAGGCAGGGAAGATTCTAAAATGGAGATCTCAACCCAGGAAAAAAGGTGGTCCCTAGACCCAAAGAGATACTTTTCTAAACCAATAACTGCAGAGGGTCTGCAGCCTGGCTTTGCAGACTCTGATACTGTTTAACTTCCAGGGTGCTGCTGGGGAAATGCAAAAGAACATTATCCCATGCAACTAAAAGGTAAGGCAAACTATGCTTCTGGAATACAGAACACTGACAATGAAAGAAGATCTGTGGGGACATCATAATGCTTCTGATGAAGATGTCAACTTCTTCCATGACGGCTTCAGAAAACTTGTTCATCATTGGCAGAAATGTATCCAATTGTCTGGTGATTATGTGGGAAAGGGAATCCTTGTAAAGAGCACATTCTAAGGATTATTTCTGTGTTTGATTTATTAAAATATTCCCATCCAAACCCAAGTAACGAAGGTGGAGGCATCACTTTTCATTCAACCCTTGTAATACAACTCTATGAATCCATTTCCACACATGACTACCAAGTTGACTGGGTAATTCCAAAAAATATCTATACATTTTCCAATGGATGTCCCTTCCCATTTCACATGTAGGGAAGAACGTGAGGAGATAGCTGAAGAAAGTTTGGAGTGAGAGGAAAACTGGTTCAAAAAGAAGAAAAGTTCTTGTAGCCATCCACCCTGCAACCCTCCAGTACTTGATTTTCCTGCTGAAAGATAATTATAGCACACCTTTTGATTTGTTTTAGTGGCTGGAGACAGCCTGAATACATAATAATGATTATTTGTGCCTTCCCAGTTAATGAACAGAAAGGGGAAAATATATTGGCAGAGGGATAAAAAGTATTGTATGGGAGCTGTATAAATAGCAAGCGGAAGGCACTGGGTCTCCAGGGAAGAGTTCAGCAATCCAATGATGAAAGAAAGTTGCAACTACACTTATTAAGAAAAGGAAATGTCTCCATGTTTAGAGTGTAAACTTTCTCTCTGGCAGAGCTTTAGATTATTTTCAGGCATATGATGAATGACTACTTTGCTATCATAAGAATGTGGGTACAGAGCTCACGAAAAACAACTAGAGAGCCTCTCTTCTGGAAATATAACAGTGAGCATTTTTTGCTTGAAATGTACAGCTAGGAATGGCACCATCTTCCTGTCCAATAAAACCACTGTACATAATCTAGCTCCCACTGTATGATTAAAGGATCCCATCATAGAATCATAGAATCAAAGAGTTGGAAGAGACCTCCTGGGCCATCCAGTCCAACCCCATTCTGCCAAGAAGCAGAAATATTGCATTCAAATCACTCCTGACAGATGGCCATCCAGCCTCTGTTTAAAAGCTTCCAAAGAAGGAGCCTCCACCACACTCTGGGGCAGAGAGTTCCACTGCTGAATGGCTCTCACAGTCAGGAGGTTCTTCCTCATGTTCAGGTGGAATCTCCTCTCTTGTAGTTTGAAGCCATTGATCCATTGGGTCCTAGTCTCCAGGGAAGCTTGCTCCCTCCTCTCTGTGGCTTCTTCTCACATATTTATACATGGCTATCCTATCTCCTCTCAGCCTTCTCTTCTTCAGGCTAAACAGGCCCAGCTCCTCAAGCCGCTCCTCATAGGGCTTGTTCTCCATACCCTTGATCATTTTAGTCACCCTCCTCTGGACACATTCCAGCTTGTCAACATCTCCCTTCAATTGTGGTGCCCAGAATTGAACACAATATTCCAGGTGTGGTCTAACCAAGACAGAATAGAGGTAGCATGGCATCCTTGGATCTATACACTATCACAACAGTTGTTTTCTTGGACGTAAAATAGCCCAGCCCTCCTCTGGACACATCCAGCTTGTCAATATCTCTCTTGAATTGTGGTGCCCAGAATTGGATACAATATTCCAAGTGTGGTCTAACCAAAGCAGAATAGAGGGGTAGCATTACTTCCCATCATCCACCATAATCTAATTTGCTACATGCAACATAACCTTATCAAGTCATTTCCATAAAAGAAATGACTCTGCAACTTCTCTTGACATTCTCCATATTGCAATCATTTTTCCAAATGTCTTACCAAAATCATACAATCATAGAATCATAGAATCAAAGAGTTGGAAGAGACCTCCTGGGCCATCCAGTCCAACCCCATTCTGCCAAGAAGCAGGAATATTGCATTCAAATCACCCCTGACAGATGGCCATCCAGCCTCTGTTTAAAATGTGTGGCCTCTCGTAACTTCCTAAGATCTGATTGATATTAGGAGTATCTTGTAATGTGATTACAATTATTATTATCCTATCCTATTATTACACTATGTAGCATGGTTGTTGTCCCTGGGTTGTAAATATCATTTCCTAATTGGTATAATCATTAAAAAACACGGAAAAGGAGGGGCATTCTGCAGCATATTTTGCTATAGTTTTTCCTTGAGTATCGCAACAAGTCTCAATTAATTCAACCTAGTTTGTGGCAGCCACAAAAAAAGAGGTTCTTGGAGTAGAACAACTGCATTCAAAGTAAGTACCACACAATTAAACAGGAAATAACACTTTCAAACCAGGAACAGATTTTTTTTTTCAAATGCTGTTACATAGTGATATTAGACTACTTTGAACTCCTTTATCGGGAGATTTATGTGTTCCATGTAATAATAATAATAATAATAATAATAATAATAATAATAATAATACTTTATATGTACCCCACTACCATCTCCCCAAGGGACTCGGTGCGGCTTACATGAGACCAAGCCCACAATACATCAGCAAAACAACAATAACAGCAATACAAAACAATAAAATGAAACACATAAACAAAAAACATGCAGTAAGCATTAACAATAGCACAACAATGCTTAAAAACCTATGGCTGGGCCAAATGTAATAATAAAAAAATTAAAAAAATAATGCTGAGCATGACCAGGTGAAATATATAACTAGGATAGGATTTCAGAGAGGAAAGGGCATGCAGACAATCCTAGATCATTGATAAAGTGCATTTAGGGACATATTGCTGGGAGTTTCCTTATTCTGGGAAGGCACACTGGAACAACCATGTTTTCAGGCTCCTCCTAAAGACTGCAAGAGTTGGGGCATGCCTGATATCCTTGGAGAGTGAGTTCCAGAGTCGAGGGGCCACCACCGAGAAGGCCCTCTCCCTCGTCCCCACCAAACACGCTTGCGATGGAGGTGGGAGCGCGAGCAGGGCCTCCCCAGATGATCAAAGAGATCGTGTGGGTTCATACACAGAGATGCAGTCACACAGGTAGGCGAGTCCCAAAACATTTAGGGCTTTGTAGGTAAGCACCTGCACCTTGAATTGGGTAAATGAACGGCAGCCAATGGAGCTCCTTAAACAGAAGTGTTGAGCACTCCCTGTAAGGAGCTCCAGTTGTTGGTGGAGTTCAGACTGCTCTTTGATTGTAGGTGAACTATAAATCCCAGCAACTACAACTCCCAAATGACAACATCAATCTCCCCAACCCCACCAGTATTCAAATTTAGGCATGTCGGGTATTTGTGCCGAATTTGGTCCAGTAAATGAAAATACATCCTGAATATCAGATATTTATATTACGATTCATAACAGAAGCAAAATTGCAGTTAAATAATGATATGGTGGGGGGTCACCACAACATAAGGAACTGTATTAAGGGGTCGTGCATTAGGAAGGTTGAGAACCACTGCACTACAGGATGCCAGTCTGCCATCATTATTGCCCCTTTTCTTTTTGGGGTTTGTTAATAGGATTTTTCTCTCCACTCTGTCAGAATAACTTTTTGCTTAGTTGAAAATCTATTTGTTTCCCAACTTAGAAGACTTGGCTCAGACTTTTGGTTATCTGGAAACAATTATCTCTCTTTCCTCCTCTTCTTGGCTACATTGCTAAGTAGCCAGGAGGCACACCATTTGTCATTCGCTCAATAGCCATCGCATCAAGAGCTTCCCTTTGGAGATGTTTTGTACATATGTACCAGGCACTCGGAGCACTTTCCTTTCTCTTGTTATGGCTATAAATAGGGTCGAATGTGATCTGCCAATGAATCAAATTACAGGACACCAGAAAGGTCAAAGTAGCGCACTTTACTATCCCTCTTTGGGATATACGAGGCATTAAAATTCTGACACCTCATTCTCTTGAAATAGGCTTTAACAGCCATGGGAAATGGCTCATGAGCAACAGACTCCTCAAACAATCTTTAAAAACAGCAATCCTGGTAGCTAAGGTGGCTGATGGAAAGAAGAACAGAGGCCGTAATAAGCAGCGGCTGATGAGCTACTAAAGTTGCTTTGATTGGAAGGGACGCCTCCAAAGAAAAAACTTGCTCAGGGTGTGATTTGGGGCATTCTTCTTAATTGCTTGGGAGAAAGGACACCGTGGTTTTAGTAGAAATGATGCTGAAACTTATAATTGCCTGAGTCAGAATTTTAAAAAATCCACCTGTTCTGAAAAGTTTGGAAGTAACATCCGATCTGAATGTTTGTTTTTCTTCTGAGGATAGGCAAAAAAAAAAAAATCCCTCTTGTAGAGGATGGAACATGGGCTCTGTTTTATTCTATTGTTTATGTGTTTTTAATCTATGTGTTTAAAATGGTTTCATGTGTTTTTAGCTATGTAATGTATTTAAATCTAGGTTGTATTTTTCCTTCAACCCTAAGGAAGAGGTAGGTAAGAAATTCACCATGGAAAAAGAAAATGAAGGAAGACTGCCTTTTCTAGATGTCCTAGTCGTCCGTAAACCAGATCAACAATTG
>NW_026847993.1:39861790-39925502 GCF_025583915.1 Anolis sagrei ordinatus
AGTTCTCCCGCTTCTTGGGGCACGAAAATGCTAGTATTCTATGATTCTATGATTTATGTATGTGTATAGCTTTCATAACTTTAAGATTCAGGTAAGAAGAGCCCATTCTTCACTTGCATGCACATTCTTAAAATGCCCCATTTGCTACAGTATGAAACTGATGAGAGCTTGGAAATCCATCTTCCCATAGACACAGGGCAAGAGGCTTCCCTGATTAAGGTTCCATTTTTAGCTCTTTCCTTAAGCCTAGGTAATTCTTCCAGGACTCATTTACATCACTAAAGAGCAGTGTTTTCAGTCAGCATTATCTGTCTCCCTTAATGGCATTTTCTGAATGCAGGTTCGGATCAAACCAGATAGCTGCAAAAGAAAACCTTTTCTCCTGTAATCTATCTTTTGCATCCCTCCCCTTGAGGAAACCAAGGCCACTCCAATTCTAAATGGTGCTTTCGAGCCTAGAGATCCAAATATCGGTGCCAGCATGCAACACCTTGTTTCAAGTAAGGTATGAAAGCAAAAATAAAAAATAAAAGATAGAAGATGTATTGTCGAAGGCTTTCATGGCTGGAATCACTCAGTTCTTGTGGGTTTTTTCGGGCTATATGGCCCTGTTCTAGAGGCATTTCTCCTGACGTTTCGCCTGCATCTATGGCAAGCATCCTCAGAGGTGAGGTCTGCTGGAGCTGGGAAAAAAGGGCTTTATATATCTGTGGAATGACCAGGGTGAGACAAAGGGCTTTTGTAAGTTGGGCTAGGTGTGAATCTTTCAACTGGCCACCTTGATTAGCATACAATGGGCTGACTGTGCCTGGAGCAAACTCTTCTTGAAAGGTGATTAGATGTCCCTGCCTGTTTTTCTCTCTGCTGTTTTTGCTGTTGCAATTTTAGAATTTTTTAATACTGGTAGCCAGATTTTGTTCATTTTCATGGTTTCTTCCTTTCTGTTGAAATTGTCCACATGCTTGTGGATTTCAATGGCTTCTCTGTGTTGTCCAACATGGTGGTTGTGGGAGTGGTCCAGCATTTCTGTGTTCTCAAATAAAATGCTGTGTCCAGGTTGGTTCATCAGGTGCTCTGCTATGGCTGATTTCTCTAGTTGAAGTAGTCTGCAGTGCCTTTCATGTTCCTTGATTCGTGTTTGGGCAATGCTGCGTTTGGTGGTCCCTATGTAGACTTGTCCACAGCTGCACGGTAGACTCCTGCAGAGGTGAGAGGATCCCTCTTGTCCTTTGCTGAACATAGCATTTGTTGGATTTTCTTGGTGGGTCTGTAGATAGTTTGTATGTTGTGTTTCCTCATCAGCTTCCCTCTGCGGTCAGTGGTTCCCTTGATGTCTGGCAAGAACACTTTTCGTCTGAGTGGATCTTCATCTTGACTCTCGTGGCTGCAAGACCAAGACCAAGAACAAAATCTGGCTACCAGTATTAAAAAATTCTAAAATTGCAACAGCAAAAACAGCAGAGAGAAAAACAGGCAGGGACATCTAATCACCTTTCAAGAAGAGTTTGCTCCAGGCACAGTCAGCCCATTGTATGCTAATCAAGGTGGTCAGTTGAAAGATTCACACCTAGCCCAACTTACAAAAGCCCTTTGTCTCACCCTGGTCATTCCACAGATATATAAACCCCTTTTTTTCCCAGCTCCAGCAGACCTCACCTCTGAGGATGCTTGCCATAGATGCAGGCGAAACGTCAGGAGAAATGCCTCTAGAACAGGGCCATATAGCCCGAAAAAACCCACAAGAACTGAAAGATAGAAGAACTCGTTCTGCAACAGAAATTCACATTTTATTTCCCAGCCAAGTTTGGCTCTGCAACTACTCCCTTCTACTGAATAATAATAATAATAATAATAATAATAATAATAATAATGGGTTGTTGTAGGTTTTTCGGGCTATATGGCCATGGTCTAGACCAGTAGTCCTCAAACTTTTTAAACTGGGGGCCAGTTCACTGTCCCTCAAACTGTTGGAGGGCTGGACTATAGGTTTTTTTTTTTTTTAAAAAAAAAATCAATAAAAAATTCCTATGCACATTGCACATATCTTATTTTGCTGTGTGGAAGGGCCCTTAGAGGGGGTTCTTTCGAGCCCTCTTTAGGCAGTAACCCCAGGAGCAGAGAATGGGAAATCTTCCTATTTCTAGTCTGAACAAAATCTGGCTACCAGTATTAAAAAAAACTCTAAAATTATAACTGTAAATAAAGAACAACACTCAAACACAGGGGAACTCCAGACAAGAAACAATCAGGGCCAGCTAATCACCTCTCCCTAAAAACTGACAGGCTATGAAATGGCAATCAAGGTGGCCAATTGAAACATTCATACCTACCTTCAACAGACAAGAGTTCTTTCCCCCACCCTGGATCCTCCACAATTTTCCTAGTTAAAGGTTTTCCTCTGACATGAAGTCCAGTCGTGTCTGCCTCTGGGGTGAGGTGCTCATCTGCATTTCTAAGTCGAAGAGCCGGCATTGTCCGTAGACACCTCCAAGGTCATGTGGCTGGCATGACTGCATGGAGTGCTGGGCCAGCCTCCCTTGGCTGGCTCATGCTGCCCATTGGGCCCAATGGGCAGTGTGAGCCTGCAAGGGAGGAGCAGCCCTGCGCGGCCTACTCATGCATAAAGCACCTTGTGAGGTGCTTTACGTGCGAGTAGGTTGCAAGGAGCAGCTGCCCTTGGTTGGCTCATGCTGCCCATCGGGGCTGACAGATACCGTGAGCCAGCCAAGGGAGGGGCACTGTGTGTGTGTGTGGGGGGGGGTGCTCCTCCTCCGCGGGCCAGATAAGTGCCCTTGGCGGGCCGGAAGTGGCCCGCCAAGGCCGTAGTTGGAGGACCCCTGGTCTAGACTCTCACAACCACCATGTCAGACTACACAGAGAAGCCATTGAAATACACAAGCATGTGGACAATTTCAACAGAAAGGAGGAAAGCATGGAAATGAACAAAACCTGGCTACCAGTATTAAAAAAAACTCTAAAATTACAACAGCACAACAACAGAGAGGAAAAAAACAAGGACGTCTAATCACTTCTCAACAGAAGTTTGCTCCAGGCACTGCCAGGCCATTAAATGCTAACCAAGGTAGTCAGCTGAAACATTCACACCTAGCTCCAACAGACAAGAGTCCTTTGTCCCACCCGGGTCATCCCACAGATATATAAACCCATTTTCCAAGTTCCAACAGACCTCACTACCTCTGAGGATGCTTGCAATAGATGCAGGTGAAACGTCAGGAGAGAATGCCTCTAGACCATGGCCATATAGCCTGAAAAAACCTACAACAACCCATTGATTCCGACCATGAAAGCCTTCGACAAAACCTTTAAAATATTTGTAAATGAAATTATTAAAATAGTAAAATGCATTAAAACAACATAAAATCCCTATATAATGAATGGAAAGGCATTAAAGGCTGCAATGGGAAAGGCCAACAAGAAGAGAGAGATTGTTGTGAGTAATCACAATATTTTTCATTGGATCCTATTTGTGTGTTGGCATCACTGAAGGCAGTTCTATTCAATGAACAACTGAGCATTAAAGTCAAATTTGGAAAGAATGGCCGGGTAGAATTGGGAGCCACTCTCTGTGATCCCGTTTAATTATGAGTGTGTTGGCATGATGGATCTTTCTCAGAGGAGAGGCAATGCCTATATTAATTACAATCAGTAAGATTAATCCAATAAAATAAGTTAATTTGTTCTTCTACTGAGTTAATTTGAACATTTCCCAGAGAACAGAGACACTTCCATCTTTGGAAGTCGACATTAGGATAACCGATCTGCGATTCCGTATAGCAAAATTGATGGGGATTGAGCTAAACAGATTTTTAGAAAAGGAAAAAAAAGAAATCTGTTCATAATGAATTGGCTCACATTGCTATTGTGAATGTGCCCACCAGCACACACCAAAAACGATTTCAGTTAAGTCCATTAAAAAGTATTACAATTGAAATACTTACTGAAATGCGTCTTTCAATATTTTTTTTACATATTATTCACTTTTAAAAACGAAAGTAATTTTGCTCATTTGCAAACAGCATTCTGAACAAATTGGGCAATGTTTTTGATGGATTCTCATACAGACAGAAACATCTGAAATTGCCTTTAGCTTCTTGAGCTGCATCTACATTGTAGAACGAATGCAGCATGGCCACACTTTAACTTTTCTGCCTCAGTACTATGGGATCCTGGGAACTGCAATACTCTTTAGCAGTAAAAGCTAAAGGCTATGTGAAACTACATTTCCCATGATTTATGCAAATAAATACAATATTATATTTATATATTTTATATAATATGTAATATTACTATAATATTATTATAATATACAATGCAGTGGTATAGTACAATATAGTAATATATAATATAGTAATATATAATACTGACTTGGCCATGGTAGTCCACACTCTAGTTACATCCCGTATAGACTACTGCAATGCTCTCTAAGTGGGATTGCCTTTGAAGACAGTCCGGAAGTGTTGGGGTTCAGCCTGTGTGTGAACCTGAACCTGATTCTCTGATTGTATTTACTGATGCCAATGTAGATGTCAATGTGAATTCCAATTTAGATGATGATGGTTTGAGTAGTGAAAATCCTACAGCCTTGGAAAGTGAAAGTCAGAATTCCTATGAGAACATGCATTCCGAGCCGAGTGGAGATGTTTCACTCCTTTTTCCTCGCAGTCTTAGTTCTCCAGAGAATCTGACACCTGGTCTCCCTAATGAGGATAGGCGGGGGCAGATTTGGCAGAGCCGGGGTGAAGCACAAAGTTTAGGTAGGTCAGCCAGATTGAAAGAAATGCAAACAAAACCTTGAGGCGTGTCTCACAATAGATTTCTCAGCCTTAAATATGCCTTAAATAACCCTAACCACCATCCCCCAAAGCAGTGGCCCTACTCTGAACTCAAGAATAGAAAATGGAATATTGTAGGACAGAAAAAAGCGATTTAAAGAAGGGCACAAAGCCATGCTTAAGAACTCTGGCATAGACACCGAGAACTGGGAAGTCCTGGCCTTTGAGTGCTCCAGCTGGAGGTCAGCTGTGACCAGTAATGCTGACCAGTAGTGGTGTGAATGGGGGGGGGGGCGAAAGAGAGGAACATGTCAAGAGGAAGACATGTGAAGCCAACCCCGCACAGGACCACCTTCCACCTGGAACCTGATGCCCTCACTGCAGGAGAACATGCGGGTCAAGAATAGGGCTCCACAGTCACCTACGTAACCAACACCAGGACACCAATCTTGGGGGACAATCTTAGAGGAACATGTCAAGAGGAAGGCACATCAAGCCAACCCCGAGCTGGACCACCTTCCACCTGGAAACCAATGCCCTCACTGTGGGAGAACATGCAGGTCAAGAATAGGGCTCCACAGTCACCTACGGACCCACCACCAGGACACCAACCTTGGGGGACAATCTTAGAGGAACATGTCAAGAGGAAGGCACATCAAGCCAACCCCGAGCTGGACCACCTTCCACCTGGAAACCAATGCCCTCACTGTGGGAGAACATGCAGGTCAAGAATAGGGCTCCACAGTCACCTACGGACCCACCACCAGGACACCAACCTTGGGGGACAATCTTAGAGGAACATGTCAAGAGGAAGGCACGTCAAGCCAACCCCGAGCTGGGCCACCTTCCACCTGGAAACCAATGCCCTCACTGTGGGAGAACATGTGCAGGTCAAGAATAGGGCTCCACAGTCACCTACGGACCCACCACCAGGACACCAACCTTGGGGGACAATCTTATTCAGACTAAGGGATCGCTTAAGTAAGTAAGTAAGTAAGCTACATTTTACAGTACTCTGATTTTCTTTCCAAATGCAGACTTTATTCTGAGTCCATGAAATCATAGGATATCCAGTTTAGCTTCATTGTTTTGGTTACCAAATTTTGGAATAAGTCCAGATAACTGATGGATGACCTCAGCACTGGATAAAGATGCATATCTGTTTACAAAGTGGCCTTAATTAACATTGCTCTGAAAAGGCAAATAAGTTGCCATGTCTCCCTCATTTGTCTCATGCCACTTGAAGAGACACAAGGCCAAGAACTGACTCATGAATCCTCCAGCAGCTCACGAATTACAGGCCACTGAACTCCTTGCAGTATATTAAGCTGGCTTAGTATCTGACCTGGGACCTCCTTTATTTTGGGAAGCATTAGCATAAATTTAGCTCTAATGAAAAAGCACACTGGACAATGCCGGCAACCTTTATGACTTTTGTCCCTTGTAGCAAAACATTCATTTGTTCCTCTCGACAACAGCACTGCCCTTCTCACAGGAGGAAGCAAGTAGAGTAGAAAGGAAAAGCATGTTCCCTTTTGGGTCCAAAGTAGGTTTCCTTGCTTTGCAAATAAGTCATCTTGTCTTCCTAAATAATTTCAAAATCCCATGGGTTCTATTTGATACAGCCATAAAAGCAGATTCTGACAGTGGATTTGGTTTAATGGGTTTTGAACGGATAATACATTTGAAAGAATATTGCGTATGAAAATCTAGATGATTGGTAATCTAAATGTCAATGCAATAATGAGCATACTGATGTAAACAAAGAAGTCTAAAGTGTCCCATTGGATCCCATTTGGGAGGAAAGCATAACATCAGAACAAACAAATATTTCTGAATATTCCACATTCATTTCCTCAACCCTCCCAACTCTTTATGTATAGGATAAATAGAGGGGGCACATCCAGAGAATTGTCCTTTGCTACAACTTGTTGCGGATGGTCAAAATCCTGGCAGTGTGGTATGTTATTTATTTATTTACTGTATTTGTATACCGCCCTTCTCAGCCCGTAGGTGACTCAAGGCAGTTAACAGGGTAAAATTCAATGCTTACAATATCATAAATAACAATTAAAAACATAACATATAATAAAAACTAAACAAATCAATAAAATATAAATTCATAGTATCTCCTTGTTAAAATGTTGTCTGGACTCATTGTCTAGTTCCATTTTCCTGTGTCAATTACTCTGCTTTTGCAAATGCTCATTCAAAAAACCATGTCTTGACTTATACTGAACATTAAACTGACCTTGGGAGGTGTTGTGGCTGAGCTATTTTCTGATGATGAGGGTGATGGGATTCAGATTCCTGCTGGGATTCAGCTTCCTGTCTCTTTGTCTGTGCCTCAAATCTCTGGGCCTGCTTCTGAGGCTCCCACAGACAGTGCAGTGTCAACACAGCCGTTCCCAGCAGAAATAAATTTTAATAAAGGAGATAGCGAGCAGGTGTCTTCCCACACTGATACCAAAAGTGTAGATAGTGACTTGACCCAGCAAGCTCATCTTGATCTGCAGGTCAGGCTGAGTTCTCGTCTGGCCAGCAGACGAGAAGCCAGCTTGGTGAAAGGTCATCGCAATGCTTTTATGATGATGAGAGCCTAATGTTTTCATGTTAGAAAGGTATTTATGCCTCTTGCAAACCCCGAGAAAGCGTCAGTTCAACGTAGCTTACTAGCCTGAAAGCTTCATGGAATAACCTTAGCCAGAAAAGCAGTACGCTTGGGATTTCTTGCATTGTGATTCATGGGGCAATTGTTTCATTGCTTGTACCTGGGACTCTGGTTTGAATTTTGCCAATTGGATTGTGTCTCCTGTTTTTACCTGAAGATCTTTGGAACTATATTCTGCTTTTAACCATAATCTTTGGAACTTTGCAATGCTTATTTTTTATTTTGACTTGGATTTTTTCCTCAATAAACTATAAAACTACAGCTCTTGTGTGGTGGTGTTTGGAAGCAAGGTGAAGCTTACTCTGAGTTGCAACAGGAGGCATCCAAATGTTACAGAATATCGGTGAGTGTTTTGATTCTTAAATCCCCACCACCACATTTTCTGAATGTTTCTAATATCAATTCATATGCATGAATTTAACGAATTTGATATGAGATACGAAGAGTAACGATAATTTTGCACCTTCATCATGCATCAACAGGCTTTGGGTGCCTGTTTTTAATTTCTGTAGTTTTTCATTAGTTAACTTGTCATTACTATTCTCTGTTTACTCTAAAACATTTAATTTATTGCAACTTGGTGCTATTTTCTCCAGATGTAATTGCACCAGGATACATTGTAGCAGTAAATAATTAGATACTAATGTGAGAAGACATCATTTGGCATGATAGTTTTCCATTTGGGACCACCTTGTTTTGAAAGCGATGCTTGAGGGTGAAGTGCTTGCTTAGGTCTTTGTCAATGTTTCTCATCCTTCAACACCTTTGTTGAAGACTGTATAATGTGCTTGCATGTATCCAAGCCACTGCATAGCACATTTATAATTATATTTTAGTAATTAAGAAATGTACACGGAGTCATATGTTGTAAATGCAGTTGCAGCATCATTGTTTCATTAAAGTAAGTCTTTTCACTCGCTCCCACTACCCAAGGATTTGAATCACACTATATCTCTGCTTGAGGTTTTTGCAATTAAAAGAAACTCAAACACCGGACCACTTTCTAAGGCAGTGTTTCTCAACCTGGGGTTCGGGACCCCTGAGGGGGTCGCGAGGGGGTGTCAGAGGGGTCACCAAAGACCATCAGAAAACACATATTTCTGATGGTCTTTGAAACACAGTGCTCTCTGGAGGTAGGTGAACTACATCTCCCCTAAATCACTGTCAATTCCTCCCAAATCCCTCCAGTATTTTCTATTGGTCATGGGGGCTCTGTGTGGAAGTTTGGCCCAACTCTATCATTGTTTGGGTTCAAGGGGCTCTTTGATTGTAGGTGAACTATAAATCCCAGCAACAACAATTCCCAAATGACAAGGCCTATTTTTCCCAAACTCCACCAGTGTTTGCAGGTGGGCATATTGAGTGATTGTGCTGAGTTTGGTTCAGATTTGTCATTGTTTGAGTGGATGTAAGTGAACTACAACTCCAAAACTCAAGGTCAATGCCCACCAAAACCTTCCAGTATTTTCTGTTGGTCATGAGAGTTCAGTGGGCCAAGTGTGGTTCAGAATGCTCTTTGATTGTATAAATCCTAGGAACTACAAGGCCCAGATGACAAAATCAATTTTCCCTCAACCCCACCAGTATGCCAATTTGGGCGTATTTGGTATTTGTGCCAAATTTGGTCCAGTGAATGAAAATACATCCAGCATATCAGATATTTACATTACGCTTCATAACAGTAGCAAAATTGCAGATATGAAGGAGCAACGAAAATAATTTTAGAAGAACTGTACTAAGGGGTCGCAGCATTAGGAAGGTTGAGAACCACTGTTCTAAGGGCTTGTCTAGATTACCCAAAACCTGAACTCACTCTGTAATTTGAATCTTTGCCTTCATACCCCATGAACAAAAAACATACCTCCCACACTGATCTTGATGGAAGATCTCAATAAACTTGTGTATCACACATTTTGCATCTGAATTATCAGACTATATGAGAATTTATTTATTTATTTATTTTTACTTGGCTTGGTGTGACATCTTAATTCATCAACATGGCTTCTTGTTTTCATTCCAGGCAGCTTTGTTCTGTTCAAAGACAATTTCTTTTACAATATACCATTTTTGGATGCCAATGGTAATCTTGTCCGGCATTATTCTTTACACTTGTGGCTATCCAAATGTCTTTGGAAACACAAAGATGAGAAACAAAAGTGATGCCCTTTTCTTGTTGTTTATCCTTGTGGTACTGATAATTGATAGTGTAGTAATTCATAAATTTCCTTAATGCATCCCTTTCAAAAAGCCATCTTTGGGCCAGGATACATGGTTATTAACTTCATGTGATATACCTTAATCAGATAATTAGACAATTGAAGGGAACTTCTAGCCCAGTCTCTTTAAATGGAAGGAAACTCACCTCACTTACTATATGTAGGTCACATCTTCTACTGTACCTTGGGAAGTCTGACTTGGCCACGGTAGTCCACGCTCTGGTTACATCCCGTCTTGACTACTGCAACGCTCTCTACGTGGGGTTGCCTTTGAAGACGGCTCGGAAGCTCCAATTAGTCCAACGGGCGGCAGCCATGGTACTAACAGGAGCAGGGCGCAGGGAGCATACAACTCCTCTGCTGTACCAGCTCCACTGGCTGCCGATTTGCTACCGGGCCCAATTCAAAGTGCTGGCGCTGGCCTTTAAAGCCCTAAACGGTTCTGGCCCAACTTATCTATCCGAACGTATCTCGGCCTATCAGCCCACCAGGACCCTAAGATCTTCTGGGGAGGCCCTGCTCTCTATCCCGCCTGCTTCACAGGTGCGGCTGGCGGGGACGAGAGACAGGGCCTTTTCTGTGGTAGCCCCTCGGCTTTGGAATGCCCTCCCCATAGAGGTAAGATCAGCCCCCTCGCTGATGGTGTTTCGAAAAAGACTGAAGACATGGATGTTTGAACAAGCATTCGGTTAATCCGGTGCAACGAATTCTGATGATTAAAGGATTGGTGATCATAGACGATGAATTTGGATTGCGATTCCAGTTACGAGATGCATTTGGATTATTATTGGTGGCCCAATAATTTGTATTGTATATGTGTTTTCTATGCTTTTTAATGGAATATTGCTGCTTGTCGTTGTGTTGTAAACCGCGTTGAGTCGCCGATTTAGGCTGAGAAACGGCGGTATATAAGCACAGTAATAAATAATAAATAATAAATAAAATAAATACTGTAAGCCTGGCAAGTTTCACCAATCCACTATTTTTTTGGAATTTTAAAAAGTTTTTATCATAACATTTAAAAAAAAACACAAGGGGGGATTCTAGGAATTGACATATCAAGCCCATGCTACAAGAGAGGAGGAGAATGGATACAGTCAACCAGGCCTCTGATTGGCTGAGTAAGAAAGTGAGAAACACATAGAGAAAAATGTTGCACTCCAGACTAGGAAAAGCCCTCTGACTTTAAACACCACACAGTTGAGTAGAAATGCAATTCATTTATTGAAGAGAATTAAAAAGCAGTAAAAGTAAAAAAAAGCACTTTCAAGGAATAGGCAAATCCAATTAGGTAGGAAGACAAGTTGGAATAAAATAATCCAAGGAATTCGTCTATCAAAGTTCATGAAAAACAAAGGCAGAAACTTCCATAGTAAAATCCAAAAAACTGGAAACATGAATTCAAAGCACTTAAATACATAATTATAAAATCCAAGAATTAAAAACATGAATCAAAGGTACTTAAAACATGAATCTTTCCAAAGCAAGGCTTCCAAGGAACAGGGGCGAGAACTTGACTTGATTCCCAATGATGCTTCATCTGTTTACAGATTCTATACTGGGGACTTTTATCTCTTTGTTAAGCTATGTCCCAAGCGGCTAGAAATTGGTTTCACTTTAGCCTTGAATCCCTTATCTTCCTTTCTCTGAGCCTGTCAGAACACCTGAGACACTCCTCTGCTTTCCTATTCTGACTAATAACATCCCATCTATCTATTTGCTCATTGATTTCTGCAGCTGGGCTAAGTGCCGAGCTGTTCTCAAGCTCCAAATCATGGGAACTCCCTGGTAGCACTTCAGGGGGCACCCCATCATCCCCACACCCTTCAGGGACATTCTCATGAGAAAATACACTTTGAACAAGGATCTCCTGGTCATTCTCTGCATCAATATCATTAGAAACACCATGACCTTCATGAACCTCATTGTCATCATTCCCCACATCCAAAGCACCCTGATCCTTAAACACAATCACAGGCTGAGCTCCAACAAAAAACATCAACTCCCATCATGCCTTGGAAGGGAGCACAAGGCTTCTTCAATGCTTGCACCACTCAAAGTGTTGCTGGGAAAGTGAGTTCCCATTTGCTTTTAGTGGGCATGGGGGAAGGGGTCTTTCAGGAAGGGATGGAGAAGCCTGGTGGGGAAGAATGCAAAGGAGGAGCTGCAGCTTTCTATGAAATGGCAGGGAGAAGGTTTGAGGAAAAGAGACAAAGAGAGTTCTGAAAAGCATGGTTTTATTCTTGGTTGGCGCCAACCAGATATGGACCCTCTTGGTAAGCCAGGAAAACAGGGTACAGAACAAAGAAAAGGCTTGGTTTATATAGCCTTTAAAATAATATGCATGCATCATACAGGCATCACAATGTGCGTCACAAAATTCTACTTTTACATTGACTTCAATGGCATATTTCAAAACACCTGTCAATCTTTATTTTGAGCATTTTATCTGAGGAGGTGCTATTAATGAGGACCATCGCCAGAATGTCTATTAGACCTGATAGCAAGAGCTTCCATCCATCTTGAGATAAGTTCTTCCAGAAGCCTCTTGATGGCCAGCTCATTAATCTTATAATAAGGTGCCTGGTACCAAAATGGAAGGAGTCTCTTGAGATATGCCAGGCCTCTAGACATTCCTTTCTTTAGACCCTGGTCCCTCTTGAAGCATCTAATTTTTGCAGCTTTTAAGAAGTCAAGTGAAGTGAAGGTCATGCATACATACACTTCTCTTTGTGATTTCATATATTTTCTAACTCCTATTTCTAATATGGTTACATCAAATATATATTTTCCAATATGTTTATTATGTAGTTTCATCTTGCCTTCATCATCTTGATTTGCAAGGCTTCCCTGCCCACACACCGCCACCTCTACCTCAGGTAGAGTGCCTCTCATTCCCTTTGGTTCCAATTACTAGCCCACATTAGCCAAAAAGATCTGGTGCCAGACTCATTTTCATGGATCCAGAAACTGAATCTGCTGAAGCACCTGAATCCAGTTCACAAAAACAAAATTGTGTACATCCCTACTGCTGAGCCTCCTCCCCCCCCCCCCAAATAAAACCAAGCTTTTCCTTGCAGAAGCAATTCAGATATTGAAATATGGGTACTTCCCAATATTTTGGGATTTTAGGAAAGTAACACAGAAAGTAGCACCGTTGGCGGGGATGAGAGACAGGGCCTTCTCAGTGGTGGCTCCTTGGCTATGGAACGCCCTCCCTAGGGATATCAGTTTGACCCCCTCTCTTTTAACATTCAAGACGTGGCTTTTTGAGCAAGCCTTTGCAAGTACAGCGTAACTGACATAGAAAAATGGAATGATTAGACAATGTGATTGGTCAATGTTTTCAGCACAGAAATGCTAATGATACATGTTTGTTGTTGACTTTGCTATGGTTTTATATTATTTTAATGTTTTTCATTGTATTTTATGGTCTTGGTACCGACTGTGAACCACCTCGAGTTGCCTGCGGGTTGAGAGGGACGGTATATAAATATAGTAAATAAATAAACAAATAAATATCACACACCACATTCTACAGTCACACATACTTTCAATGTACAAAGAGCTCCCATGTTTCTACACACACAAACGTATTCCATGAATCAAAGTCTCTTTCTAAGAACTTTTAGTTCAACTTCAAAACATTCCCACTATTTCTCATATATATATTCTTTTTTTATCTTTGTAGAGATCCCATAAGCTACACTCACTGATAACTTTATACTGACTGAGACTGATATTCCTTGGATTGTGAAAAGTGCTGATGCAACTGGAAAGGGCGAAAAAATAAAGGAAATTTGTCTCCCAGATATTGATGACTAGCCTTGCTTCTTAGCCTAGGAGAAGCAATGTATCAGCTTAGAAAGAGACTGACAAGTCCATGAAAAAGAAATTGCTGGAATGCAAACCTACAGAAGAAAAATGTCTAATCAATTAACTTATTGCAACTTTATAGGGAGTGGAAAGACCCCTAATACATTAAATAATTCATTGTGAGAATATAACATAGACTTGGTTCCAGAAAAATATAGGATTCATACAGATCAATCCAAGGAATTAAGAATTATGAGTTCTCACAATATAACTCTTTAGATGTATTGTCGAAGGCTTTCATGGCTGGAATCACTGGGTTGTTGTAGGATTTTTCAGGCTATATGGCCATGGTCTAGAGGCATACTCTTCTGACGTTTCGCCTGCATCTGTGGCAAGCATCCTCAGAGGTAGTGAGGTCTGTTGGAACTAGGAAAAGGGGTTTATATATCTGTGGAATGACCAGGGTGGGACAAAGGACTCTTGTCTGCTGGAGCTAGGTGTGAATGTTTCAACTGACCACCTTGATTAGCATTTGATAGCCTGGAGGTGCCTGGGGCAATCTTTTGTTGAGAGGTGATTAGATGTCCCTGATTGTTTTCCCTCTGCTGTTTTGCTGTTTTAATTTTAGAGTTTTTTAATACTGGTAGGCAGTTCACTTTCATGGTTTCCTCCTTTCTGTGAAAATTGTCCACATGCTTGTTTATTTCAATGGCTTCTCTGTGTAGTCTAACTCTTTAGATGTTGTCATTTAGACCAGGGATTCCTATTTTTTTTTCCTCTAAAGACCCCTTTTGAGATGAGAAATTTTTATGTGATCCAGGGTATATTAGGTTTATAAAACCAAACATTTATTGCTAACAAATCAGCATTTGCCAAGCTTGCTAAGCAGGCTATTTTTTCCCTTTTTATGAAGAACAGCTGCAGCATCTACTGCATTGTGCAGTGTAAACACTGCATGTGTTTCTAATAGATTTGTGTAAATGTCTAAAACAGCCACTAGGTGGCATTCAGGAAAGTTTTACCTTTGCCAAATTTTTGGAACCAAAACATTTAGCTAAGGGGAGTAGGGACCTCATCTGAGGTTGTGATCCATAGTTTAAGAAGCCATGATCTAGACCATAGCTATCTAACTTAAACATCTATAGCTGGAATGAAACACATTTCAAGGGCAGCCTCATACTTATCTAATTGCTGTATTCATAGAATCTTAGAATCAAAGAGTTGGAAGAGACCTCATGGGCCATCCAGTCCAACCCCCTGCCAAGAAGCAGGAAAATCACATTCAAAGCACCCCCAACAGATAGCCATCCAGCCTCTGTTTAAAAGCCTCTAAAGAAGGAGCCTCCACCACACTCCAAGGCAGAGAGTTCCACTGCTGAACAGCTCCCACAGTCAGGAAGTTCTTCCTAATGTTCAGATGGAATCTCCTATCTTGTAGTTTGAAGCCATTGTTCTGAGTCCTAATCTCGAGGGCAGCAGAAACCAAGCTTGCTCCTTCCTCCCTATGACGTCCCCTCACATATTTATACATGGTTCTCATCATATCTCCTCTCAGCCTTCTCTTCTTCAGGCTAAACATACCCAGCTCTTTAATCTGCTCCTCATAGGGCTTGTTCTCTAGACCCTTGATCATTTAAGTTGGCGTCCTCTGGACACATTCCAGCTTGTCAATATCTCTCTTCAATTGTGGTGCCCAGAACTGGACACAATATTCCAGGTGTGTTCCAACTAAGGCAGAATAGAGCATGGGGAGCATGACTTCCCTGGATCTAGACACTAGACTCCTATTGATGCAGGCCAAAATCCCATTGGCCTTTTTGCCACCACATGACATTGTTGGCTCATGTTTAACTTTTTGTCCATGGGGAGTCCAAGATCTTTTTCACACATACTGCTCTCGAGCTATGCGTCCCCCATTCTAATCAAAGATGTTGCTTTCAAACCATACATAGAATCCAGTTCTTCTGAAATATTTTATAAACAGACAAAGAGGAGGAACAACTATGGTAAACGTAAAGGTTGTGTCTGACTCTCGGGGGGTGGTGCTCATCTCCATTTCTAAGCCAAAGAGTCAGTGTTGTCCATAGACACCTCCAAGGTCATGTGGCCATGGCACCATAACCTTTGCATAAAAGAGGTACCTATTGATCTACTCACATTTGCATGTTTTTGAACTGCTAGGTTGGCAGAAGCTGGGCCTATCAGTGGGAGCTCACCTCACTCCCTGGATTTGAACTGCCAACCTATTGGTCAGCAAGTCCAGCAGCTCAGCGGTTTAATCTCCTGCGCCATCAAGGGCCCCAAACAGACAAAGAGGAGGAACAGCTATGCACAAAATAATTCGATACTTATTTTAGGTGATTTGTTTCCCTTCCCTTAAATTTAATAAAGGAAATAGATGTTCGTAAGGAAGTACTCTTTTTTTTTGTTGAAAAAATTAAAAGCCATGGAAGGATTATAGAAAAGCAATTTCGTTCTCCATTGATGCAACATAGAGCACCTAGTATATTTTTAAATATAAAAACAGCATCTAACTTTGGCTGTTAATTAAAAAGGGGAGTCCAATTGCACACTCCTTACAATCATCAGCAGGAAAGGTTGGCTCTCCCCTTTTACCTACCTTTTAGACCCAGGAATCGGTGCTGTCCTGATGACTTTGAAGGAATGTTCAATATTTGAAGTTAGTGTGCAAATAGCATGGTCAAGGAGCCAGCACGACACCCATACAATTACATTTTGGATTCTTAACCCATCTAAAACACAGACATGTGCTTTTCATCTCAAGAACAGACAAGCATCCTGAGCTCTGAGGATTATTACCTGGGAAGGAATCCCACTGGAGCATTGCAGCGCACCCAAATACCTGGGAGTCACTCTGGACCGTGCCCTGACCTACAAGAAGCACTGCCTGAATATCAAGCAAAAAGTGGGCGCTAGAAACAATATCATACGAAAGCTGACTGGCACAACCTGGGGATCTCAACCATGAGTATGCATGCCCAGTGTGGAACACATCTCACCACACTAAAACAGTAGATGTGGCTCTTAATGAGAGGTGTCTGCACTCTACACCACTGGAGAAATTACACTGCTTATCCGGTATTGCACCACCTGACATCCGCCGGGAAGTAGCAGCCAATAGTGAAAGGACCAAGGCAGAGACATCTCCAGCTCATCCCCTGTTTGGGTATCAGCCAGCACGTCAACGACTTAATCAAGAAATAGTTTTCTAAGATCTACAGAGACACTCGCTGGAACACCTCAGCAAGCGAGAGTCCAAAAGTGGCAGGCTCAAACCCAGAACCTCAACCAATGGCTGAGACCAAATGAGAGACTCCCCCCTGGGCACACAGAAGACTGGGCGACTTGGAAGGCGCTGAACAGACTGCGCTCTGGCACCACGAGATGCAGAGCCACCTCAAGAAATGGGGCCACAAAGTGGAATCCACGACATGCGAGTGTGGAGAAGAGCAAACCACTGACCACCTGCTGCGATGCAACCTGAGCTCTGCCACATGCACAATGGAGGACCTTCTTGCAGCAACACCAGAGGCACTCCAAGTGGCCAGATACTGGTCAAAGGACATTTAATCAACTACCAAGCTTGCAAATTTTGTGTTCTGTTTGTTTGTTTGTTTTGTTCTGTTAGAAGTGTAATACAATTGACTGGTTTCCCTGACACGACAAATAAATAAATTACATTTTATAATATTTTTGTTTGTTTGGCTTCCAAAAAAGATGAACAAGTGGAGAGATAATAGATGTTTATCGAATTATGCTTATAGGACAGTGGGATGGTGGCAGATTTGGGGCAGATGCAAGGAATCTCTGATTGTTCAGGATAGCAAAACTTCATGCCTGTACTCACCAATTGCTAGCTGGAATTAAAGTAACTTCCTATGTTTAAAAACAATGCTGTTGGAGGTTTTTAAAATTGTTTTTATTTGGAACTAGCCATTCTCTGCCGTGCATTGCTGTGGCCCAGTCTGGTGATCTGGAAAAGTAATGAGAAAGTGTTGGTTTCTAATATATGTGATTTCTTTATGTTTGTGGGTAAACAGAATTTCTTGTTGTTTCTTTGCCAGTGTTGATGTCAAGATTGTCTGGTTTGCCCACTCTGGAACATGCAACATAGAATTGTTCTTCTTTAGGGGTCCCTTTCAAATCTATGATACTATATCTGTCATATACATATAATGTGTGTGTGTGTGTGAATCATATCTATCTAATGGCTGGATAGCTTTTTGTCAGGAGGGCTTTGGTTATGTTTTCTTGCCCTGGTGAAGGGAGTTGGACTGAATGGCCTTAAGGCAGCATTTCTAGATCTGGGGGTCAGAACCCCTGGGGGGTCACAAGGGGGGGGGGGGTCAGAAGGATCGCCAAAGACTACCAGAAAACACAGCAAATAAAGATCAAAACTAAGGTTTTATTTTCATCATGGCCATGAAAAAGTTGGACAGTCGTGTTGAATACATGCAGGCACCAACATTTGCAAGTGACTGCCGCCCCCCTCCTTGGTTTCTGCAAACTTTTATAAGGTCAAGTAAACAAGGGTATTTTGGGTCATGGAAAGTACCTTGACGGTTGACCTTTTACTCTTTCCAACACCCCCTCCCATCAAACTTTTGATGTTTGCACCTGGCCTGAACCTTTGTTTGTCAAAATCACAATTTGTTCTCTACTTGCAAACTTTGTGCTTCGCCGCAAACCCATTTCCTATGTAAGCTGAGCAGGTTAGCAACTTCGTTTTAGAACATCCTCCCTCTTGCTGACATGTGGCTCTTTTTCTGCAGGGAGGGGTATCTTTCTTATGTTTTGTTGCCAAAGCTTAGCTGTTGCAAAAATCACTCATTGTCTCCTTCATTATGGTCAATGCTAACTTAATTTCATATATTCAAATATTTTTGAACTATTTTGGTCCATCTCTTCTGTATGTCATCAATGGGAACGTAGTCTTTCTAAGTTCTAATGATAAGGGGAAATAATATCTAGCAGTAAGATCTTGGGAGTAACCAGAATGGGCTAACATCTGCATATTCCATAGTTTATGAAATTCTGGGCATCAAATGCTTCAGCAGGACAATAATTACCCCCAGTTGGCCCAAGAGATCTCTTTTAAGCATTTCTGAATGATCTCCGTCTCTTTTCCCAACAGCAGGCATTCCTACCAGGAGTTCTGCATTGACAGCGTTGTAAGCCACTAACTCTTCTGCAGAGTTTTCCAACGCTATCTGCATTCTCATTAAGGCTTTCTCTGCTGCTTCTTGGGTCTCAGATCCAGATGTTGCGGAGCCCAACTTGAATGTGGCTGCTGTTCCTTTATTCACAGCACTTAATTGCTTTTCTTCCCAGCGCTCTTCTCCACACAATTAATCTTCCACTTTGTCATTTGTCTTTTAAATGTATCCTTAAATATTTACTATAGAATTTGTCATTTTTACACTCCTCGCTTTTTCCCCCTTCCCCACCATGCATGTGTTGTTGATTCTTTGAGGAGAGAAGATATGCTGTTTTGATGTTCAATCTGTTCAGGGATCGCTAGGATTACTCACAGCACCAGAGACTTGGTAGATGAAATTCCCAGCACTGTCACACAGAGATCAGTTCAATTAGAGCAATGGGAAAAGTCTGACGTGACAAAGAAATGGCAACCTTTGGATCTAAAAAATGACAGCAACCATCAGTGGTATAAAGGCAATTTTTCAGTAAAAGACACTACAAGACTTCTCCTTGGAACTCTCTCTGCCAAGAAAAGTCCAACAATGCAAGCAGGTATGTTGAGTCATACCAATGAGAAAGTCTAACTGTGCAGGTACAACTGCACCAGAAGCTCCAATTTTGTTTGCTTTGCATTGAATGTTTGTTATAGTCCTAAGTTTCAGGGTCTCTGCAGATAGGTGGCTTCTTTTGGCTGCAATCATAGGGCAAGCCACCTATCAATTATAGTTAGGTTCCCTGGTCCCGCCCCCTTTTGGGTTTTTGGAAGGAATAGGAGCCTTTATGGGTTCAGTCCACACAGAGCAGCTTTCCATACAGGACATGAAACCAAGAGCTCCTGTAGAAAACTTCGTCTTCTACAGCTTGGCTGGGGTTATACAGCCTACAGCTTGGCTGAGGATCATACAGCCTTACAGCTCCTTTGCTGAGGGACTTCAGCCAGCCATCACTGAAACCTGAACTCCTTTTCCCTTGGAAGTCTACAAAGCTCTGCTTGGTAAGGGTCTCTCGCGGAAGCCAGAAGCAGTTGGTACCGGGTGCAGGGGCTCCACGCCAACAGAGGCAAAGACAGACTGCCCAGATTAGAATTTAAGGATTTCCCCATTAGTTAAATTACAGTTAAGAAGATAGTGCCTGTTCCCAGTGAACAAGATTGAGAGAGAGCCAATAGACTATTAAGAAAGCCTTGAAGTACCTGTTTGTTTTCAATAATAAAGAACTTTGTTGAACCTTTAAGTATTCTAGAGACTGTCCTTTAAGAAAATCCAAGGGCCTTTAATCTGAGGCAGCCCCGGCGTCCTGTTGGGCACACAGAATTTATGTCCTGTCTACAGTCTGATGCACAGGCCCAGCGTGCGACAGCACACGAACAGTTCTCATCTTTACCAGGAGAACAGATGGACTGGAAGTACTCATTTGAGACAAGGCAACCTCAAAATTTATACATGGCAATGGGATAATGCTGATAATGATGTTGTTGATGATGATGGTGGTGATGATGGTGATGGCAATAATAATAATAACAGGATACAAGGATTTAAAGACTGAACTGCAAAGACTCTGGCACAAGCCAGATCCAATACACAAGCGGTCCAATACAACAGCCACAGAATGTCTGCTGTGGACTCCTCTTAGAATCATAGAATCATAGAATAATAGAGTTGGAAGAGACGTCCTGGGCCATCAAGTCCAACCCCCGCCAAGAAGCAGGAAAATTACATTCAAAGCACCCCTGACAAATGGCCATCCAGCCTCTGTTTAAAAGCTTCCAAAGAAGGAGCCTCCACCACACTCCAGGGCAGAGAGTTCCACTGCTGAATGGCTCTCACAGTCAGGAAGTTCTTCCTAACGTTCAGGTGGAATCTCCTTTCTTGTTGTTTGAAATCATTGTTCTGTGTCCTAGTCTCCAGGGCAGCAGAAAACAACTTCGCTCCCTCCTCCCTATGACTTCCTCTCACATTTTTATACATGGCTATCATGTCTCCTCTCAGCCTTCTCTACTTCAGGCTAAACATGCCCAGCTCTTTTAGCCACTCCTCATAGGGCTTGTTCTCCAGACCCTTGATCCTTTGAGTCACCCTCCTCTGGACACATTCCAGCTTGTCAATATCTCTCTTGAATTGTGGTGCCCAGAATTGGACACAGTATTCCAGGTGTGGTCTGACCAAGGCAGAATAGAGCATGGGTAGCATGACTTCCCTGGATCTAGACACTATACTCCTATTGATGCAGGCCAAAATCCCATTGGATTTTTTTGCCGCCACATCACATTCCTGGCTCATGTTTAACTTGAGGACCCCAAGACCTTTTTCACACATCTTGCTCTCAAGCCAGGCATCCCCCAATCTGTATCTTTACATTTCGTTTTTTCTGCCTAAGTGGAGTATCTTGCATTTGTCACTGTTGAACTTCATTTTGTTAGTTTGGGCCAATCTCTAATCTGTCAAGATCGTTTTGAATCCTGCTCCTGTCCTCTGGAGTATTGGCTCTCCCTCCCAATTTGGTGTCATCTGCAAACTTGATGATCATGCCTTCTAACCCTTCATCTAAGTCATTAATAAAGATGTTGAACAGGACCGGGCCCAGGACGGAACCCTGCGGCACTCCATTTGTCACTTCTTTCCAAGATGAAGAGGAAGCATTGGTGAGCACCCTCTGGGTTCGTCCGCTTAACCAATTACAGATCCACCTAACCGTAGTTTTGCCTAGCCCACATTGGACTAGTTTCCTTGCCAGAAGGTCATGGGGGACCTTGTCGAAGGCCTTACTGAAATTCAGGTACGCTACATCCACAGCATTCCCCGCATCTACCCAGCCTGTAACTCTATCGAAAAAAGAGATCAGATTAGTCTGGCATGACTTGTTTTTGATAAATCCATGTTGACTATTAGCAATGACCGCATTTGTTTCTGTTTGCAGACCACTTCCTTAACAATCTTTTCCAGAATCTTGCCTGGTATTGACGTGAGGCTGACCGGACGGTAATTGTTTGGGTCATCCTTTTTTCCCTTCTTGAAGATAGGGACCTCCTCCAAGAACTCTCAAAGATCATTGCCAATGTTTCCGAGATGACTTCAGCTAGTTCCTTCAATACTCTTGGGTGTAGTTGATCTGGCCCTGGGGACTTGAATTCATTTAGAGCAGTCAGGTATTCCTGTTTGACTTGTTTCCCTATTTGGGGCTAGCTTTCCCCTATTCCAGTGGTTCTCAACCTTCCTAATGCCACGACCCCTAAATACAGTTCTTCATGTTGTATTACCCCCAACCATAAAATTATTTTTGCTGCTAGTTCACTTCACTTGAGCACTGGACTCAAACAATGATGGATAAGGACCAATCTTGGTACGAATCCTCAATATGTCCAAATGTGAACACTGTTGGAGTTTGGGGGAAATAGACCTTGACATTTGAGAGTTGTAGTTGCTGGGATTTATAGTTCACATACAATCAAAGAGCATTCTGCACTCCACCAATGATGGAATTGAACCAAACTTGGCTCACAGAACTTCCATGAACAACAGAAAACACTAGAAGGGTTTGGTGGGCATTGACCTTGACTTTTGGCATTGTAGTTCACCTACATCCAGAGAGCACTGTGGACTCAAACAATCATGGATCTGAATCAAACTTGGCATGAAACCTCAGTATGCACAGTATGATTGTAAGTGATCTATAAATCCCAGTGACTACTACTCCTTGACATTTGGGAGTTGTAGTTGCTGGGATTTATAATTCACATACAATCAAAGAGCATTCTGAACTCCACCAATGATAGAATTGGGCCAAACTTCCCACATAGATCCCCCATGGCAAACCGAAAATACTATGTTTTCTGATAGTCTTTGGCGCAGGTGCACGAGCAGGCCCGTAGCCAGGATTTAAGGGGGGGTGGCTGAATTTTTTTCAGGGGGGTTTCGGGGGGGCTGAGTTTTGGGGGGGCTGAGTCTGAGTGAAAGAGGGTCTACCCTAGCAAACCTTTTGTATCATTACCCCAATACCCCCATGCATATGAGATATATTGAGTATGGTGATCAGATCATGATATGAATAAACATAACAGTTTAAATAATGCACCAGTAAGGCCTTTTCGCGAACCACCATGAGAATTTCAGGGGGGCTGAAGCCCCTCAAGCCCCCCCCCCCCCCCCCCCCCCCCGGCTACATGCCTGATGACCCCTCTGACACCCCCTCATGACCCCCCAGGGGTCCCGACCCATAGATTGAGAAATGCTGACCTATTCCTTCATCCATTCTATGTTGCTGAGGTTGAGGATGGCTTTCTTTTTGTGAGGAGACTGAGAGAAAAACCAATTTTCTTTCATCAAGTCTCAGATTAGCTTATGCTCACATGCCCAACAGTATTTAGAGTCTCTCAGCAGTCTCTAGCTGTGCCTGGGGGTCTGCATCAAATACTTAATTAATTTGCCTTTGCTCACTAGCATTTGGAGGTATCTCCTCCAGCTCCCTTTCTTGAAATGGAAAAGTATTTGGTTGTTCATCGGGACTGCAATGTGTTTTGGGGCATTTGGGTTGCTTTCTGCACACAAGAGCTCTGGGTTGAGGCTTTGGGAGATTGGTAGGGTCTTCATGAAGCACAAATGCCGAGTTCAGGGGTTGGATGCAGCCCCCGCCTCTGCTGTAATGGATCCTAAACTACTGAGCTGCTGTGAGTTTAAAGCAATTGGAGCTAAAAGTGAACCCAGAAGAAAGGAAAGCCAATAAACGAAAGAATAATAGAACATTGATCAACCCTTTATCTCAGCAGGGTAACTAAGTCGGCTGTCGCCAAACATGTCATTGCTGAGCCATTTGATTAAATACAAGTAATAGGTAGGGATGGATGGAAGTGTTTAGCTCCTGTCAGCAACTATGGACAAAGGAAGATAAGGAACGGGAATTGGAAGGAGAGTTCTCAGCTCTGCGGGGGAGAGAAGCAAAGTTTGCAGCCTCCCTCTTATTCTGCTGCTGTACAAAATTTGCACAAAATTCCCCCTTGAGTGATTTATTGTATTTTATTCTGTTACATGTATATTCCATCTGCTCCTCCCTCCCCACTGACTCTCGGCCTCTTTATTATGTATGATCTAGTGTCGCAGGATCAATGTATCTTATCTGAAAAGTAATGGGTATTAATTGGTGACTTTTGCCAGGTCTTTCAGGGACTCCACTAGTGATTTAGTTACTTATTTATTGCCTTTATAGCGATATCTTTTCTCTAATGAGCTTAAGGCAGCATCCTCTTCTCCTTCCCTGGGTTTTATATTCACAACAATATTGTGAGATAAGGCAAACTGATAGGGAGGGACTGGCCCAGCAGTCACCCAGTGAATTTCAGAGCCCGCTGAGCACTCAAATCTGGATTTTCCAGGTCTCAATCCAGTGCACTAAATGTACCACACAGACCCTCAAACTACCATTATTGTCCTTGGTAGTGGGACAAAGAGTTATTGACATTTTTTTGTGACATATGTGGCTCCCAGTATCTTACTGACATTGGCCAGAATTCACTAAAACATTTACGAATGCATAAATAAAAGTTCCAGTTGGCAGTTGGGTACAACTGCATTTTATCAACCTGTCTGTCAAACACATTTGACACAATTAAAACTTATGCACCAACTGCGACCTTACCTCGTGAAGTCTGATTTGACCATGGTGGTCCACGCCTTAGTTACCTCTAGACTGGATTACTGTAATGCTCTCTACGTGGGGCTACCCTTGAAGATGGCCCGGAAAGTACAACTTGTCCAACTTGTCCAACGCTCAGCAGCCAGATTAATAACTGGGGCAATTTACAGGGAGCGGTCAACCCCCCTGTTTAAGGAGCTCTACTGGCTACCGTTTATTTTCTGGTCCCAATTTAAGGTGCAGGTTATCACCTACAAAGCCCTAAATGGATTGGGACCAGCCTACCTTCGTGACCATATCTCCCTCCATGTACCATCTCGGGTCCTCCGTTCATCTGGGGAGGCCCTTCTTTCGCCCCTGCCAGCTTCACAACCTCGCCTGTTAAGTACAAGGGAGAGAGCTTTCTCCTCTGTGGCCCCTCGACTTTGGAACTCACTACTGGAGAAATTAGGAAAGCCCATACCCTAGAAACCTTTAAAAAGGACCTTAAAACCTGGCTCTTCTGCTGCGCCTTTGGAGAGTAGGTATACAATCCCACACTACTGCTTAGCCTCCATGTTCTGTCATTGAAGTATATGTCGTCCCCCCTCTGTGAGAAAGCTTGATTCCACAACCCCCACTATAATGGGCTCTCCTCCGCAAATAATCTGTCTCTTTTTATCTCGCCCAAGTTTTAAATTAGTTTTAATTAGTCTCTCTTTTAATCATTACATGCATCCTGCCCATTGTCATTGTGATTGTGTCTATTGTAACTTTATATTGTTATGTATTTACATGTTTTATTTTATTATGATGTTGCTGTTTACTGTTTGCATTTTCGGTTGTGTTTTGGTTTTATTTTTATTGTAATTTGTTGTTTGGGCTTGGACTCATGTAAGCCACTCCGAGTCCCCACTGGGGAGATGGTGGTGGGGTATAAATTATTATTATCTATATATATAAATCTGTTAGGTTGGTTCAACGGGACAGCAAAACTCTAAAAACCCCCCAACGAAACTTAACCAAAATTCCCATGCCCATAACACAACCCACAAGGTACAAACATATCTACTCAAAATGAAAAACAACACAACAACACACTCACAAAATGGCAAAAAACAAAACTCAAAAAAACCCCAACGAAACTTAACCAAAATTCCCATCCCCATAACACAACCCACAAGGTACAAACATATCTACTCAAAATGAAAAACAACACAACAACACACTCACAAAACGGCAAAACAACAAAACTCAAAAATCCCCCAACGAAACTTAACCAAAATTCCCATGCCCATAACACAACCCACAAGGTACAAACATATCTACTCAAAATGAAAAACAACACAACAACACACTCACAAAATGGCAAAACAACTAAGCATGCGCATTGCCGCCCAGCCGCAGAAGAGAAAGAAAAAGGGGGAAGGAAGGAAAGAGGTAGAGAAGGAAGAGATGAGAGACAGAGGGAGGGAAAGAAAAAGGGGGAAGGAAGGAAGGAGAGAAGGAAAGAAAAAAGGGAATGAAGGAAGGAAAGAGGGAGTGAAGGAAGGGGAAGATGTAGAGAAAGAGGGAGGGAAGGAAAGAAGGAAAGAGAGAAGGAAGAAAAGAGACCAGAAGAGAAAGAAAAAGGGGGAAGGAAGGAAAGAGATAGAGAAGGAAGAGGAAAAGGAAAGATGGGAGGGAAGGAAGGAAGGAAGGAGGGAAAGAAGGAGAGAAAGAGGGAAGGTTGGCCACAGCAACACGTGGCGGGTAAAGGTTGTTATTTCTATTATTATTATTATGCTATTGTTCCTATGAGACCCTTTTAGGGGGAATGGGAGAGGTGTCAGGTCCCAGAGGCAATGCATTGCATTATTGTTATTGTTATGATGGTGGTGAAATAAAAGGAAATAAAAAGTGAAAGAAGGAAGCAAACAGGGAGGGAAGAAAGGCAAAGGAAAAAAGGGGGAGGGAATGAAGGAAAGAGAGAAGGATGAAACCAAGTAGTGAAAGAAGGAAAGAAAGAAAGAGGTAGAGAAGGAAGAAAGGAGAGAAAGGGGGAGGAAAAGGGGGAAGGAATAGGTAGGTACCTCTCTTTCATAATAGTCCAGATATCTACCTCTACTTTGATAAGTTTTACTATAGGCCACAGCAACGCGTGGCAGGGCACAGCTAGTTATTATTATTATTATTATTATTATTATTATTATTATTAAGCAGGATTATACACAGAAGAAAGGGATATGGCAAATGGAGGAAGGAAGAGGACCAATTTAAGATATGCAGATTAGCATGGGATAATCTTTACTAGGCATGGTTAGGTATCGTCGAAATACTTGTATTTCAAAATAAAGTCAGAAAAGTTATGTTTCTGAAGAGATTTCGAAGTTATTTTAAAAACAAGAAGTCCCTTTGCCCTTTCAAGGCTTCCCTCAACATTTTTATATGACTCGGGAAGTGAGTCGAAAGTGAGTCAGCGTTTGAAGACAAGCCACCTCCCAGCATGCAAGCTGCTTGCCTCCCAGTCAATGAAGGGAGAAGTTTTGGGGAGGTGAGGGGTTTCGGCATGGCAGCCATTGCGCTATATAAAGGACAGCACATGGCTCAGAGGCTCATTGTGAGCCTGGGAAGGGAAGGGAGAAGGGAAAGGGAAAGAGAAAGGGAAGGGAGGTTGTGAAGGGAGGTTGGAAGAAGAGTGGTTGGAAGAGCAGGGAAAGCAGAGAAGGGCTGTTGCCTGGCTGGGATGCCTGCCTTGCCGCTTGTGTGTTGTTGCGGTTGGAGTTTGGGATGGGTGGGCGACCATTGGGGTGTGAGGGTGCGTGGCGTCGATGGAAGGAAGGAACAGCATGGAGGAAACAAAACACTCCAACTTTTGAAAAAAAAAACCCAGCTTTGTAGCAGGTCTCTCTGGCCTGGCCTCTGTGTTTCTCATTGCCTCAATAGAACTAGATCTCCCATCAATCCAAGCCACTCTTTGAACACAAACTATCCTTCCTAAATGTGTGAAATCAACTTCCAAAACCACAAAGGCCTCTCTCTGGTGTTTGTTTCCTTTGTTTGCCTTACATTGCCAGAAAAGACACTACAAATCCCATATAGTCAAAATATTCTTCCTAAAGGTGTGAAATCAACTTTAATGAAGCAATTAGAAAATTTTGGAAATTTAGGAAAGTTCCCCCAAAAAATTAGGGAAAATTCGGAATTCAATTGCAAATGGAACCACCAGTGCCCCCTACATCTGAAATGAGTTTTGAAACATTTTTTTTAATTTATCAAGCCTAATCTTTACATACTACAATATGCAAAGTCAGTAATCCACATAAACTTTGGTATGTCTACAGGTGTGACATAGGTTGGGCCTGGAAGTGATATCTCAGCCTTCTTCATGGTTCTCCAGTGAAGAGTAGGTATTGAACTAGAGCCCTGAAACACATTTTCACCATAAACCACACTCTGTCCAGGTAATCCAGTAAGTAAAAGTTTATTAAGAGAAGAATATATAAAAATAAGCAAATTCAAAAAGGACAAAGTTCAAAAAGTTATTTCCAAGATAGCCAAAATTTTAAAATCCTTTCAAATACAGTCTCAAGAGTCAATCCACAGATATATCCATAAACATGATAGTATGAATCCAAAGTGGGCAACCTATGCCACACATGAAACTAGAAACAGGAACAAACTTAGAAGCTTGAATACATAAATCCAAAAACATAGGACCAGGAACCATGAGCTGTTCACCTGAATACAACATTGTTCTCACAAAGGATTGCACCAGCAGAAAACCACTTAAAAGGACTCAATCCCTCCCATGACATCATTCCTCACACACTTGCTTTTCCTCTCCTTATCTTTAAGCCACTGGGTGAAAAATGAGTTTTTCTCTGTTGTACTCTGCCTCCAAAGCTCCAAGTGACTTGATCTGGACAAACATTCATCACCCACATTCCTCTCAGCCTGCACTTCTGGCAGATTCTCATGAGAACTGCTGTCGCTTTCTCCATTCTCATGGGAACTGCCAGGAGATTCCAAAACAACTCTCTGCAGACCACTTCTATCTTCCTCTGAGCCCTCTGAATCTATCCCAGCATCCCCTTCCTCGTCTTCTGAGCACTCAGAATCTCACCAGGTTCCGACAAGCAGTAACAATACTTGTGCAGTTTTCTGGAATTGCATATTTCTGCATAGACACTGAGAACTGGGAAGCCCTGGCCCTTGAGCACTCCAGCTGGAGTTCAGCTGTGACCAGCAGAGGCACGAATGGAGGGTGAAAGAGAGAAACGTGCTATGAGGAAGGCACATCAAGCCAACCCCGACCGGAACTGCCTTCCACTTGGAAACCAATGCCCTCACTGTGGGAGAACATGTGGGTCAAGAATAGGGCTCCACAGTCACCTAAGAAGAAGAAGATATTTCTGCTACTTCTGTGACTGTTCATTTGTATTTTGATTCTGTAGCCCTCCCCTCTTCCGCCTGGTGAGAATGCCAGCTGGAACCAACTGGTCATTCACGGGGAGATTCAAGTGCTCCCCTCCAGCCATCCGGTTGGCTCGTTCTGTCTGGAGGTGCGTGTTATAGGAATAGGTATTTTAGGCTCATACTGTATTCAACATCAGCAGCACCAATCCAAATACTTTCACATTAAGAGCTTTGCATGTATTTCCTTAATACTGCCATTTTATTACCTCTGTTTTTCTCATGCCCTGCAACCAGTTTCAGAAAAAAAAGTCCCTTGAATATAGGAAGAAGGCATATTAACACTTCCCCATCCCCATGTGTGCATTGCAAGTCTCTAAACAGAGCACTTAGCTAAAAAGAGAGAGAGAGACTCAGCCGAGTGTAATGAATTTTATTACATAGCAGCTGTTCAAATAAAGGAAAACAAATTTGCCTTAATAGCTACTTGATGAAGAGTCCCTGGTCTTTTTAGAAAGACGGCAGCAATGTGAATGGGTCCATGGCAGTCACATACAGCAAGGTCATGGGTGTTTCTGTACGAAGGAGAATCTGGCTTCTGGGTATCATCATGTTCATGTCAGAGCCTTGCATATGATAAAACAGATATGGGGAATGCACAATCCTCAAAATGCTGGTTATCAATTCCCACAATTCCTGAACACTGACTATTCTAAATAGTCCTCCAACATCTGTAAGGCCAAGCAATTCTTATCCTTGCTCTAGAAACTAAAGAACTCTCGAAACTAAAGAACTCAGGTTTCCATGATGGCTGACTGAAGTCCTTCAGCAAAGGAACTGTAGGGCTATATAACCCCGGCCAAGCTGTGGACTGTATATCTCCCCGGCCAAACCATAGAAGATGAAGCTTTCTACAGGAGCTCTTGGTATTATGTCCTGCATGAAAGGCTTCTCTGTATGGACTGAACCCAAAATGGCTCCTATTCCCTCCAAAACCCCAAAAAGGGGGCAGGACCAGGGAACCTAACTATAATTGACAGGTAGCTTGCCCTATGATTGCAGCCAAAAGAAGCCACCTATCTGCAGAGTCCCTGAAACTTAGGACTACAACAAACATTCAATGCAAAGCAAACAAAATTGGAGCTCCTGGTACAGTTGTACCTGCACAATTATTATTATTATTATTATTATTATTATTATTATTATTATTATTATTATTATTATTTCTCTGCTTTGCTACTCCCTACAAGCCTACAAAATCTGTAAATGCAGTCATATCAAAGGAATTGCTCCCCTATCGCTTCTCTAATAATACCCAAAACATTTTTAAGCATCTTAAATAGATTTTCCCAGCACCTGGAATTAGTGCCTAAGAAGTTTCCCTTGAATACCAAGGTGGCTGAATCTGTCCCTGAAGCAGGAAAGAACAGAACAGAAAATGCAGGTGTTCCGTTTTGACCTCTTTGCTCTTTCCTTGTTAACAAGTGCTTATATTCCAAAATGAGATGCAATGCAAGGAGAATGTATAATTTCACTACTTTTGCTATACTCCATCGCAAAGCAATTACATAAAGATTAATTAGAAAGCTCCCCAAACAGTAGTAAGCTGGAAAGTAGTTTAATTAAATACCATTATCTCTATAATCAGCAAGTTAATAACACAGTTGCCAGTACAGTAAGAAACAATGCGGCAACCAAAATGTGTAAGAGGGCAACCAAGAAAGGACTCTGTCGTCGGATGATTGTGGTCTCTTTAAAAGTGGGTTATTTCAGTGTAAGTAGTCTTCATCTCAATAGCATTAAAGATTGAAAACTTCCATCATCTCACCTTCAGACAAGAGGTCAAAACTACTTGCATTTTTTCCTTCTGCTCATTTGGATTACAAAACTCCTGAACAAAGTTGGAATAATATTTCGCAGTTCTTTATCTTTTTTTGTGAAAATTCCACAGAAGCTTTTTTTACAAAAAGACTTTTGTATTTGTGTGTGAGTTTACCCTAGATCTTTTTATTTATTTTATTTCCAGTATTTCTATCCTGTTCCTTCTCAACCCCTGAAAGAGGACTCAGGACAACTTAAATTTGGCAGCAATTCATTGCCACTACATATAACAGAGCAATATAAGAACAATGAAAACAATAAGTAAAACATTCATCAAAACAGTAAAAACAGTATTAACAGTCGTATCACCATTCCAGTCAATTCCATATCCAAAGTGCTATCTATGCCTGTTGTCCAAAAGCCTGGTCCCAGAACCACAACTTCAATTTCTTCCTAAATGCCGATTGTTGCATCCCAGTTCAAGAAACAAGACCATAAGATTAAATCCACCACTCTGGACTGTAGGAAAAGCAATCCTTGTTTATTGATGAAAAATTGGTTACAAAAGAAAGGTAAATGCAGAGTCAAAAAGCCACAGAAAAACACAGTAGTCAATAGGATCTCTGAACTTGAGCAAAACTTCAAAAGCCACAAAACAATAACCAGGAGTCTGTTAGCCTTTTACTAACCATGAACTTGGAAACTAGAAGCCTCTGGGATTACTGGCCATGGAACACAGGAATTCTGTCAAGATACAGCCACAGTCCCAAACGTTGCTTGACCTAAAGAAGCACCCGGCAGGAACCCTCTTAAACCAAAGAAGCTATTCTTAGAAACGCCCCTCTTTTCTGTCTGGGCCTCTTTCTGCTGTAAGCGCTGTGACCTTCGTACAGACTGGGAAGCATTTCTATCTCTCACTATCTGTTCTCTTCGGTCCTCATTATCAATCCCAGGTGGAGAGATATCACGGCTAACTTCCAAAACATTCTCTTCTAGCTGTTGGGTTTCGTTTTCATTCCCACTGACCTCTGCATCAACAACAGATTCCATACTGTCAGAGTCAGGGAGAGCTTGCTCAGTTGGAAAAACTATCAGAGAATCCTGTTTACACAGATCAGGATCAGGCTGAACCCCAACACTGATCTTACCTCGGTGGTGTTGTGGCTCACTTTGAGCCTGAACTTTCTAAGCCTGAGTTTCCTCAGAACGAGGAGGATGATAGGTTACAGATTTCTGAGGATGTCCCTGTGGTTGAGGCTGACAGTGTGATTCTGAAGAAGAGACGGCATTTCTGTTTCCCAGAGAAAGGAATGTTGTTTTATATCATGATTTCAGTGAATCTTCACAGCTGCAGGTGGAGGAGTTGGCCGTTCCATCTGGGAGCTCAGTGCCTCTTGGTTCCCAGGGTGATCAGTCCCAGGATAATGAGTTATCCAGCCTCGAAGGTGATGGAGATTTGATTAGGGAGGACTGTTTGCAATTAAGGGTACGCCGAAGTGCTCGGCTTGCCAACAAATGGGAAGTTTGAGGTCAACATAATGCTTTCATGCTAGGGAAACATATTTAACAATCTGAAGTCAATCCTTTGTCAGTGCAACATTGCTTACACCCTGTTAACTTCTTTGGAATTACCTCGGCTTTTGGGGAAAGCTTCTAGCTCTTTGGGACTTTGTTTTTGAACTTGGTTTTTGGGGACCTTGTCATTCTGCCATGGATTCTTGTTTAACCAATGCGAATGGATTATACTTCATGTTACTTGCCTTTGGATCTTGGAAACTTTGCCTTTGCATTTAAGACTCTGTTTTGACTGTTGAACTTCTGCAATGTTACTTCTATGTTTATGATTTTGCTTTTTCTTAAATAAACTGCAAAACCAACAGCCTTGGTGTGTGGTGGTGTTTTGAGCAAGGTGAATCTATCCTGAGCTGCAACAGGTGGGAAGCGAGTTCCACAGGCGGGGGGAGCACAGCTGAGAAGGCCCTGTCTCTCATCCCCGCCAAACGTATTTGCGATGCTGGCGGGAATGAGAGGCAGGACATAGAGGTAGATGCGTTTGGATAAGTAAGCTGGGCCAGAACTGTATAGGGCTTTATAGGTCAAAACCAGCACTTTGAATTGAGCTCGGAAGTGGACTGGCAGCCGGTTAAGCTGGCACAACAAGGGGGTGGTATGCTCCCTTTATGTCGCTCCAGTTAGCAATCTGACTGCTGCCTGTTGGACTAGTTGTAGTTTCTGAACAGTCTTCAAAAGCAGCCCCATGTAGAGTGTGTTGCTGTAATCAATTTGGGATGTAACAAGAGTGTGGAACACCGTAGCCAGATTAGACTTCCCAAGGTATGGGTGCAGCTGGCACATAAGCTTTGACTGTGCAAAAGCTCCCCTGGCCTCCGTCGAAACCTGGGGTTCCAGGCTCAGTGGTGATCTTTTGTCCTGGGTGAGATCCAGTTGCTTGTGAATCATCACCATATAGTAATCATATAAGAAATCTCATTCCTGGTCTGGCAGAAATGTATGGCTAAACTTCTTTGTATTCATTGCTCTCATTTTCTCTTTTTACTAATCTTGATTTTGGTATGGCTCCAACTTTGGGATATATTTTTTAAAAAATCAACGTGGACATCCATAAATATTTTTGTTTGCATTTCTCCAAAAGCATCCACTGTAATATAATTTCTCTCTCTCTCTCTCCACATATATAATTGCAAACAATTTTCCAACCATAATCCACTTTTATCATCATTTTCAGTAAAAATACACATTTCAGATGCACTTATCCTTAAACTACACATTATCTATGCAGGTGTTTGGGGTTTTCTCCCTGTACTTTGTTCTAATTTGTTATGAGCTACATTGGGTTCTCTGATGGGAAGGAAGGTAGAATATACATTAAATAAAACAACACACACATACACAGACATGGCAGAATTTGGAGGCCCCGGTGGAATAGTGGGTTAAACTGCTGAGCTGCTGAACTTGCTGACCGAAAGGTCAGTGGTTTGAATCCAGGGAGCAGGGTGAGCTCCCACTGTTAGCCCCAGCTTCTGCCAACCTAACAGTTTGAAAACATGCCAATGTGAGTAGATCAATAGGTACAATTGGTACATGAACCAAGTGTTAAGAATATAAATAGTATCGCATTAAGCGACCTGGAAGTAAAAGGAACAATTTAATGTATCTATGTTGGTTTCTATGGATTATCAACATTAATTTACCTTATCGCTATTTTTATTATTTTTATTTTTTTTTATTTTCCGCCCTGCTATCTCTTTTTCCCCCACTCCTCCCTCCTACCCACTCCCTTATCCCCCCTCTTTTTCTTTCTTTCTTCTTTCCTCTCCTCTTCTCTTCTCTGTTTTCATATTTCTCTCCATAATCATGTTCACCCACTTTCACTGTACAATGGAACCATAACAATGTGTTGGATATTATTATTATTATTATTATTATTATTATTATTATTATTCTCTGTCTATTGTGTCAAATGTTGTCGGTTGTCTTGGTGGCATTCACTAATAAAAATCAATTTTAAAAATAGGTATCACTCAGGCGGGAAGGTAATGGCGCTCCATGCAGTCATGCTGGCCACATGACCTAGGAGGCGTCTATGGACAACGCCGGCTCCTTGGCTTAGAAATGGAGATGAGCACCAACCCCCAGAGTCAGACACAACTGAGTTTAATGTCAGGGGAAAACCTTTACCTTATAGTGTTATACTACAAGGATCAAGATCCTATGTTGTTTACTATATTGTACCACATACAATATAGTTTTATATTAATCCAGTGGCTCAGCAGGTTAAACCGCTGAGCTGTTGAACTTGCTTACCGAAAGGTTGGTGGTTCAAATCCAGGGAGCAGGGTGAGCTCCCGCTGTTAACCCCAGCTTCTGCCAACCTAGCAGTTTGAAAACATGCCAATGTGAGTAGATCAATAGGCGGGAAGGTAACGACACTCCATGCAGTCATGCCAGCCACATGATCTAGGAGGCATCTATGGACAACGCTGGCTACTTGGCTTAGACATGGAGATGAGCACCAACCCCCAGAGTCAGACACGACTGGGCTTAATGTCAGGGGAAAACCTTTACCTTATAGTGTTATACTACAAGGATCAAGATCTGTGGTGTGTTTACTATAATGTACCACATACAATATAGTATATATTAACTCAGTGGCGCAGCAGGTTAAACCACTGAACTGTTGAACTTGCTGACCGAAAGGTTGGTGGTTCAAATCCAGGGAGCAGGGTGAGCTCCCGCTGTTAACCCCAGCTTCTGCCAACCTAGCAGTTTGAAAACATGCCAATGTGAGTAGATCAATAGGTGGGAAGGTAATGGCACTCCATGCAGTCATGGCAGCCACATGTCTATGGACAACGCTGGCTCTTTGGCTTAGAAATGGACATGAGCACCACCCCACAGAGTCAGATACTAGACTTAATGTCAAGGGGAAACCTTTACCTTTTCCTATCAATGCTAGATTATTGACATATGGGTCTAAATGTACAAAAATAGGCACAATTGAATTAACTTGCAAACCAAACAAATGTCTACCTCGTCCTTCTTTATGACTAGGGAAAAATACCACTCGTCTCATTCATAGCCAAGTGCGCATTTCACATCACGCATGCCAAACTGCACATATGCATACAACACCGTGATCTGATCTTCCAGTGTCTTTTTTTGAAGCTGAAAGCAGCCATGGCATCAGAGGAGGAGAGATTCCAACAGCCAGATTTGCTTTGAGCAGTGATGCAGAGGCCTTGAACATATTCCCACCACGTTTCCTACTATTACCCCCTCCCATCTGCCAATAGTTTTATTTCTGTATTGGCCATGACAGAAATGCAAATACAATGGATCCTGGCATCCGGTTAATGAGCTATGTTTGCTTAAATCACAATGGAGTGAGATGGGTCTCTGCCACAAGGCTGATAGGTTTTAGAGTTGCTATTAGCATCATGGCCAAGTGTTAACAACCATCTAGTTAATTTTATTAGTCACTTTGTAAGGTACTTTTTGCAACAGCAAGGCAGTTTTAGGCTGGGAAAAGATAGGAAGGCTCAGAAGAGATCAGGGAAATGGATTTTCCTCTGTTGATAATCTGCTTGCAGGGTTCTTATTGCTAATGTTTGTCTGTGTGCAGGGTTCATACTTGCACCTTTCATTGTCATTGTTGTTGTTTTTGCACCTGTTATGCTTCTGTACAGAATAATCCAGGATAAGGAAGTTCACATGCCATCAGCTTCATCCTGAAGTGTGCATTCTACTCCAGATACACCATATAGATAGTGATGGAGACTGAACTTGAATACTGCCTGGGACTGAGTTATTTTGGGGAACCAGTTCTACTCTTGGCTGTGAGGTGAGGCCACACCACATAAATGAAAGGGCTATGCCTGTACCTTGAGAAGTCTGACTTGGCCACGGTAGTCCACACTCTGGTTACATCCCATATAGACTACTGCAACGCACTCTACGTGGGGTTGTCAACATCGACACCGAAATACAACACCGCCTGAGCTCTGTGAGTGCAGCATTTTTCCAAATGAAACAGAGAGTGTTTGAGGACCGGGACATCCGTAGGGAGACCAAGGTGCTTGTTTATAAAGCTATTGTCCTCTCAACCCTGCTATACGCCTGCGAAACGTGGACTGTCTACAGACGTCACATGCAACTCCTAGAACAGTTCCATCAGCGCTACTTCTGGAAAATCCTGCAACTCTATTGGGAAGACAAGAGGACAAATGTCAACTTGCTGGAAGAAGCAAAGACCACCAGCACTGAAACGATGGTCTCCGCCATAAACTCTGCTGGAGTGGCCACTTTGTCCGGATGCCTGACCACCATCTCCCAAAGCAGTTGCTCTACTCTGAACTCAAGAACAGAAAATGCAATGTTGGTGGGCAGGAAAAGAGATTTCAAGATGGGCACAAAGCCAACCTCAAAAACTCCAGCATAGACACTGAGAACTGAGAAGCCCTGGCCTGTGAGCACTCCAGCTGGATATCAGCTGTGACCAGCAGTGCTGCAGAATTTGAAGAGGTACGAATGGAGAGCAAAAGAGAGAAACATGCCAAGAAGAAGGCATGTCAAGCCAACCCCAACCGGGACTGCCTTCCACCTGGAAACCAATGCCCTCACTGTGGGAGAAGATGCAGGTCAAGAATTGGGCTCCACAGTCACCTACGGACCCACCCTGGAGGATTATCATATTCGGACAATGAGGGATCGCCTAAGTAAGTAAGTAAGTAAGTAAGTAAGTAAATGCCTTTGAAGACTTTTCGGAAGCTTCAAATGGTCCAATGGATAGCAGCCAGATTACTAATAGAAGAATACAACTTTTCTGTTGCACCAGCTCCACTGGATGCCAGTCAGCTACCGGGCACAATTCAAAGTTCTGGCTTTAACCTATGAAGCTGTAAACAATTCTGGCCCAACTTACCTGTCCGAATGTATCATTCCTTATGAACCTCCTAGGACTTTAAGATCATTCAGGGATGCCCTGCTCTCGATTCCACCTACGTCACAAGCACGTTTGGTGGGGTCGAGAGACAGGGCCTTCTCAGTGGTGGCCCCTCGGCTATGGAATGCCCTGCCTGGGGACATTAGATCAGCCCCCTCCCTCTTAACATTTCAGAAAAGAGTCAAGACTTCGTTGTTTGAACAAGCGTTTGAAATTGGAATGACTGGATGATGAGATTGGACGACTTTTTTATTGGGAGATGTAATTGATGTACGTTTTTAATACGATTGTTATGGTTTTATATTACGTCTTCATGCTTTAAATGTTTTATGGTGCATTGGGCATTCAATTGTCTCTGCAAAGCGCTCTGACTTGCCTGAGGGCTGAGAAGGGCGGTATACAAATACAGTAAATAAATAAATAAATGAAATGAAATGTTTCTGTTATCAATAAATGAGTTGTGACCATTGTTTATCCCAAAACCTTGTGTATACTCTGCAGTAGGGCTGGGCGGTTTCATTTCGTAATTTTGTAATTCGTTAAAAATTCGTTATTTTTTTTATAATGAAGCGATAATGAACCATTTAGGAGCAACCATTCAGGAGCAACTAAAAAACGAAACGAATTTTTCAATTCGTTTCGTAATTGTTTTGAATTCGTTTTGTATTTGTTTTGTTATCGTTTTGAAATCGTTTCGTTATTATTTCCGCATGTCTGGGGCAAGTTTTATAGTTGTTGTTTGTTTAATCAGTGAAAAAAAATTATAAATATCACACCAACAGTCAACAACAGAGGGAGAGGGAAGCTTCAGAAGTCCCCCCTGTCCCATTTAAAGGTTTTTTAGCATATTGCGCGGTCGCGTCCGCCATTAACGAATCGATTCGTTATTGTTTCGAAATTGTTTTGTTATTGTTTCATATTGTTTTGTAATTTATGAGATTTCGTAAATATCGAACTTTTTAAAAGAAAAATTTCAGAATTCTTTTAAAATTCGAAACGCAAAAAACCCCAAAAAACGAATCAATTTTAGAAACAAATTTTTCCGTGGTTGCCCAGCCCTACTCTGCAGTATATAGGCTACCCAACGTCTTCTTGGGTTGGCGGACGGGAGGTGTATTGCCCATGCACACGCAACATAACACTCTCATCTTGTTCATTGATGCCTTTGATGCAGGATCTCAACAATTAGAGTTTTATATAGTTACTTTTCTGAAATGGGTTACCCCAAAAGTAACTATGGTGTTAAGTATTGTGGGTGGGTGGGGAGAAATCTTAAAAGTATAACTAATTATTTTTAAAGGTCACTTTCTAGCTCTGATATTCTTTGCAGACCCAGAAAGAATGGTATAAAAGAAAGGCTTACACTCCAGTTTTGAGAATTATAAATATCTGCACTCTATACTCATAATGTTGTTCTCTCGCAGAGAAGAAGGATTTCTTCAGTGATTTAATAACATACCCTCTAACATTTCAGAGATGAAAATAGTGGCACTCTTGTGTACTTCAAACGGCCTGCCTTCTGCCTCCAACATTTATTTACTCTGCAGTATATAGGCTACCCAACGTTGATTTAAAAGCAAAGGGGATATTTGTTCTTGTGGTTAAATATATATTAGGGTGAAAAACCCATGCCGGCCTTATAATATGTTATCATAATTTCAGGTTCAAAATAAACCTCACCAGTCATCGCATCCGATATGACAAGCTGCATAGTTCATACCAAGGGTTTTCAAAGATCTGTATGCTCCTGCTTTGCAATTCTGGATAGGACTGTGCATAGCAATATTACTCCATAAATATTAATTATCTAGTTAATGCATTAATTAAAGCGCAACCCGAAAAAGGTGATCAGGCTGGAGAGGGCTCTGAAATGAAATCCTTGAAGGAACAGACAAATGCACTCTGTATCCTGTAGAATGAAAGACATGGTAAGAAATTTCTAATATTTGAAAGGCAGTTATACAAACATTGATGATGATGATGATTATGATGATGATGGTGATGATGATGATTTGCTTCAGGGATTACCACAAAACTGATGGAAACTGAATGTAGCAGATGTTGTTTCCAACTTACGGTGACTATAAAGCAAACCTATCATGGGATTTTCTTGGCAAGATTTGTTGAGAGAGGTTTTGCCTTTGCCTTCCTCTGAGGCTAAGGAAATATGTCTTGCCTAAATTCACCCAGTGAATTTCTGCAGCTGAACAGGGCTGTGAAGCCTGCCTGCGACAAAGAACGGGTGGGATCACAAGTCTGAAAAAGTTACGGAAAATGAACATATCAAACTCCTCTGGGACTTCCAAATTCAGACAGAGTTTTGGAGCACAAGACTCCTGATCTCATAGTCGTGTTAAAAAACAAAGTATGGATCATTGACGTTGCATCCCAGGCAAAAGCAACAACTGGAAAAGCTGAGACGATATGAGGATTTAAAGATCGAACTGCAAAGACTCTGGCACAAGCCAGTCAAGGTGGTCCCAGTGGTGATCGGCACACTGGGTGCAGTGCCTCAAGGCCTTGTGTGAAGAGGCCACCAATTTGTAAAGAAGGCACCAGTTTGTAAATGTTTGTAAAGGAGCCACCACTTTGTATGGACTTACTAAATTGATAACACAACTAATAGCCTGTAATATTGAATTGGTCTTTCTTCAATATGTAGCGTGGCTTAACTTGAAAGTATTTGTAACAGAGACTTGGCTTTAGAAGAACAAGTTTATTGAAGTATAGAAGAAGCTTGATGGTTTCAATGTTTCTTAGCTCTTAGAGGCAAATTTCTTCAGAGGTTACATTTAACATATTTCATAAAACAACTCTTAAGAGAATTATTCCTTTTACTAAACAGGTTTTGAACTTATTTTCCTTCAAAATGTGTTTCTTTAACAGATTACTTCAGACCCAAGTTTATTCTTTCCTTATGTTATTTCTGTTGCAGTAAAAATTCTTATTAGGGTTCTCTCACTCTTTCTACTCATACAATACTTACTATCTTAAATAAGTCAACTTGACCTATCTAAACTACACAGGCTAAAAGCCTGAACCCTCCTGATTCTCAACACCATAGAAGCAGCCTTTCCCTGTAGTTCTTAGACTACAGACTACCTTTCTAGTTCTCAACACACAACAGAACCAGCCTTCCCTGTAGTTCACTGACTACAGATAACTGTTTTAAAATGGCTGCCCTGCCAAGTGGCAGTTGGCTCAGCCCCTTTTCCCATGGCAACTCAGCTCAAAGTGAGCTAAGCTGGCTACCATCCCCCAGTTATGCTATTTTAAATACTTAACCTTTAAAACACCCATCTATAATTATACATAACTGTAGGTTAAAACTCACACTTCACCACACCTTGGCCTGCACTTAAACACAATCGGTGCTGACAAAATTACCATCTGCCAGCTGCTGAAGGCCACCTTACTGGGATCTGCACACATTATTCACCGATACATCACAAAGTCCTAGACACTTGGAAAGTGTCCAACGTGTGATCCAATACAACAGCCAGCAAAGTGATCTTGTTTGCTGTGGACTCATCTTGTTGTGTTTCAAATAAATAATAATAATAATGATAATAATAATAGCAGAAACCCAAGGGCTATTGCCTAGCCCCTCAGTATGCTTCAAGGAGCTGCAAGGGCTCCCCAGAGCACACTTTGAGAATCACTGATCTAGTGTGATTAATAATTAGATAATTAATTAGATAATTAATAATAATACATCACACAGTCCCATACACTTGGGAAGTGTCCGACGTGTGATCCAATACAACACCCAGCAGAGTGATCTTGTCTGCTGTGGACTCATCTTGTTGTGTTTCAAATAATAATAATAGTAGTAGTAGTAATAATAATAATAATAATAATAATAATAATAGGCACAATCCCAGGGATCATCCAGTCCAACCCCCTTCTGCCATGCAGGAGAAGCACAATCAAAGAATTGCCTGAGTGGAGGGAAGGCAATGGGGTTTTGGAAGCAAGTGAGAAGGAAAGATCTGATTGATGAGCAAGGTGAGGAAAAAAAGTATTTTGGTGGCAAGGGACATGAGGAAAAAGGGTCTTGGGGACAAGGGAGGTGGGGAGGGAGAGGACTATGAAAGAGGTTGGAAAGTTTGGAGAGGGAGGGGGAAGAGGAGGGAACCACATTGCTTCACGGAGCCCCAAGGGCTCCGGGGAGCATACCTTGAGATCTACTGATCAACAGTAGGATGACACTCCTTTACTTGGCTTTGCTGATGCCTAGTAAAATAAGATGGTGGGCAGTTACAATCATGACAATCATGCTGGTATTATGACTATAGAGGAACATAACTAAAGAGGATATATTATCCATTCATAAGTATGATATACAACACCACCTGAGCTCTGCGAGTGCAGCTTTTTACCGAATGAAGCGGAGAGTGTTTGAGGACATCCATAGGGATACCAAGATGCTAGTTTATAAAGGTATTGTCCTCCCAGCCCTATATGCCTGTGAGACGTGGACTATCTACAGACATCACATGCAACTCCTGGAACGATTCCATCAGCGCTGCCTCTGGAAAATCCTGCAAATCTCTTCGGAAGACAAGCAGAGAAATGTCAGCGGGCTGGTAGAAGCAAAGACCACCAGCACTGAAGTGATGCTCTTCTGCCATCAACTCCGCTGGACCAGCCACGTTGTCTGGATGCCTGACCACAATCTCCCAAAGCAGTTGCTCTACTCCGAACTCAAGAATGGAAAAAGGAATGTTGGTGGGCAGGAAAAGAGATTTAAAGATGGACACAAAGCCAACCTTAAAAACTCTGGCATAGGCACCGAGAACTGGGAAGCCCTGGCCCTTGAGCGCTCCAGATGGAGGTCAGCAGTGACCAGCAGTGGCGTAGAATTTGAAGAGGTACAAATGGAGGGCGAAAGGGAGAAACCTGCCAAGAGGAAGGTGCATCAAGGCGGACCGGGTCCACCTTCCACCTGGAAACTGATGCTCTCATTGTGGGAGAAGATGAAGATCAAGAATAGACTCCACAGTCACCTACAGACTCACCACCAGGACACCGATTTCGGATTTATTTATTATTTATTTATTTACTTCATTTATATACCACTTTTCTCAGCCCTCAGGTGACTCAAGGCGGTTAACAACAGCAAAATTCAATGCAAAACTTCATAAAACGATTATGGGACAGTTAATACAATAGCATCACCAACAATTAAACTATCCTACTTGGACAATGAGGGATCGCCTAAGTAAGTAATGATACTGACTCCTGGTCAGTGTTTCCAAGCTTTATTCCCTCCCCCCCCCCCCCACACCACTGGAGAATGGTATAGCAAAGAAGTTGTGCTCTATTTTAAGTATTACTTGGAGAAATACAATTTTAGCCAGTTCATATTTAGCAAAGCAGCAAATGAACTTCTTCCTCGTCCTTAATAAAGTCAGTCTTTGTTTGTAGAGCTGGATGCTAGGAAGGAAGAAAAAACAAGTCCCGTTAGTAATTTGCTAGACTGTTGACTGCTTTTCAAATACCTTGGCCAAGAACTCTAATCTTCAGTCACTGTGGAGGTGTAATCCCACTATATTGAGCAAAAGTCTCTTCTTGCCCCTAAGGAAATGAATACATAAATTTAATCAAAATAACTCAGGGAAGCAAAACCAGGTGGAAATACCGATCAAGGTGCTGCCGTCATGTGCGCATGGCTTAGGGACAGAGGAAAATGCAAATGCTCTGGCAACAGAAAGCAGAAAGTTTGGTAGCTGTAAAGACAAAACCGAAGTTATTAATTCAGCCCCAAAGATGTCATGGAAATGATTTACAAGGACATCAAGGTGGAATATTTTCAAGAAAGGTTTATGGGAGCCACCTTATTGATTGCTAGAAAGTGCATTGCCCAGGTTTATCGTCACAAGTCCAGGACTCTTCCACTATTGAAAATCTCTGAATAAGGAAAGCAGCTTCCTCCCTTTTATTAAAGTTTGGTACAAAAAATGGTGAAATACATTGTATAGACTTATCCTTGATCAGTGACTAATCAGGTGGACTTTCTCTCTTCATGATTGCCTTTTACGCAAAGCAGTGCCCCCTCCCCACCCCAAAAATATTCTTATTTGTGGGTGACTTTCTGTAATGTTTTTAATCATTTCCCTGTTTTGGGACCTTTTGGTGAAATTTTCACTAATCTTTTTAAAGTCAAAAACTGATTGCTGTAGAGCAATGTTTCTCAACTTTCCTAATGCCAAGACCCCTTACTATAGTTCTTCATGTGGTGACCCCCAACCATAAAGTTATTTTTGGTGCTACTTCATAACTGTCAGTTTGCTACTGTAATGAATCATAATGTAAATATTAGGCCTGGGTAACAACGGAAAAATTTGTTTCTAAAATCGATTTGTATTTGGGGGTTTTTTTTGTTTCGATATTTAAAATAATTACAAAATTTTCCTTTTAAAAAGTTCGATATTTACGAAATTTCGTAAATGGTAAAAAATTAACGAATCGATTTCCGAAACAATAACGAATCGATTCGTTAATGGCGGACGCGACCGCGAAATACGCTAAAAAACCTCCACAACCTTCTGAAGCTTCCCTCTCCCTCTGTTGTTGACTGTTGGTGTGATATTATAATTTTTTTTCACTAATTAAACCATAAAACTGGCCCAGACATGCGGAAATAATAACGAAACGACCTCAAAACAATAACGAAACGAATACAATATCGAAATACGAAGCATTTACAAAACGTTTTTGAAAATTCGTTTTTTTAATAATTGCTCCAGAATGGTTCGTTATCGTTTTGTAATTGAAAAAATTAACGAATTATTAACGAATTACGAATTAACGAAACGAAACCGCCCAGCCCTAGTAAATATCTGATATGCAGGATGTATTTTCATTCACTGGACCAAATTTGCACAAATACCCAATGTGCCCAAATTTGAATACTGGTAGGGTTGGAAAGGATTCATTTTGTCATTTGGGAGTTGTAGTTGCTGGGATTTATAGTTCACCTACAATTAAGAGCATTATAAACTCCACCAACAATGGAATTGGGCCAAACTTGGCATACAGAACTCCCATGACCAATACAAAATACTGGAAGGGTTTGGTGGGCAGTTAAGGCCAAAAACTGGAGGGAGTAGGAACCAGTTTTGAGGGCTTAAATTGAGCTCTTAGGGAATTTTCTTTAGATCAGGCATCGTTTGGTATCAAGTCAAGTCTCCTGGATATTCCTGTTTTATGTGGCCTCATCTCCAAGGATTCCTGGCTTTTCAAGTGGATTAGCAGTGGCTCAGTTCATGGTTTTATATTGAAGGGTTTTGGTATTTCACTGCATTTGGATTATTACAGCAAGCTATTGGAACTCTGTCATTATTCTTATGTTTGGACACTGTTTATGTTGCTGCTTATTTGGCTTTTGGCGTTTGGACTTCTATCAACTTTATATTCATCTCTTTTATTGGTTCCAGTTATTCTTCAAATAAAAATGACTCTTCTTTCATCCAGGGTGTGGTGTAATTACTGATTAGAGCAGTGGTTCTCAACCTTCCTAATGCCGTGACCCCTTAATACAGTCCCTCATGTTGTGGTGACCCCCAACCATAACATTGTTTTTGTTGCTACTTCATAACAGTCATTTTACTACTGTTATAAATCATAATGTAAATATTGAATATGCAAGATGTATTTTCATTCACTTGACCAAACTGGGCACAAAATACCCAATGCGCCCACATGTAAATGCTAGTGGGGGTTGGGGGAGGATTGATTTTGTCATTTGGGAGTTGTAGTTGCTGGGATTTATAGCTCACCTATAATCAAAGAGCATTCTGAACTCCACCAGCGATGGATTTGAACCTAATTTGCCACACAGAACTCCCATGACAACGGAAAACACTGGAGGGTTTGTGGGTATTGACCTTGAGTTTGGGAGTTGTAGTTCACCTATATCCAGAGGAATGGCTAGTGGACATGATAGCCATGTATAAATATGTGAGAGGAAGTCATAGGGGAGAGGGAGCAAGCTTGTTTTCTGCCTTCCCTGGAGACTAGGACGCAATGGAATGGCTTCAAACTACAAGAGAGGAGATTCCATCTGAACATGAGGAAGAACTTCCTGACTGTGAGAGCCGTTCAGCAGTGGAACTCTCTGCCCCGGAGTGTGGTGGAGGCTCCTTCTTTGGAAGCTTTTAAACAGAGGCTGGATGGCCATCTGTCAGGGGTGATTTGAATGCAATATTCCTGCTTCTTGGCAGAATGGGGTGGGACTGGATGGCCCATGAGGTCTCTTCCAACTCTTGGATTCTATGATTCTATGATTCTATATCCAGAGAGCACTGTGGACTCACGCAATGGTGGATCTGGACCAAACTTGGCACAAACACTCAATATGCACAAATGTGAACACTGGTGGAGTCTGGGGAAAATAGACCTTGACATTTGGGAGTTGTAGTTACTGAGATTTATAGTTCACCTACAATCAAAGAACATTCTGAACTCCACCAACGATAGAATTGGCTCAAACTTCCCACATGGAATCCCCATGACCATCAGAAAATACTGTGTTTTCTGATGGTCTTTGGCGACCCCTCTGACACCTCTTCGCGACCCCCTCAAGGGTCCCAACCCCCTGGTTGAGAAACACTGGATTAGAGGGTCCTGTTCCTGCTCTAGGGTGCAACATGCAGTCTGTTTCCAAAATGGAAGAGAAGGGCAGGCGGAGAGATCTTCAGCCTTCTCTGCCACAGGGGTTCCTAAGCCCACCAGAAATATATGTTTTCTGATGGTCTTTGGCGACCCTTCTGAAACCACCTCGCGACCCCCCAGGGTTCCCGACCCCAAGGTTGAGAAACGCTGCTGCAGAGGAAAGGGGATAAAAGCGCCAGGTAATATCCACGCTGCATCGCTTTTAGCATTTCATGGCCGTGACTTCATTCGATAAAATCCTGAAATTTCTATGACACTGAGATACTTTGAATTCTCTGCTAAAGAAACCCAGTCTAGTTTCCTGAAGTGCAACTGTAGAGCTCTCTCTCTCATAAAGAATTCATTTGCCCCTTGGGCTCCCTCCAAAACGTCCCCTCAAGATAACTGCCAAGCCCCATTGGGCAATGCTTTGCCTGTTTAAATGGAAATTCTAAATGTTTAACTGAGTTTACCACAATGCTAAAACATTGGGGAGTGATGGGCATTTCATGGGAAGTGGGCACATAAATCTTTTCTGGTAGGTGAAATCCTTTCCTTTTTCTCTCCCCTGAGTAGCAACAACCTTGGGAAGGGTGTCAACGGAACAGCAGAACTGTCTGGCAATTGCTCTGCAATTCTCCAAAGTGAGAGGAAGAAGAATGTGGCCATCATTCTTCTTTTCCCTCTCTAGTGAACTGTATAATGTTGTATTTTGGTCCATGCCAGTGGTTAAAGGCAGATTTTTCTGAATTCTATTTCAGAGCAGATTGAAATGTGCAAGAACTATCCATGTAAGACAAGAAGGCCCCGAAACAACTCTTACATAGACTTCCATTTGCGTTGTGGTCGGAGAGATCATAAAATCTCCCAGAGCATCCAGATGATGAAGGGTAACCAAATAAAATTACTAATGAGTAGCAGTTGGTTCGCAATAAGTATTATTCAGTGCAGACATCTTGGTGCACCTTTACATTATGTAACACAGTTTTTGTTCCCGGTTATAAATGTCATTTCGTAATTGGTTCTAACATTAAAAACATGAGAAAAGTTTCTTAAACTGCAACATATTTTGTTCTAGTTTTCCAATGAATATCTCATCAAGTCTCAACACATTCAACCTAGTTTATGGCAGCCACAAAAATGAAGTTTCTGGAGTAGCAGAGCTACTTTCAAAGTAAGGGACATACAATTAAACAGGAGATAACACTTTCGAAAATGGAACAGAACATTTTTCAAATTTGGTTACATAATGTTATCAATGCAGACCAGAAAGTAATAGATATAACCAGGAAATAGGAGAAAGAAAGAAAGAAAGAAAGAAAGTGAAGTGTATTGGAGTATGTAAAAATCAGTTGATGAGCGTGTTAACTGAAAAATGCAAAGCATGAAGCTGATTGGTTGGGCTATGCTTGAGAAGCTAGCTGAGCCTGGGAGTTTTGGCAACAGTTACATGTTTAGGTTTTTTTGTGCAAGAGCTTACTAAGACAGTTTGTATTTTCTGCTTCTGAGCTACTGGAAGATCTTTCACATAGACACCTAAGGGCCATTTGAATCTCCCTCAAAGGACATTGTGTGAGTCGATGGAGCTGTTTACATAACTGCATATATGTTGCTCTGAATAACACTTTATTATTTGTTGATCATCTGCAAGGCATATCTTTTCTCTAGCAATACAGTGTGTGGATTGGTAAAGACGTGAACTACGTGTGATTTTCATTCCACCACAAAGTATATCTCTAACAATCTGACAACCTGTCTCTACATCCTGGCACAGTTTGGAGGATGATTGACCATGGATGATTGGACTTCAGTACCTTCACTCACTGACCAAGACCACTTTGACCCTCATCCAATGACTGATCAAGACCAAACTTGGCATACAGAGCCACCATGACCCACATCCTGTTGTGGTTTGAAGGAGGATTCACCATGGACGATGGGACTTACAATACCTTCACAAACTTCATGAGACCACTGTGACCCTCACCAATGAGGGTCACAGTGTGACAAGTCTCACAATGAGGGTCACAAGTTTGATCAAGATCAAACTTGGCACACAAAGCCCCCATAACACACTTTACATCCTGGTGCAGTTTGGAAGACTTTGGACAATGGATGATGGGACTAGTAGTACCTTGACTAACTTCCAAAGATCACTGCAACCCACACTGATCAAGACCACAAAAGTATGCATGACCCAAACTGTACTGAGAATTTGAAAAGGATCTCTTGATCATACGTAAGTAAGCTCCTGGGTCCTTCTTATGTTTGGAAGTTGTTGGAGAATGCAAGGAATTAGTGAATATGTGTGTTTCAAATGTAAATAAGATATTTTTTTTGTCGTGTCAGGAGTGACCTGAGAAATTGCAAGTTGCTTCTGGTGTGAGAGAATCGGCCGTCTGCAAGGACATTGCCCAGGGGACGCCCGGATGATCTGATGTTTTATCATCCTTGTGGGAGGCTTCTCTCATGTCCCCGCATGAGGAGCTGGAGCTGATAGAGGGAGCTCATCTGCCTCTCCCCGGATTCGAACCTGCAACCTGTCGGTCTTCAGTCCTGCTGGCACAGGGGTTTAGCCCACTGTGCCACTGGGGGCTCCGTAAAATAAGATGCATGAAGCTGATTGGTTGGGCAATACCTGGGGAAAAGGCTGAGCCTGGGACTTTTGGATACTGTTACATTTTTGTTCAGGCTTGAATTATGCAGGTGGTCAGAGAGACAGTTTGAAAAGAGAAGCAGAGAGAGACAGAGTTTGGAGTGTGCTCTCGCTTCATGAGCTACTGAAGGAGTTTATCCACATGGACAGAAGAAGGATCATTTTAAACCTCTCATAAAAGGACATTTAATGAGTTGACTAAATGTCATAATAGGACATTTAGTGAGTTGAGCACATTGTACATATGTTGTTCTGAACTAAGAAGAGTAAATTACTTATTCTTTACCATTATTATTTATTATTTATTTATTTACAGCTTTTATATTCCACCCTTCTCACCCCGCAGGGAACTCAGGGCGGATTACAGTGTACACATATATGGCAAACATTCAATGCCAATTTTTGACATACAAACATATACAGACATACACGAGGCTATTTAACTTTTTCTGGCTGCCAGGGGAGCTGTCGCTTTCATCGTCCATCTGTGACGCTGATGAAGCACTTCCGCATTCCCCGCATGCTTCCCCTGCTGGAATGCTTTGCTGGAGTCTTCTTTATGGCCTCATAAATCAATTAATTTAGCCTCCCCACACTTTAAGGTGGTACCTAATTTTCCTACTTGACAGATGCAACTGTCTTTCGGGTTGCAAAGGTTGGCAACAGGCTACACACAATTGGTTGGAAACCCATTCCAACCCGGGCTGGCTTCGAACTCATGACCTTTTGGTCAGAGCAGGCCTGTAGCGAGGGGGGGGGGGGTTAGGGTTCACCCCCCCCCCCCGAAATGTTTCAGATTTTTTTAAAAACCTGGTTTACTCATGAATTTTAACTGGTTAACCAAATCCCCATGCTAAGTCTATGAGATGCAAAAAATTAAGAGTCCCTCCAGAACTGCAAGCACTATCTCAAGCAAATATTGACAATTTATTCACACTGTCATTACTTGCAGCAATAGCCGATGTAGTGAAGCAACCAAGTTGGGGGGGGGGGTTGAATGCTCTCATTAAAGGTGATGGTCCTCACCTTTAAGGCCTTGCATGGTCTGGGGCCAATGTACCTAAGGGAATGCGGAAGTACCGATGTAGTGAAGCAACCAAGTTGGGGGGGGGGGTTGAATGCTCTCATTAAAGGTGATGGTCCTCACCTTTAAGGCCTTGCATGGTCTGGGGCCAATGTACCTAAGGGAATGCGGAAGTACCGATGTAGTGAAGCAACCAAGTTGGGGGGGGGGGTTGAATGCTCTCATTAAAGGTGATGGTCCTCACCTTTAAGGCCTTGCATGGTCTGGGGCCGATGTACCTGAGGGACCGCCTCACCCCCTACCAACCCCAGAGATCCCTCCGTTCTGAGGACCAAGATTTGTTGGAAATTCCCAGTGTCAAGACCTTGCATCTAACAGCAACCAGACGCAGAGCCTTTACAGCAGTGGCACCATCACTCTGGAACACTCTGCCACCTGAAGTCCGTGCCTTGCAGGACTTATCAGCTTTCCGCAGGGCATGTAAGACATATTTGCTTCGACAGGCCTTTGATCTTTTATATTGCTGTTTTTAAATTGTTTTAAATTGTGTTAGATTTTAGCCTGTTCTTGTAAGGGGAGTGGCGGCATATATGTTTGAATAATAAATAAATAAATAAATAAATTAAGGAGGCCAGACTTGGTGGAGGTGGTTGACAGGGGCGGAGCTGCAGGCTATTGAAGGCTGCTCTGCCCCCTGCTGTGCTCTTTGCTTCAGTGTGAGTTAGGAGGCAGGTTTCAACCCCCCCCCTGCAAAAATGTCAACCCCCCCCCCGAAAATTTCAACCCTTCCCGAAATTTTTTTCTGGCTACGGCCCTGGGTCAGAGTGATCTTAATGCAGCTGACACTCAGCCAGCTGCGCCACAATCCTGGTGCCATTCACCTGCATGGCATATTTTCTTTCTCTGGCAAGGCAGTGTGTGGGCTGATCAAACGTGAGCTACATGTGGCTTATTTTACATTACGCCACAGAAGTGATGAACCAACAGTGCTTGCCTTCCTTCCCTCTTCTGCAGCAGAGATAATGGCAGAGAGGAAATCTAGTTTTAGCAAACCACTGTCGGCAATCATTTCAAATGAAAGCTTACAGAGGCCTAACAGCCAATTTACGCCTAATGAAAACATATTATTTCTTTCTAATGAAGTCTGAGAAGTGCCCTAAAGGGGTGAAAGGGAGGGGAAAAACTCCAAGAGTTTATCTAAAATATATTCCAAAGCTTGGTAGAAACACTTTTGAAATGTCCTATTTCAGTCGAGCATGCGGCTTCTTACGCACACATACAGTTACGCCCCAGTTGCAACATGGCATAACACTTTGTAACAAAATTTGAAACATTTTCAGCTCCTGGTTTGAAAGTGGTATTGCTGCTTAATTGTGCGGTACTTACTTTGAAAGTAGTTGTTCTACTTCAGAAACTTCGTTTTTGTGGCTGGCACAAACCAGGTTGAATTGGTCAAAACTCAATGAGATTTTCATTGAAAAACCACAGTTCTTGCAGTTCAACAAACCTTTTCCATGTTTTTATGATAGAAGCAATTAAGAATTGACATTTATGACCTAGGAACAAAAATTGTGTTACATAGTGTAATCTTAGCATCAGCAACAAGAGCCTCCTCCATAGCAGAGCACTTGGTGAACCAACTTGGACACAGCATATCATTTGAGAACACAGAACTGCTGGACCACTCTCACAACCACCATGTCAGATTACACAGAGAAGCCACTGAAATACACAAGCACGGGGACAATTTCAACAGAAAGGAGGAAACCATGAAAATGAACAAAATCTGGCTACCAGTATTTTTTTGAAAAAAAAAACACTCTAAAATCAGAATAGTAAATAAAGAACAACCCTCAAAAACGGAAATTCCAGACAAGGAACAATCAGGACCAGTTAATCATCTCCCAACAAAGGATTCCCCTAGGCAGTAAGAAGTCAGGCCTCGAAACTGCTAGGCTATCAAATGCTAATCAAGGTAGCCAATTGCAACATTCACACCTACCTCAAACAGACAAAAGTTCTTTCTCCCACTCTGGACATTCCACAGATATATAAACCCACTTGCCTAGTTTCCAACAGACCTCACAACCTCTGAGGATGCCTGCCATAGATTCAAGCGAAACATCAGGAAACTTACTTACTTACTTACTTAGGCAATCTCTCGTAATTCGAGGATGATAGTCCTCCAAGTGCGGTGTCCTGGCGGTGGGTACATAGGTGACTGTGGAGCCCTGTTCTTGATCTGCATGTTCTCCCACGGTAAGGGCATGTTCTCCTGGTCGGAGTTGGCTTGACGCACCTTCCTCTTGGCACGTTTCTCTCTTTTGTCCTCCATTTGTGCCTCTTCAAATTCTACAGCACTGCTGGTCACAGCTGACCTCCAGCTGGAGCTCACAAGGACAAGGGCTTCCCAGTTCTCAGTGACTATGCCACAGTTTTTAAGGTTGGCTTTGAGGTGATCTTTAAATCTTTTTCCTGCCCACCACATTCCATTTTCATTCTTAAGTTTGAGGTAGAGCAACTGCTTTGGGAGAAAGTGATCAGGCATTCGGACAACGTGGCCAGTCCAGCAGAGTTGATGGTGGAGGACGATTACTTCAATGCTGGTGGTTGTTGCTTCTTCCAACACACTGACATTTGTCTACCTGTCTTCCCAAGAGATTTGTAGAATGATTCAGAGGCAACACTGATGGAATCATTCCAGGAGTTGCATGTGACATCTGTAGATACTAGATAGTCCAAATTTCACAGGTGTATAGCAGGGTTGAGAGGACAATAGCTTTGTAAACAAGCACCTTGGTATCCTTATGGATGTCCCGGTTCTCAAACACTCTGTGCTTCATTTGGAAAAATGCTGCACTCACAGAGCTCAGGCAGGTGGTTTTGTATTTCAGTGTCAATGTTGACTTTTGTGGAGAGGTGGCTGCCAAGGGAGCAGAAATGGTCAACATTTTCTAATGTTACACCATTAAGCTGTATTTCTGGCATTGGAGAGGGATTGACTGTTGCCTGCTAGAAGAACACAGAATGCTTCTGGAGCATGGCCATACAGCCTGGAAAACTCACAACAATCTCCCAATATTATATTAATGTTGACAGTTAAGGGTGGAAGGAGAAAAGAAAATTCAGCTGAAGATGAAGGAGAGAGAGAGAAATCTACACTGTAGAATTAATTTAGTTTAATACTGCTTCAATTGCTATGGTCCAATGTGATGGTGCCTCACCAAACCCCAGGATTCCATAGTACTGAGTTAAAGTGGAGTTGAACTGCATGGATTCTACAATTAGATGCCCCATTGTCTCCTTCCGGCTCTGTGTGTTTTTCTTCAAGTCCCAATATCCAGCCTCCTGGGTTTTCTTTTGATCTTGAGTCACTTTCTTGTCTGAAGATCTTTTTTGTTCCTCAGTTTTGGTCCCTAGTTCAGCTCTTGCTCTTTGGCTCATATCAAGAGACCCCTGTGACTCAACTCTGACATTAATAATGGTGTTACTAATAATACTAATATGGTGTAATGTGAAAATCAATTGAATGAGCAAAATTCAGACTTGGAAGTAGAGACCTTCTCTAAAAACGGTAGGCTTCTGAGCTGTCTGGATTTTTGATAGCAGTTGCATTTTCATGTTCTCAGAACCAGCGTTTATGGATTGCTGGAACAACACCACGTTTTCCAGTAGGTGAGATGACGACATTCCTTCAGAAAGCACTCTATATTCTCTACACCTCTATAAATGCCACCAGGTAAGCAAATAGATAAGTGTCATCATGTGTCACAGCCTAGATGTGAGCTAATGCTGTTGCTACTTGATAGTGTCTTTTAGTGCTATGGCCTTCCAATCTTGAGGTGGAGGCATTGTTCCTGCTTCTAGGAAATCAAACATTCTTTTAGGTATTACTTTTGAGACTAAACACACAGAGAAATCTTCTGCACTCAACAGGCAATATTTTCATTCTTATTATTTTCACTTGCAGTCCCCTGCCACACATTGCTGTGGCCCAGTCTGTGTATATGTGTTTTGTGTGTATATATATGTGTTTTGTGTGTATATATATGTGTATATGTGTGGGTATGTATTTATGTATATCTGTAGATAAGTGTGCTTGTGTACATATGTGGTTTTGGGCATGCATTGTAATGCATTTTTTTGGCTTTTAAGTCTCTTCTGCTGTGTTTTTCAGTGTTTTTATGATTGATGGTCACTCGTTGACCTGGTAGGTGTCTTGTGTCCAAATTTGATGTCAATTCGTCCAGTGGTTTTGGACTTATGTTAATCCCACAAACAAACAAACATTACATTTTTATTTATATAGATATGAAATACATCTTCACAAACAACATTGTCCATCAGTCCTTAAATTTCTAGCACTGCAAAAATGTAAAACTTCAATTGAGCTTACTATGAGGGTTGATTGAAAAGTAATTCCTCCACCTTTGTAACTCCTCAACAGACAGCAGTACTGGTATACAGCAGGTACTGGCTTGTTCAGTAGACTCTCCTCTACAGTTCCATTTTGACAGGAAACCTTAGCATTGAATGGTTGTGTTGTTAAAATGCAAAGTATGGAACCCTACACAGATGTCAGTGTTGAATTCTTGACAGCAGAAGGTGTCACCCCAAAGGAGATTCACCAGAGAATGCAAGCTGCTTATGGTGATTGTGTTGATGTGAGCACTGTGCGTCGTTGGGTGAGTAACTTTAAAGATGTTGAGGTGGGAACATCTGACTTGCATGACAAACAAAGAGTAATAATAATAATAATAATAATAATAATAATAATAATAATACTTTATTTATACCCCGCTACCATCTCCCCAAGGGACTCGGTGCGGCTTACATGAGGCCGAGCCCACAATACAACAATAATAAAGCAATAGCAACAAACAATACAAAACAGTTAAAATATAACTCATAAGCAAAAATAAAAATAAGCAATACAGTAACACAACAAGCATTTAAAAACCTATGGCTGGGCCAAATGTAAAGTTAAAATTTAAAAATAATGCTGGGCATGAGCAAGGTAGGAGATAACTGGGATACAATTTTTTGGAGGGAATAGGGTGTGCAAATCAATCCTAAATCAATAATAAAGTGCATTTTGAGGACATATTGCTGAGAGTTTCATTTATTCTGGAGTTGGACATCCTGTGACAGCAACCACTGAGTTTCACAAGCAAAAAGTTGACAGATTGATTCAGGACAATTGTTGTATCAGTCAGAGAGAAAGCATAATCAAGCATAATCAGCATTTCACAAGAATGTGTGGGTCACATTGTTGCTTTGCTTGGCTATCAGAAGATCTGTGTACGATGGGTTGCGGAAACAGAGTGTTGACTTTTTCCGTAACGGCTTCAGAAAACTTGTTCATCGTTGGCAGAAATGTATCCCATTATCTGGTGATTATGTGGAAAGGTGAATAGTGTTAGTTAAAGAGTATATTCTAAGGATTATTTCTACATTTGATTTATTAAAATATTCCCATCCAAACCCAACTAACGAAGGTGGAGGCATTATTTTTCATTCAACCCTTGTAATTCATCCAAAGGAAAAGGACAGGTAAAGGCTGTTCAGATCCTGAACTGGTGCCTGGCTGCAGTGACAGTCTGGATGGGGACAAACAAATTGAAATCGAATCCAGACAAGACAGAGGTACTTCTGGTTAGTCATAAGACCAAACAGGGCATAGGGTTACAGCCCTATGGGAGATGGGAGACTTTGGGAGATGGTGGTCCATCAGAGTTGATGGTGGAGGAGCATTGCTTCAGTGCTGATGGTCTTTGCTTCTTTGCTTCTTCCAGCATGCTGACATTTGTCTGCCTGTCTTCCCAAGAGATTTGCAGGATTTTTCAGAGGCAACACTGATGGAATCATTCAAGGAGTTAAATGTGATATCTGTGGACGGTCCACGTTTCACAGGCATATAACAGGGTTGAGAGGATAATAGCTTTATAAACAAACACCTTTGAACTCCCACCATGAAATAAAGAGTCAGACACAAGAAAATGGATCTAAAGGGCCATTTTCTGACCTACTTATTGAAAGAACTTGTAAGAAGCTGTAGAGGGAAAATCTGTAAAAATGCAAAATAGAACTCATGGCTGGATGGCCACCTCGTGAGCCTAGTCCCTGGGCCAGGGGTGCCTCCCTCTGACCACCTCCAAGGACAAGCGTGCACCAAGGATCCCGAGGGCCAAGCAAAATTCTTGGTCTGCACCTCTCGGCCAATCATAGTTGGAAGGCCATCCTGAGGGCGCTCCCTCCCAAACCTCAGAGTTTGTCAAGAGTGAGGACCCTCCATCCAGCCCAAAGGGTAGCTCCCATTTTATGAAAACTTATGGGGACTTTTGTGGGAGTCCACCCTTCAACGTGGCACCCCCTAAGGCGGGGGTGGCACAGTGGCTACCATAACCATTTAACCTTTAACATGCCATGGAAACTTATTAATACTCAAGGAAACCTATTTAAATGACACCCAAAAAGCCACCCAAAAGCCAATTACCACACCCATCTGAAACAGTATGGGGTAGGTGAAAAAAACCCCAATGCAAACTTCGGGGAAAAAAATTCCTACCCGGCCTATGTGCGACCAGTCTATACTCACACTGTCCATAGGGAGGGAGGGTCACGCCGTCCAAAGGAAACTGAAAGAGATGAACAGAGCAGCCTCACCCAACTTGCTGCTCCGTCCCCTCACATGCCTGGGCCAGCAAACTAACTGGCCCAAACCAAGTCTGCCTCCTTCATGGGGTCATTCAAAATGCCCCCCCCCCACATCTTAAGCTTTGCTTGCCTGCGGGTGGAGCTTGTATTGCTATGGATGTCCCAATCCTCAAACACTCTCTGCCTCATTTCTAAAAATGCTGCACTCACAGAACTCAGGTGTGCAGCCACAAGATGTTGCCATGGCAGTTGAAGCAGTATCAATATTCCATAGGTACACACCAAACTTGTCTTTTACTTTGTCCAATAAGCTTATGGTAAGTGACTTAGATTGGTGGGATCTTTCATATTTTTGGAGCGATATCACAGAGCATTTGGGGAAGTAATTGTTATTTGTGCAATTCTGCAATCATTTGTTTCTCTCCTCCAGATAAATATGCACAGGTAAAAACAGATGGAACACTGAAAAAAGCCCTATTTTGGCTTATCATCCATATCATGCACATTGAAAGTGCTGTTGTGATAAACAAGCAAAGAAAGAAAGGAAAAGCAACCAGCACAGTATCGGCACTGCATAAGAAGTGTGCAATATGGATATATAGTCTTGCCTTTGTCTCTCCTTACCCAACCACCCCTTTGCTTTGCCCATCCAGAATGTGACAGTGATGTGTGATTGGATGGCTGACTCCTGGCAGAGACCTAAGTCAATGTGAAAAGAGTGGTCTGCCTTTTAAAGGTCTGGCGTAATCTAGCACCTGTCAGATGCCATTACCTTTGCGCTTCTTACGAGAAAACCACTGTCAGGCCGATTCCATTGTTCAGACTGCGGCTTAGTTAACTCCTTCCGTTGCAGAGAAAACTGGCATTTCTTTCCTTAGCGGATGCTTTCCATCCCTCTTCTTGCAAGGCTGGCTGGATTGGTTATGACTAGAGTTTTGAATATGAATGGATAAAGGTAAGATTGTCTCCTTCTGAAAATCAAATATGATGAGAATAGGGATGTAAACATTCACTTTTCCCACTTTTGTATGCATTGCCCTATATGCAGTTCCAGGTTGTGGCCTCACAGTTCGTTAGTACTTGAGGAACTGTGCTTGAGAGCTTCTGGTTGCCTTGATTACCCGAAGGTAAATATTAAGCTTGGTTGATAAAAAAAAAGGTTCAAAACTCATTTCGGATGTAGGGGGTGCTGGTGGTTTGATTCGGAAAAGAATTCCGAATTTTTCCAAAACACTTTTCAGAACTTTCTGAAATTTCCGAAATTTCCGAAATTTCCGAATTGCTTTGTTAATGGTGGACGCGATTGTGCAACAGCCCTTCTCCTTGCCCTGGCTCTCTGCTGTCCTGCTCTCCCCCCCCAGCCCTGCTTCCAGCCCTTCTCCGCTTATCCTGCTATTCCAGCCACTCTTCTTCCAACCTCCCTTCACAACCTTCTTTCCCTTTCTCTTTCCCCTTCCCTTCCCGGGCTCACAATGAGCCTCTGAGCCATGTGCTGCCCTTTATATACCCCACCCCACCTCTCCTCTCCCCCAAAACCCCACCCCTCTCCAAAATTTCTCCCCTCATTGGCTGGGAAGCAAGTATGCCAGCATGCAAGCTGCTTACCTCCAAACACTGAGTCACTTCCAACTCACTTCCTGAGTTGGAAGAAAAATGGCGAGAGAAGCTTCAGAAGGGCAATTGCTTCAAAAAGATATTTTTCCGACTTTATTCCGAATTACAAAGATTCCAATGGTACCTAACCATGTTTAGTAAATATGCTGTACAAGGAGGCACACAATACCTCATTCTACAATGACTTAACCACCAGCATTAACTAACTAGAGCAGGTATGGGCAGACTTCAGCCCTCTATGTTTTTTGGACTACAACTCCCTACAACTTCTTAACAGTCAGTAGACTATTAGGAATTATGGGAGTTGAAGTCCAAAATACATGGAAGGCCAAAGTTTGCCCATGGCTGAACTAGAGGATTCCATCCATTGTATCCTCTGCATGGAAATAGCACCAATGATGGTCCTGTTAGTGTTGTCAATGAGACTGAGCTGATCAATTTTGAGCTGATACATTTTAAAGGATGAGTGAGAGTTTATGTAGCCACATCTAAGGGCCCTTCCACACAGCCATATTACCCAGGATTTCAAGGCAGAAAATCCCACAATATCTGCTTTGAACTGGGTTATCTGAGTTCCACTGCCATATATAAAAATATAAATAAAGTATTATTATTATTATTATTATTATTATTATTATTATTATTATGACACAAAAACACAGTATGTCACAGCAAACAAGATCTATATACTGGATTTCGTATCACAAAATCACAAGTCAAACACTTCCCAAGCATCTAGGAGTATGTGATGTTTTTTGAATGATGTGTGCAGATCCAAGTCAGGTGGCCTTTTGCAGTTGACAGATTGTGATTTTTGTCGATGTTTATTGTTTCCAAATGCCGGCTGAGATCTTTTGGCATGGCACCCAATGTGCTGATGACCACTGGGACCACCTGTACTGGTTGATGCCAGAGCCTTTGCAGTTCGACTTTAAGGTCCTGAGAATGGCTGAGTTTTTCCTGTTGTTTTTCCTCAATGCGACTGTCACCTGGTATGGCAACGTCAATAATCCAAACTTTTTTCTTTTCCACAATCGTGATGTCTGGTGCATTCTGTTCCAAAACTTTGTCAGTCTGGATTCGAAAGTCCCAAAGTATTTTTGCGTGTTCATTTTCCACTACCTTTGCAGGTTTATGATCCCTTTACCAATTCTTTACTGCTGGCAGGTGGTCCTTGTGACATAAGTTCCAGTGAATCATTTGGGCCACAGAGTTGTGCCTCTGTTTGTAGTCTTGCAACAGCTGAGGAGATGATCAATGGTTTCATCATATCCTCAGCTGTTGCAAGAATTATTATTATTATTATTATTATTAATAATAATAATACCTCTGAGGATGCTTGCCATAGATGCAGGCGAAACGTCAGGAGAAATGCCTCTAGAACATGGCTCTATAGCCCGAAAAACCCCACAAGAATCTATTATTATTATTATTATTATTATTATTATTATTATTATTATATATCCCAGTTCAAAGCAGATAATGTGGGATTTTATTCCGCTGCATGGAAGGGACCGAAGTCTCATCTCATTGCTGACTACTAGCCCATTAAGCTATAGATTCAAAATTATATCGAACTTGGAAAGAGGACAGAAAAGTATTACTATTTACCTCATGCAATCCAAGTTTCTCATCTCAAGAATTTACTCATATTTTTCACCCTAGAACTAAAGGTGACAAAGTATAACATGTATATACAGATGGCTAAAATGCACAACCATGTCCTTTTATCAATGTGAAAATGTGCGTGATAGGTGGTACACATTTTTAAAACAAATATTTTTTTCTGCAGGAATACAAAATAAAGGTTTTTTTCCCCATTGTGGGACACAGATACAAAGGGGTTCAGAGAAATGTCTCCTTAGCCAAATTATGACATACACGTGGAGCCCATATCACAAACTATCTAAGATCAAATTGCCGGGCTTTGACTTGTGCAAATTCCATTTATTCAGCACTTCTATAGTTGGATTTCAGTCTTAGAAGTTGAAGAACTTTCTGTCACTTGTCTGTGTCTCCAGAAAACAATTTGTAGAAATGCAATTCGGCATGCAAACGGTTTTGTCATTCTGTGCAGTATCCAATGCTTAGCTCTGCTCTTCAGCTCTGTCTTTCCAAATGAGTGCATTCCTTGACAGTCTTGTAATTTAAAAAAGGTTTTATCTTTATTCAACAGAAAGCAGACCTCACGGGAATTAGGTATTGGGGTGGGGGACAATGATTAAATAAATAGCTTGCAGAGATATCCTACATGGGAATGAAATCCACAAAAAGAAACTATCCTGTGCATTAAAAAAAAAAGACTCTGAAATGAACAAGAATCCACAGAGAGCTTCAAAAAATGCTTACAATATTCTGCGCTTTCAGAAACGGTCATATTCATTGTTATAACTGAACCCACAGAATCTTGTGAATATATGGTTATGTTTCCGAGGTAAACCTTGACCCATTTTGTGTTCCAGCTTCCGTTGGGGCCCTGATTGGTTTTCTGGGGACCTCCCAAAATCAGGAAGGCAGATATCTGTTTTTGCTCTAGGATGCCAAAAGATGTTTTCTATTTGTCCATTATTATTATTTTTTTTTTGGGGGGGGGGGGGCTTCCCAGGCTCCCCTTCCTGTAATTTTAGGCATTGAAGTTGTTCTACCCTAGAGGAGAGGTGCTCGGCTGCAGGCAAGTGTGCACTTTAAGGAGACTTCTTACCTATTCTAGTCTAAAGGAGATGGAGAGGTTCTCGGCTGCAGGTGGGTGCCCACGCTTTGTCTCCTGAGCCTTCACACCATTTGCACTCTTTTCAAGGCATTTAAAGGAGGCAAGCAACTAGTTCTTAAAGCTGTTTCTTACTCTAGTAGAGAGTGCACGCCAGCAGCAGCCATGCACACACTCTTTCCAAGGCATTTCCTTCCAAGTAAGGAAGAGTGATGACCTCTTGCTGCGGGATGAATAAGAAAGATTAAACTCTGATGTTGAAAAGCAGGGTTGGAGCCAGGATTGGATCCCACTTGCTTTCGTGTCGAGATGATTTTCGTACCGAGAGGGGCCTTCTTGTTATGTGCTCCCGAAGGTAATGAAAGTAACGAAAGAACAGATGAAGCTAAGGAAAACGGTTCTGTGCACAACTCTCTCTCTCTCTCTCTCTCTGTATGTATATATATATCTGTGTGTGTGTGTCTGTCTGTGTGTCAGTGTTTGTATGTATGTTTGTATGTATGTGGGTATATGGCAGCTTTCTGATTGGATGCTACTTTCACAGGCCACTGTGACCTGCACAAGAGACAGACCTGGACCAAACTTGGCACACATAATCCCCATGACCCATTTTACATGCTGGTGCAATTTGGGGGAAGAAGGACCATGGAGGATGGCATTTGCAGTATTTCCCAACACATTTATTTATTTATTTATTTATTTTATTATTTACTTCATTTGTTAACCGCCGCTCTCAGCCCTGGGGCGACTCGCGGCGGTGTACAACATATTAAAAACAGTCTACAAAACATACAATATCAAACAACCAAATTACACATTAATCTAAATCACACTAATAAATCCGCGCCATCACAACTTAAAAACATAGCCAATCTCATAATCCATGGTCCGTTCCAAATGTCATTACCAGATTCGTGTGGCTCTCAATTAAATGCCTTCTCGAATAGCCAGGTCTTTAGGCTCTTACGAAAAGCCATCAGGGAAGGCGCCTGTCTGATGTTAACAGGGAGGGCGTTCCACAGCCGGGGGGCCACCACTGAGAAGGCCCTCTCTCTCGTCCCCGCCAGACGTGCCTGTGAGGCGGGCGGGATCGAGAGAAGGGCCTCCCCAGATGATCTCAAGGCCCTCGTGGGCTCATAGGCCGAGATGCGGTCCGAAAGGTATTTTGGGCCGGAACCGTTTAGGGCTTTGTAGGATAACACCAGCACCTTGAATTGGGCCCGGTAGCAAATCGGCAGCCAGTGGAGCTGGGACAACAAGGGCGTTGTGTGCTCCCTGCGCCCCGCTCCCGTTAGTAACATGGCTGCCGCGCGCTGGACTAGCTGAAGCTTCCGGGCCGTCTTCAAGGGCAGCCCCACGTAGAGAGCGTTGCAGAGCGTTGTTGACTCCTAAAGACAATGGCAACCCCTACCATTGATGGATCAGGACCAAACTTGGCTCACAGAGCCTTCATGACCCACTCCACATCCTGGTGGTGTTTGGAGGAGGATGGACCATGGATGATGGGACTTGCAGTACCTTCACTCACTTTGTGAGACCACTGAGACCAGCATGAATGATGGACAAGAACCAAACCTGACACACAAAATCCCCATGGCCCACCTCATGCCATGGTAAAGTTAGGGGGAGGATGGACCATGGCTGATGGGATTTGCAGTGCTTTCATTCGATTCACTTCCCACAGAACACTGCAGCCCCCACAAATCTGGACCAAACTTGGCACACAGAGCCCTCATGATCCACTCTACCTCCTGGTGTAGTTTCTGGGCCAACGGACCATGGATGATGGGACTTGCAGTACCTTCACTCACTTCTTGAGACCACTGTGACGCATACCAATGAGTGAAACCAAACTTGGCATCCAGAGCCCCCGTGACCCATTCTACATCCTGGTGCAGTTTGGAGGAGGATGGATAATGGACAATGGGACTTGCATATGGAATCTGCAGTTTACCCACACTGACTGAGCCCATCCGACATTGGATCAAGACTAAACTTGGAGCACAGACAAACAATGCCTTTCCCAAATAACCAGGTCCCCAAGCTAGTGTGGATATATATATATATGTGTGTGTGTGTGTGTGTATTAGCATAATAAATTATGGGCTATAGCAATCTGCCTTACTCCCATGAGATGCAAAAAAAATGTCTACTTTCCTGTAGACCTACACCTTCTATTCCATTTTATAATGGTGAATGCAACGCCATTATAAAAATTAATAGCAGAGTACCTCTCATGCTAAGAGAGGCAGCAGCCATTTGCTTTTACCCACGTTTACTGTGAAGACCCAACACCCTTTTTTCTCCTTTATTGCAAGCTATCTTTGCATTTTGAACTCCAATGGAAGGAAGATGGGGAGAAAGGAGGGAGAGGAGAGAGAAACTGGAACATTTAGAAACACAGCTGAAAAAGTATAACAGAGAGGGATTCACCAGGGTTATCCCTGCCAAACTTGTTCAGCTGTCTAACTGTAGTATTTTGGACATTTTGGAAGTTCTCATCTAGAATGTACAATCTTCTGGTGACTGGTGTAACTCTGAGTTGCATCTGAGAATACACCCAATTTCCCATCCTGAAATGTCAGTGGCAATATAACTCCATCCAACAAATGCTGGCTTTGTATTCTTCAATCTGCCTTCTACCTGATTTGTTTTCACATCAGGAATCTTAGCAGTAGTTCCTTATCCCTCTCTTGCTCCCCCCCCCCCCATCATTTTCTCTTGCCTTAGGAATTTCAGAAGCCATGCTTCTGAAAGCTCTCACCTGCTTCCTAGCCCTTTAAAAATATTTCCTAAAGCATTATAAAAGGTCTTGCTTTTTGTTTCCAGGAAACCATCTGTTTGGAATATTCTCTTGAAACTGGCCACTGCAACCTGGGCAATCACCAATAGCATTCTGTCAATTTTTGAAATGTCTATCACAAGGTCCTGCTAAATTATGGCATCACCTCCTTTTTTGCTTCTAGTATATCTACCACATAAAGTTTTCACTTGAAACTGGGCATTGATGTTTGGACAACAACACAAGCATTCTGTCAGATTTGAAAGAATGTACCATGATTTTATGATGAATGATTACTAGCCTCCCTCTCTTTTTTCTTCTAATGACACTCGAATCCCAGTTGAGACTATGGCTTGAAAGTCAGCACTGTAGTTTGGTGTGCATCTACTAGGCAGTTGGAATCTTCGTAATTCAAAATTAATTTGGAAAAATTGCCTTTTTGAACTTTTTTTTTAGGAAACTGGAAGTCTCTTTGCCCTTCTGAAGCCAGTCTCGCCATTTTTCTTCCGACTCAGGAAGTGAGTTGGAAATTATACTGGTCCCTGACCTCGGCTCAAGCCAGAGAAGCCAGTTTTAAACCAGGGAAGGCTGAATTTCCTCCCTTTGCTTTCCCCG
>NW_026847993.1:39927999-39939371 GCF_025583915.1 Anolis sagrei ordinatus
TCCAGAAATCCTAACAGCTGGTAAACTGGCTGGGATTTCTGGGAGTTGTAGGCCAAAACACCTGGGGATCCAAAGGCTATGAACCATTGATGTAGAAGCACCCTTGGTCAACAACAACTCACTGTAAGTCACACGCAAATAGAGGCATCTAGTACAATTAATGACTAACCCAAAATCATACAATGAGTTTTATATCTGAATGGAGTCCAAGATTAACCACCACAGCTAAGAACTTACACCATTGGAGTGAGACATTACATATTCAAAGTTATACAGCATTTCCAAGTGCCACCTTAGTGAACTGTGATGTTAAGCAAGCAGGTGTGCAATGGGCTTAAGTAAGCAATTCTCAATGCTCATTCAGTTGCACTGAAGCACAATGATCAATGCAAAACTATGAAAACATGTGCAACAACTGAACTCATTAGTGTTTCCACAATCTTGAATCTTAGATATTCCACGTCAGCCAAAAATATCCCATAGGGCAGTGTTTCTCAACCTTCCTAATGCCTCAACCCCTTAATACAGTTCCTCATGTTGTGGTGACCCCCAACCATAACACTATTTTGTTGCTACTTCACAAACGTAAGTTTGCTACTGTATTGAATCATAATGTAAATACTGGATATGCAGGATGTATTTTCATTCACTGGACCATATTTGTCACAAATACACTCAAATTTGAATATTGGTGGGGTTGGGGGATTGATTTTGTCATTTGGGAGTTGTAGTTGCTAAGATTTATAGTTCGCCTACAATCAAATAGCATTCTGAACTCCACCAAACTTGAACCAAACTTGGCACATAGAAAACACTGGAAGGGGTTTGGTGAGCATTAACCTTGAGTTTTGGAGTTGTAGTTTACCTACATCCAGAGAGCACTGTGGACTCAAACATTCATGGATCTAGATCAAACTTGTCATGAATTCTTAATAAGCCCAAATGTGAACACTGGTGGAGTTTGGGGAAAATTGACCTTGACATTTGGGAGTTGTAGTTTACCTACATCTAGAGAGCATTGTGGACTCAAACCATGATGGATCTAGACCAGTGGTTCTCAACCTTTCTAACACTGTGACCCCTAAATATGGTTCCTCATGCTGTGGTGACCCCCAACCATAAAATTATTTTCGAGAGTGCAAATCAGGCGAGGCAGGCTTTACACAAGGTCAGGCCTTGCCCGAATGAGCCCTCGCCTGGCCCACGCCCTTGCTGGCCAGCGAGAGCGTGAGGCAGGTGAGGGCTCCTTCATGCTAGGCCTGGCCTCGCGCAAAGCCTTGGGGGGTGGACCAAAGACTTGGGAGCGGGGCCAAAGGAGGCAGCCTCACGACCCCTCCAAAATGGCCAAATGACCCCTTTGGGGGTTGCGACCCCCAGGTCGAGAACCGCTGATCTAGACCAAACTTGGCACGAATACTCAGTATGCTGAAATGTGAACACTGCTGGAGTTTGGGGAAAATAGACCTTGATGTTTGGGTGTTGTAGTTTCTGGGATTTATAGTTCACTCACAATCAAAGAACATTCTGAACCCTACCAATGATAGAATTGGTCCAAACATCCCACACAGAACCCCACATGACCCCACAGACAATACTGTGTTTTCTGATGGTCTTTGGTGACCCCTCTGACACCCCCTTGCAACCCTTCCAGGGGTCCTGAGCCCCAGGTTGAGAAACACTGTTGTAGGGAAACCTGTTGATATGGAAGACATCGACAGGATAGCATCTGACACTGATTCCTTGCTTAGCTTAATCATTTGCAATTGATCAGGATGAATAGTTAGGGTATTCTTTGTCCCAATGGGAATGAATCTCAAGTTACACCTCTCTGTGGTAGTACATAGACAGATGAGTTACTTTGGAGATTCTAACTGCCTCTTTGATTCTATGCCCCAGCAGTGCCTTGTATGTCTGCAAAAAGAACTCAATTTGGAAATACTGTTGCGTGCTTCTCTTCCAAAGAGAATTCACTTTATAAAATCTGCCCTCAGCTGCACCATCAAGACTTTAAATGTAAACAAATAAAAAATGAGCACCCACTGGATGTTCTCATTAAAAGATATTTAATCATGACTCACTCACACTACTCAACATTTTGCCTCCAGCTGCAGATGTCCCAGATGAGCTGGTTGAAGGGAAGGATTAGCTAAGATTTGCCCAGGAGGTGGAGAGGTAGCAAAGTCTTCTGAATTTCAATAGGTAATTTCTCTTGCAAGTGTGATATTTGGTGAAGAGGGAAACAGGCCAAATACATGGTGAGCTCAAACTCTTTCCATGACTGATGGCTGTAGAGCAGTGCTTCCCAACCTTTTTTTGACCAGGGACCACTTTGACCAGAGACCACTCATTCTCCAACATTAGCACCAAAAAGGTTACGAATCAGTTTTTGAGCAACTTGAAATTTGGTTTGGTTATCTGGGGTGTTGATTTAGAAAATTGCATTGGATAGACCACATCAGCTCTAGTTTCTGATACAGAACATATACTTACTTACTTTGCTCAATTAGGCAATCCCTCGTAGTCTGAGGATGATGGTCCTCCTGGGGGTGGGTCCGTAGGTGACTGTGGACCCCTATTCCTGATCTGCAGCTTCTCCCACAGTGAGGGCATCGGTTTCCAGGTGGAAGGCGGTCCTGGTTGGGGTGGGCTTGACGCGCCTTCCTCTTGGCACATTTCTCTCTTTCACCCTCCATTCGTGCCTCTTCAAATTCTACAGCACTGCTGGTCACAGCTGACCTCCAACTGGAACGCTTAAGGGCCAGGGCTTCCCAGTTCTCAGTGACTATGCCAGAGTTTTTAAGGTTGGCTTTGAGCCTATATTTAAATCTTTTCCCGTCCTCCAACATTCTGTTTTCCGTTCTTGAGTTTGGAGTAGAGCAACTGCTTTGGGAGACGGTGGTCGGGCATCTGGACAACATGTGCAGCATTTTTCCAAAGGAAGCAGAGAGTGTTTGAGGACCAGGACATCCGTAGAGATACCAAGGTGCTTGTTTATAAAGCTATTGTCTTCCCAACCCTGCTATATGCCTGCAAGACGTGGACAGTCTACAGACATCACATGCAACTCCTGGAACGATTCCATCAGCGCTGCCTCTGGAAAATCCTGTAAATCTCTTGGGAAGACAAGCGGACAAATGTGTGCTGGAAGAAGCAAAGACCACCAGCATTGAAGCAATGGTCCTTCACCATCAACTCCGCTGGACTGGCCATGTTGTCCGGACAGAACATATGCCATGCAGTAGTCGCCATCTGCTCACCCACAGAAAGCCATATTTAATAATCTAGAGCTGATGTAGTTTGGGGCTGGTCAACAACATGGAATGAGCAGCAGGCCATGCAAAAGGAGTGGAAATAAAATAAAATAAAGAAGAAGGTCTGCAGACCAGATTGTCATTCTCACGGCCCACTGGCGGTCCACAGCTGACAGGTTAAGAACCACTGCTGTAGAGAAAGATTTCCTTGAACCTTAATAAACCACAACTAAGTCAGAGGAGTAAAAGATTATGATGATGATTTATTTTTGTCATGTCAGGAATGACTTGAGAAACTTCAAGTCTGTTCTGGTGTGACAGAATTGGCTGTCTGCAAGGACATTGCCCAGGGGACATTGCCTGGATGTTTTGATGTCTTACCATCCTTGAGAGAGGTTTCTCTCATGTCCACACATGGGGAGCTGGAGCTGACAGAGGGAGCTCATCCACACTCTCCCTGGATTCGAACCTTTGACGTGTCGGTCTTCAATCCTGCCAGCACAAGGGTTTAACCCACTGCACCAGAGGGGCTCCTCCTCTTCTGATGATGATGATGATGATGATGATGATGATGATGATGATGATTATGATGACGATGATGATTTGATGATGGTTTAATGGTGTTTTGTGCACTGGGCTAAATGCTCATTGGAATCCTTTCCAACTCTAAAAGTCCATGATCCTGCAAATATATGCAAGTTCATCATGAAACCCTAAGGGAATTTCATCCTCATGCCTACTTTTTTTTTGAAAAAAATCTAAAATTTATGTAATTATACCAACAACTGAAATTAAATATGAAGTCTCTGTATTTATAATGCCCAATATGCTGGTTATAGCCATCGACAAATGTATGCCATTAACCGTTCCAAACAGTGGCTTGAAGCACTCCTGTCAAGCAGAATTAGCATCGATGGCATGTCGTTGTCCACTGCAGTAATTAACAGCATTTTTGCAAAAGTTATCAAAGTCCTCTCAAAGTGTATCTGAACAGGAGCTTGTTGGATGGAGGCAAGTTGCCAACCCTTCAACACACTGAATCTGAAAAGGACCAAGGGGGAATGTTCTCTAACGAAACAGACTTTCAGTATGAAATGCTGTTTTCTGAATGCCAAATGGAGATCAGGGGAATGAGCAACCCACATAGAGCCTTCCCTTGGATGCACATTCTACTTGATCCCAATGATTAGTAGCTCAGGTGATTGTTTACCATTTTTGCAAAGAACAGAGAAATTCAGGTTTTGGACGACAACTTCCAGAATTTATGAAAATTATCACGCTTTATCTCACAATTCAGCAGCAGATCAGTTGCACAACTTCAGCACTTTCTTCCTGCACAGTAGCTTCTTCCTGCACAGTATTTTCAGTCAACTGCTCCCACAAACTGCAGTCACTCTGGAACTCTTTTACAGACACTTGAGCACATGCCCAGCCATTGTCAGTTTTACTATTGTTTTCCTCTCCAATCTAGAGGACACTACAAACTTACCACAGCACACGGTTTTATCTTGTCTTAGCAGACAATTAATCAATTACATAGAGCCTTCGACAAACAGCATCACAGCACAAGGAGAGAAATATACACTGTACATGACTTCCTTATATACAATTACACATAGCAATCTCTGATTGGCTCCCAACTCATTAACTTAACTCAGACCCAGGATTGCATCATTCACAATCACCTGGACCAGGCCAGAACACATTCCCCAAATGATTCCCTATATACAGTTAATGCATGACTCAGCATTTCCAATAGAAGCCATGACTCGGCTATATTACATTACAATACGTTGTAAAACCTGACAAAAATGAAAGTTATAAACCATCCATTGCATTTTAAAAAGTATTTCATGAGCTGAGACACCAATATATTCATGGAGTCTCCTTGGCCTAGAACTAGAACCCCAACCAGAGTCATGGTATAATGGAAAGTCAATGGAGTCAATTACTTATAGCCCCTCATGAGTCATAAGCTGTAGGGTTGTGCAAATCCATTCTGTTTTTGTTCTGTTTCTGTTTTGAATTTCAGGTGTCCCCCCTCCCCCAATTTTGTTTTTGCGAAGGGGCTTTTCAGATTCATAATTCATAACCCTGAGAATCTTCCTGAAAACAGAATATAGGGCACCTGAAAACAGAACAGATTATGTGCCATTTCACATATCCCCAATAGGTAAAGGTAAAGGTTTTCCCTTGACATTGAGTCCAGTTGTGCCCGACTCTAGGGGTTGGTGTTCATCTCCATTTCTAAGCTGAAGAGTCGGCACTGCCCACACTCCGGGGCAGAGAGTTCCACTGCTGAACAGCTCTCACAGTCAGGAAGTTCTTCCTCATGTTCAGATGGAATCTCCTTTCTTGTAGTTTGAAGCCATTGTTCCGCGTCCTAGTCTCCAAGGAAGCAGAAAACAAGCTTGCTCCCTCCTCCCTGTGGCTTCCTCTCACATATTTATACATGGCATATCTCCTCTCAGCCTTCTCTTCTTCAGGCTAAACATACCCAGTTCCTTAAGCTGCTCCTCATAGGGCTTGTTCTCCAGACCCTTGATCCTTTGAGTCGCCCTCCTCTGGACACATTCCAGCTTGTCAATATCTCTCTTGAATTGTGGTGCCCAGAATTGGACACAATATTCCAGGTGTGGTCTGACCAAAGCAGAATAGAGCATGGGGAGCATGACTTCCCTAGATCTAGACACTAGGCTCCTCTTGATGCAGGCCAAAATCCCATTGGCTTTTTTTGCTGCCACATCACATCAAATATACAATACAAATAAATATACAAATATAATCAAATATACAAATATATACAAATATACAAATAAAATATACAAACATGAAAACAAAAATATCAAACAGACTTCCTCTCTGAGAATTTACTGACTTCACCTCTCTAAGGAAGGAAGGAAGGAAGGAAAGAAGGAAGGTCACCAAGATGAGTTCTTTTTTATGCGACACACATAGAAAGAGATTCAGCAAAGTAACGTTTTGGGTTCCCAGCATCCTGCAGCCAGCATGTCGATTGGGAGATGTTGGCTGAGTAGCTTGAAGAAGCTGGCAGTTGTAATTTTTTCTTAGTTGTAACTCCAATTTGGCACCTGGAGATACAGAGAGAGTGAACCTGCATTTAATACCTTGCCAAATGGTATTGAATGCCATAACTAGCCCTTTCAGGACTAGCTACAGTTGTTTTCAATCATACTGTCATGGTAGTAGACAAATAAGGGGGAATGGAATGCTAATGATTCTCCCGAGTGAAGCCTAAATGAAGCCTCTGGTAAAGTTGATGCTTAAATAAAAGCATTCATCCCTGATGGTTGTCCCAACAGGGAGCCTATTTTTAACTCTGTCTTTGGAGTAAAATATGCTTGACATGCCATGTGAAATTCTTGCAACCTTTCTTGTGGAATGTTATCCATGAACACAAAATTCAGAGCCAAACTAAACAAGAATAATGTTGGTAATGGGGTTTAGAAAAGTGCAACGAGAACAAAGAATTTTTGTCATGCTTATCCACATTGCTTTTTTAAAAAAAATTCTGGGAAAACTTGATAGCCTTCATATCCCCCCCCCCCCACCCCCAGCATTTATTGACATGCAGTCCTAGCCATGTCTTCTCATTGAGCTCAATGGAGCTTGCTCCTATCTTCTTTTTTTTTTTTTTTTGTCGTGTCAGGAGTGACTTGAGAAACTGCAAGTTGCTTCTGGTGTGAGAGAATTGGCCGTCTGCAAGGTCGTTGCCCAGGGGATGCCCAGATGATTTTGATGTTTTTATCATCCTTGTGGGAGGCTTCTCTCATGTCCCCGCATGAGGAGATGGAGTTGGTAGAGGGAGCTCATCCACCTTTCCTCAGATTCAAGCTTGCGACTTGTCGGTCTTCAGTCCTGCTGGCACAGGGGTTTAACCCACTACATCACCAGGGGCTCCATTCCTATCAAATAAATCTCATATACATCCATATGTGAGCTTCAAGTGCATTAATACTATCCAAGCAGCAATCTGGTAGTAGTTTCTCTTCATCTAATCCTAGAATCATAGATAGAGTTGGAAGAGACCTCATGGGTCATCCAGTCCAACCCCATTCTGCCAAGAAGCAGGAATATTGCATTCAAAGCACCCCTGACAGATGGCCATCCAGCCTCTGTTTAAAAGCTTCCAAAGAAGGAGCCTCCACCACACTCTGGGGCAGAGAGTTCCACTGCTGAACAGCTCTCACAGTCAGGAAGTCCTTCCTCATGTTCAGATGGAATCTCCTTTCTTGTAGTTTCAAAGAATCAAAGAGTTGGAGGAGACCTCATGGGCCATCCAGTCCAAACCCATTCTGCCAAGAAGCAGGAATATTGCATTCAAAACACCCTCAACAGATGGCCATCCAGCCTCTGTTTAAAAGCCTCCAAAGAAGGAGCCTCCACCACACTCCAGGGCAGAGAGTTCCAATGCTGAACGGCTCTCACAGTCAGGAGGTTCTTCCTCGTGTTCAGATGGAATTGAAGCCATTGTTCCATTGCGTCCTATTCTCTAGGGAAGCAGAAAACAAGCTTGCTCCCTCCTCCCTGTGACTTCCTCTCACATATTTATACATGGCCCTCATCATGTCTCCTCTCAGCCTTCTCTTCTTCAGGCTAAACATACCCAGCTCCTTAAGCCGTTCCTCATACGGCTTGTTCTCCAGACCCTTATTATTTTAGTCGCTCTCCTCTGGACACATTCCAACTTGTCAATATCTCTCTTCAATTGTGGTGCCCAGAACTGGACACAGTATTCAAGAGAGATATTGACAAACTGGAATGTCTCTAGAGGAGGGCGACTAAAATGATCAAGGGTCTAGAGAACAAGCCCTATGAGGAGCGGCTTAAAGAGCTGGGCATGTTTAGCCTGAAGAAGAGAAGGCTGAGAGGATATATGATAGCCATGTATAAATATGTGAGAGGAAGCCACAGGGAGGAGGGAGCAAGCTTGTTTTCTGCTTCCATGGAGACTAGGACACAGAACAATGGCTTCAAACTACATGAGAGGAGATTCCACCTGAACATGAGGAAGAACTTCCTGACTGTGAGAGCCGTTCAGCAGTGGAACTCTCTGCCCTGGAGTGTGGTGGAGGCTCCTTCTTTGGAAGCTTTTAAACAGAGGCTGGATGGCTGTCTGTCAGGGGTGATTTGAATTCAATATTCCTGCTTCTTGGCAGAATGGGGGTGGACTGGATGGCCCATGAGGTCTCTTCCAACTCTTTGAGTCTATGATTCTATGATTCTAGGGTGGTGGGTGGAAGGTGTATCACCCATGCATACGCAAACCACAGCATTGAGGTCTCTTCCAACTCTTTGATTCTATGATTCTATGATTCTATGATTCTATTCCAGGTGTGGTCTAATAAAGCGGAATAGAGGGGGAGCATGACTTCCCTGGACCTAGACACTATAATCCTATTGATGCAGGCCAAAATCCCATTGGCTTTTTTTGCTGCCTCTTCTCCATATGCTTTTGAGCAGTGATGGGTTCTCAGCAGTTTTTTGAAGGCGAGAAGGGAGGGGCCCAGCTTTATTTCATTAGGAAGAGAGTTCCAAAGGAGGGGGGCCATCACAGAGAAGGCCCTCTTTCTTGTTCCAACCTGCTGTGCTTGAGATGGGTGTGGGACCAAGAGCAGGACTTCCTCTGATGACTGCAGTGCCTGAGTTGGTTTGTAGGTCAGGATGTGGTTAGTCAAATAGCCTGGACCTGAGTCATTTAGGGCTTTAAGGGTAATAGCCAGCACTTTGTAAGAGGGGCATCAACATGGTAAGGACATGGGATTATTTATTTCATATCAAAAGCATTGCATAAATTAGTATAAAACAGATAAAAATAGAAGGAGCGCAGGTGGCAAAATATCCTTTGACCCAAAACGGGCAAGAGCAATGACAGTGTCTGTAGCCTCCAACAATTCTTCCTCTGTACATGAGGCAGTGCGCAGTGGACAAGCATACAGATGTGGAGGGGGCGGAGTTACCATGGCCGGTTGAACAGACGTCTTTCCTCCAGCTCTTGTGGAAATATAGCAAAAAAGCAGTGAAAATGAATGGATAATTGTCCTTTCTGGATCAAAGGGAGGCGAAAGTCTGGTGCACGTGGAGAGCCTAAGAAGGTAATTTATTACCAATTACTTGCTTTGATTTATGAGCTTTGGCAGAAGATAGGGCGGCTGCCGAAAAATGGCTTGGAAGCTGCTGTCGAAAGTGAAACCACCTTGCCAATTATAACTGCGCACTGACTTGGAGAAGACTTGGACAGCTGCAATTTAAATACAATATTAAAATACTAAGAATACTGGACTTAATGACTTAATGATCCGGAAGGCAAAATAAATATTAGAGGCAGATTCCTCCTTTGAAGAAGGATCGAGCCAGTCTCATTACATTAAAGGCAAACCCTCCCGGCATTGCAAGGCATAATTGAGTGGGACTTTTTTGTACTGTGTGCTGTGTAGAACGGGAAAACAAAGCAATTAAAAAATTGATGAAAGCAGGAGGAGTGAAATTGAGGTTGAATGAGAAAGAATAAACAAAGTAAGGATACCTCAAAACCAAATCCTCTTTGGTTGCGTTCCAAACCTTCGGACAGATCGCTTTCAAGATTAGAAAGACTGGAAAGGGTCCCTGAGGAAATGAGCACTGTTAGGAGAAGTCCTCCCCTCCCCACAATTAAGGGAAAGCTAAAACGAACACCCCCCCAAACCCCCCCTCAAATGGAAGGGGGGGCAAAAGGGGGAGGAACTATTTCAACCTCGCTGCCATGTTTAACAGCAGAGCCAAAAGAAAGCAGAATGAGCAGTGAGGGGGAAGAATTGGGGATGGGCAACAGTCAAATGCTAAGTAAAATAGCAGAATTGATTAAAGAAACGGCTGAAAAACAAACAAAGGAAATGAACTTGAATTTGAACCTGATGTTTGATAAAGAAAGAGAAATAAGGAAGGGCGAAATTCAGGCATTGAAGCAAGAAATTCTGACCAGCAATAAACAAATGAGAGCAGAGTTGGACGCGGAACGAAAAAGCTCGGATGAAAAATTTCAGACAATAAGAGAAGCCCTGGAGATTGCACAGGGAGAAATACGAAAAAATAAAGCAGAAATTGAAAGAAGTACACAGGAACAACTGGTACTCAAACAACAAACGCAAAAAAATGAAAATAGGCTCTCTGACATGGAAAGAAAGTTTGTGTACATGCAAGACAACCAAAGAAGAAATAACGTAATAATAAAAAACTACCCAGAAGGAAACAAGAAAGAAGATCTGAAATCTGAGATCTTGAAATGGTTGCAAAAGATCTCGCCAACACTAAGCTGGTCAGAACTGGATATTGAGAGAGTTCATCGCCTTCCAGCTGGAAGAAATAGAATAATTCCTAGGAACATAATAATTCGATTTCACAATTTCGCAAAGAAAGAAGATTTGATGAAAATATTAAAGAAAAATCCAGATTTCCTAAAGATGGGTGACTCAAAATTGGAAATATTTAATGACTATTGTTCTGAAACTAAGAATTGGAGATATTCAATGAAGCCTATTACGACGCAGTTAATGAAAGCTGGAATTGTGTACACCTGGGGATACCCTATCTTTCTTAAATTTCAATGGAAAGGCAAGAGATATAGAATTGATACACCGGAACAAGGCTATCAACTACTGAAGGAGCTTGGCATAGTAAGAAGACAAGAGAGAGATCGAAAGGAAGAGGAGGTGAAGGATCCGGATGGAGGAGAATTGGAGGAATTAATTGGTGCCGTTGGAGGAATCGAGATGTAAGAAGAAATTATACACTGCAATCAAGTTTTTTTGTTGAATTAAAATGAGCACTCGGGGGGAGGGAGACTCTGGGCCACGGGATGACTTCGCCCCCCCCTCCCCAATTGGGAAGGCCGGGGGCCATGATTGGGACGAGTAGTCCCGAAGATTGGAAGGGGAGGAAGGGGGGAATGAGGGAAGTGGGGGGATTGGGGGGGAGGGGGGAATGGGGAGAAAGGGTAGGGGAGGGAAAGGGGCAAGGGTTCACGTTGTTTCAAGCCACAAAAAAGCTTTTAAAGGGAAAGGGAAATGGTGTCCCATAAATTAAGAATTTCAACGCTTAACACGAGGGGGTTGGGGACGGTAA
>NW_026847993.1:39940182-39951064 GCF_025583915.1 Anolis sagrei ordinatus
GGAGAAATGTCAGGAGAGAATGCCTCTAGAACATGGCCATACAGCCCGAAAAAACCTACAACAACCCAGTTTCATGGGTTGTTGTTATGATGCAACTAACTATGATTAAAAACAACCCAATCATACACTCATTGTGTCAAGATGTTATTCTCTCTCTTTAAACCTCTAAGAACAGGTTGGAATTTGCGAATGCATCCCAGTCCATCTCTCCATCTTTCTCTCTCACACATACATTCCCTCTTTCCAGTCTTATTTGTAATCTGTGCAGTCCACTGAAATTATCATACATACGTCAAGCACGTCGTTCAGGAAAACGTTTTCTACCTGATTCTTGACTTCTGCAGTTGGGCCTCCCCAGAAATGCTAATGTGTTTGAATGCACTCCAGCACTTGATAATTTAAATATCTCACTCGTGTAAACACAAGGGAGGGAGAAGTCACAGATATGCTGCTGGTGCCACATCTGATGGAATAATTGCACCCTTGAGACACAGCTATACCTTTCTGGGGATTTTTAAAAGCTTTCCTATTTACCTGTGGAAGGAACAGGGTGGGAGGGTTGCTTAAGTTATTGACATTGCAACACTTTTCTCCAGCTAAAGCAGAGATTAGGAGCCCCTGATGCCCTGTTTGCTTTAGTAAAAAGGCAATTATCCCATATTAAAGATACTGTGATAGTTAAGGACACTAATTGAGCTTAAGTAAGTATGTAAGTGATTTAATTGCCAAGCAAGTGACTAAGGGCAGAGTCAAAGGACTGTTTGAGATAGATTGTCTGGGAATGTTCGCTTCATGACGGAGTATATTCTCATTATAGTCCCCCCCCCTTCCTTCCTTCCTTCCTTCCTTTCCTTCCTTCTTTCCTTCCTTCCTTCCTTCCTTCTTTCCTTTTCCCCCTCTTTCTTTCCCTCTTTCCTCCTCTCTTTCTTTCTCACTTTCTTTCTTTCCTTCTCTCTTTCCTTCTCCCTTTCCTTCTTTTCTTCTCCCTTTCCTTCTTTCTTTCCCTCCTTCTTTCCCTCCTTTTTCCTTCCTTCCTTCCTTCCTTCCTTCCTTCCTTCCTTCCTTCCTTCCTTCCTTCCTTCTTTCTTTCCTTGTTTCCTTGTTTCTTTCCTTCTTTCTCTCCCTCTTTCTTTCCTTCTTTCTTTCCCTCTTTCATTCTCTTTCTTTCTTTTTCTTTCCTTCCTTCTTTCCTTCCTTCTCTTTTCTTCCTTCCTTCCTTCCTTCCTCCCTCCCTCCCTCCTCCCTCCTTCCCTCCCTCCCTCCCTCCCTCCCTCCCTCCCTCCCTTCCATCCATCTCTAATTTGTACCCGACCTTTCTCTCAACAAAGGGAGCCCAAATGTTTTCAAGGTCAATTCAAGATGCACCTTAAATCCAAATAATAGAAAAGTTTTCAACTACAATCATTAGACTGAAGATTGTGTCAAAACACCCCCAATTAAAACAATTTAATATAATTTTAAAGATTTAACTATAAAAGTACAAAGGCGTGTACAGTAAAATAGAAAGGGGAAGGAAGGTAAACCTGGTTCGCCAGCTATGCATAGGGTGGGAAAGCATAGGTCTATATGCTTAGCCACCAAAATGGAAATCCTAAGAAAAGTGAAGACGAATTAAACATTATGTTATATGTGCACCTTGGAGGGCTTTGTAAGCCACCCTGAGTCAATTCAGGGAGATGGTGGTGAGATATAAATAAAGTATTATTATTATTATTATTATTATTATTATTATTATTATTAATTTCAGAAGAGACCTTCTGAGCCTCTCTAGGAGATTCAACATGGTTTTTGTTTGCTCATGCAATGCTTACCTAGTTGTTTCATTTCACATGTACATATTGGGCATATCTACACAGACTGCTTAGGTCAGATTCAAACTGGTAATGAAAGAAGTAGCTCCATTGTGCAGATAATTACATAGGAAATCCTGGAAACAATCTGAGGACACAAACCATTGGACTCGGAGATACATGACAGAATGTATGGCCCTTAAGATATCTCCCAACTCCATGTTTCCATTTCATAAGTGCTTCCCATCTGTTTTGAAGTCTGTTCCAATAAGGATTGTTTTTTTCTTTATTTTTTTTAAATAACATGTATTTTTAAAGTTGTTTTGATCTATTGTACCTTGCCTTGAGGTCCCTGGTAGGCTGAGAGTGGATGCATAAATACTTTCAATAAATGATGTTGGACCTCCAGATGTGGTTGCACTCCCATCACATCCAATCCAAACTAAACTACAGTGAGGAATTGCATCCCAAAAGCACTTGAAGTATCACCCCAGCTCCAGTTGATGGACCACAAAAGGTAGGTTATTCGTTTTCATGCTTGTGTTGAAGCATGTGCATTTCCAAACTGGCCTTAGCCAATATTTGCTTTGTGGCTTCTTATCCTCAAGATACTAATATCCAGGCTCAGCATCATATCAGCCAAAGTTCTATTGGCTACTTTCAACTAGAGAGGATCTATTGAACTCATTACTGAATGGCAAATCAAAACATCAATTCAATGGGAGCACTCTAATCAAGGCTAGCAATAAAATCTAGGCAGTGATGGAGCAAGTGCCACATGCATCCTTGGACCCAAACTGTTCAGCTTCTGAAGCCCACCATCCCTGGAGCTAAACTGTGCTGTTTCTGAAGCCCACCATTCCTGGACTCAAACTGTTCAGCTTCTGAAGACCACCATCTCTGGACCTAAACTGTTCAGCTTCAGAAGCCCACCATTCCTGGACCTAAACTGTTCAGCTTCTGAAGCCAACCATCCTTGGACCCAAACTGTTCAGCTTCTGAATCCCACCATCCCTGGACTTAAATTGTTCAGCTTCTGAAGCCCACCATCCCTAGACCCAAACTGTTCAGCTTCTGAAGCACACCATCCCTGGACCTAAACTGTTCAGCTTCTGAAGCCCACCATCCCTGGACTTAAACTGTTCAGCTTCTGAAGCACACTGTCCCTGGACCTAAACTGTTCAGCTTCTGAAGCCCACCATCCCTGGACCTAAACTGTTCAGCTTCTGAAGCCCACCATCCCTGTACATAAACTGTTCAGCTTCTGAAGCCCACCATCCCTGGACCTAAACTGTTCAGCTTCAGAAGCCCACCATCCCCGGACCTGAACTGTGCAGCTTCTGAAGCCCACCATCCCTAGACCTGAACTGTGCAGCTTCTGAAGCCCACCATCCCTAGACCTAAACTATTCAGCTTCTGAAGCCTACCATTCCTGGACCTAAACTCTTCAGCTTCTGAAGTCCACCATCCCTGGACCTAAACTGTGCAGCTTCCGAAGCCCACCATCCCTGGACCCAAACTGTGCAGCTTCTGAATCTCCATCGTTTTCCAAACCCAATTTTTATTTTAAAAAATAAGTGTGATATTTGGACAAAATTTGTGGCTAAAATCACTCAAAGCCTTGCTGGGAAGATTCTTGTCTAAATATTTCTTGTTTCATGATTTAGATTCTTGGATTGTATGAATGCCTATTCATGCCTTGGATTAATGTTTCCTGGTTTGCTGAATTATATTAAAGAAGGGTGGACTTCCTTTTTATGGACTTTGCTGGACATTACCCTGGATTATTTTTGCTCCTACTTATCTTCTTACCTAATTGGATTTACCTATTCCTTTAAAGTGCTTTTTTACTTCATGCTTTTTAAACTATCTTCAATGAAAGGATTGTTTTATAATCAACAGTGTGGTGTTTACAGTCAGAGGGCTTTTCCTGTCCTGGAGTGCAACACAGTGTAACATGTACCATGTTATCTTCTGCTTGATCCACCACTGAGGTCTTCACATTGTGCTCAATCTGGAACCTCCCCTGTGTCCTCCCGGGAGTGCTTGACACCAGTGGTTATGCCTACAGGTTCACTGAAACACAAAGCCTCCTCGCCACAACAAAGTGACAATCCATCAATGGGAAATTAATTAATTATTAATTAATCTTTAATTAAGAATTCTATTAGTTGATTTTTGCAGTTTTTAGAGGAACATATCACTAGATACCAGACATTGTTGTATGTTATCCCCTCAATAGTTTAGCTCTTGGTGTAAAACGCAGAGAAAGCTTGGTGCTTGTCTGTCCTTGACTAAACAGTTCCCTGGCTGCTCTGCGGAAATGATGGATCTGCTACCATTTCCCTGCTCATCTCACCATGTTAATAATTTAGCTTAATGTGGTGTTGCATGCACTGTCAGCAAGGCAGAAGTGGCAAAGGGGAGCCTTTCCCACTGAACAAGGAATCAAGAAAGGATGGGTCTTGGCTCTTGCTTTAGTGTAGTCAATATCCAAGGGTAGACTGCTTAGCAAGGCACAGATATTAGATACATATAATCTTCCCTCTACATGAAATGGCTGATACCAAATGAGAAACTCCTTCCTGGGCACAAAAAAAAAAAAAACCTGGGCAACCTGGGAGGCGCTACACAGACTATGATCTGGCACTACGAGTCAACCTTAAGAAATGGGGACACAAAGTGGAATCCACAACATGCGAGTGTGGAGAAGAGCAAACCACTGACCACCTATGCAATGCAGCCTGAACCCTGGGAAGTCTGATCTGGCCACAGTGGTCCACGCTCTTGTTACATCCCGTATAGACTACTGCAACGCACTCTACATGGGGTTGCCCTTGAAGACTGTTAGGAAACTTCAACTGGTCCAGTGAGCGGCAGCCAGATTGCTTACCGGAGCGACATACAGGGAGCATACCACCCCCCTGCTGTGTCAGCTCCACTGGCTGCCGGTTCAATTCCGAGCACAATTCAAGGTGCTGGTTTTGACCTACAAAACCCTTTACGGTTCCGGTCCAGCGTATCTGTCCGAACGTATCTCCCTCTACGTCCCACCCCGGAATTTGAGATCATCTGGGGAGGCCCTGCTCTCGACCCCACCGCTATCACAAGTGAGGCTGGTGGGGACGAGGAGCAGGGCCTTCTCAGTGGTGGCCCCTCACTTGTGGAACTCACTCCCGGGGGAAATTAGGGCATCAACATCCTTCCTCTCCTTCAGGAGGAAGGTAAAGACATGGTTGTGGGACCAGGCCTTCGGGCAATCTGACAATTAGACATGGACAGCCAGATGGATAGGACTGAAAGGACTGACAATTGTGGAATGGGAATTTTGAACTATGAGATTGTGAAACGCTGACCGTCAATGAGGTTTGTATTGGTTTTTATTGCTTTTATTGGTTTTATGGTTGTCTCTGCCTATACTAATTACTGTTTTCTGTTAACTGTTGTTATTGCCAGAATGCTGTTTTGTTAACTGATGTTATTGTCTTTTGCTGTTATGTGATGCGGGCATCGAATTGTGCCTTGCTTTTGTAAGCCGCCCTGAGTCCCCCCCCCCCCCCCCGGAGTGAGAAGGGCGGGGTAGAAGCAACCGAAATAAATAAATAAATAAATACATGCACAATGGAGGATTTTCTTGTAGTAACACCAGAGGCACTCCAAATGGCCAGCTACTGGTCAAAGGACATTTAATAGAATGCCAAGTTTGCAAACTTTGTGTTTTTTTTTAAATGCAGTACAACTGTTTGGTTCACTCCTGACACGATAAATAAATAAATACATGATAGATTCCCAGCTCTGGCTTTATCCTGGCGCTCCCCAGCATCCCTGTCCCCAAATTCATCAGTGAGATTCATCTTTTGCAACAGAGAAACCTAAAATAAGTGCTGTAGATCAATTCTGGAAGAGTTTCCTCTACCAGCCCATTCTTCATAAAGTCATTTGTTGCTTGATTGGCCAGATATTATCATGGGCCACATTCTAATTAAGTTCTCCTAGATTCATTTCTTTTTTTGGATGTCTGACAAAATGTAAGATGAGCTACAGGCTGCCTGATCATTTCCTTTCATTTGCATTGGCAGTCTGAGAGATACCCAGAGGAGACCAAGTTGTCTCCTGACCTCTTGGTAGAAGGCCAGAGGAGACAGAAGGCTCCAGTTAAAGGTCCAACAAACTAGAGTTAATGCTTTGTAATGTACAACATGGTGAAAAAAGATACAGAGAAGTTTCATCTCTCTCCACTGTTATTGTCTCAATCCCGAGCTCTGAGGATTTCCTGGGAAGGAATCCCACTGGAGCATTGCAGCACACCCAAGTACCTGGGAGTCACTCTGGACCGTGCTCTGACCTACAAGAAGCACTGCCTGAACATCAAGCAAAAAGTGGGTGCTAGAAACAAGATCATACGAAAGCTGACTGGCACAACCTGGGGATCACAACCAGACACAGTGAAGACATCTGCCCTTGCGCTGTGCTACTCTGCTGCTGAGTACGCATGCCCAGTGTGGAACACATCTCACCACGCTAAAACAGTGGATGTGGCTCTTAATGAGACATGCTGCATTATCACGGGGTGTCTGCGCCCTACACCACTGGAGAAATTACACTGTGTAGCCGGTATTGCACCACCTGACATCCACCAGGAAGTAGCATCCAATAGTGAAAGGACCAAGGCAGTGACATCTCCAGCTCATCCCCTGTTTGGGTATCAGCCAGCATGTCAATGACTTAAATCAAGAAATAGTTTTCTAAGATCTACAGAGACACTCGCTGGAACACCTCAGCAAGCGAGAGTCCAAAAGTGGCAGGCTCAAACCCAGAACCTCAATCAATGGCTGATACCAAATGAGAGACTCCCCCCTGGGCACACAGAAGACTGGGCAACTTGGAAGGCGCTGAACAGACTGCGCTCTGGCACCACGAGATGCAGAGCCAACCTCAAGAAATGGGGCCACAAAGTGGAATCTACGACATGCGAGTGTGGAGAAGAGCAAACCACTGACCACCTGCTGCAATGCACCCTGAGCCCTGCCACATGCACAAGGGAGGACCTTCTTGCGGCAACACCAGAGGACACTCCAAGTGGCCAAATACTGGTCAAAGGACATCTAATCAACTACCAAGTTTGCAAAAATTGTGTTTTTTTATCTGTTTGTTTGTTCTGTTCTGTTAGAAATGTAATGCAATGGTATGGTTGCTGATGACACGATAAATAAATACAGTTATTTCTTCAGATAGAAAACCCAAATGGTTGCATGCCAACAGGACCGGAGCCATGATGAGTCTAACAGAGAAACAAGAGGGAGGTGTAAACATGCTTATACACATTTCAAAGTATATCACAGCAGCCAGCAGCATAAAGAAACACACACCTTCCCTTGAGTATGCATCCGTTTGCAAGGCATACAGGGGGATTCTGGGGAATAAAATGCAGACAGATCAGTTCATAATATTTAAAATAAGATTACTTAAAACAAACAATCCTCCTAAGTCCATAGAGAAAAGATGTGGATCTTGGAGAGCATTTACACCGTAAAATGAAATCCAATTCAACACTAACTGCCATAGCTCCATGCTGTGGTTTGTGTGTGTAGTATGCATCAATTTGCAATGGTGATACACCTTCCATCCGCCACCCTAGAATCATAGAATCAAAGAGTTGGAAGAGACCGCATGGGCCATCCAGTCCAACCCCATTCTGCCAAAAAGCAGGAATATTGCATTCAAATCACCCCTGACAGATGGCCATCCAGCCTCTGTTTAAAAGCTTCCAAAGAAGGAGCCTCCACCACACTCCGGGGCAGAGAGTTCCACTGCTGAACGGCTCTCACAGTCAGGAAGTTCTTCCTCATGTTCAGGTGGAATCTCCTCTCTTGTAGTTTGAAGCCATTGTTCCATTGCGTCCTAGTCTCCAAGGAAGCAGAAAACAAGCTTGCTTGCAAAAGGTCACAGGTTTGAATCCAGGGACAGCGTGAGCTTCCGCTGTCAGCCCCAGCTTCTGCCAACCTAGCAGTTCGAAAACATGCAAATGTGAGTAGATCAATAGGTACTGCTCTGGAGGGAAGGTAACGGCACTTCATGCTGGCCACATGACCTTGGAGGTGTCTATGGACAACACCAACTCTTTGGCTTAGAAATGGAGATGAGCACCACCCCCCAGAGTCGGACGCAACTGGACTTAATGCCAGGGGAAAACCTTTAAATACATTACAATTTTCCCCTTGTTTGCTCCTGATATGATAAATAAATTAAATACCCCACTTAGACAATGACATGTCTTTGGGGCCTTAAAATTAGTTCTTTTTCAATTGAGTTTGCTTTTTAAAAATAGAAATAATATTTTCATTGATTTTAGATGATGCTTTTATCTTCTCCATTGCTCTGGGAGCAAAAACATAAATAAATACTAGAGGTCTGAATCATCATGGGATTGAATGGTGGAAAGATTCTGGACTGAAGGGTGTGGAGACTGCTTTATGTTCACAATGGAACTCTGTGACACAAAATAGTGTAATGGCCACTGACTGAGGCTTCAAGAACTCACTTTCATGGAGACGACTGCACAGGAGGAGAAGCTTTGTAGCATCAGGAAGCCATAGTCGGTGCATTCAGAACTGTATCTATAGGGAGCCATACTGAATGTTACTGGGAGAGAGTAAAGACAGCTCCTCAAGGCATTCGCATAAATGAATGTCTGAAAAGAACTTTCAATAGCAGTGGAGTCCATAAATGAATTATGCATGGAATGGGTTTTTCTTCTTCTACTTTGACTGCTCTGAGCCTTTCCATTCGGTTTAGTAGGAGACCAGACATTCTGCTATGGGGGATCAGCTTGAACTATTCCACTTTCTTTTTATAACTTCCATCAGAGCCTCAGCTTCTACCAACACTGGCTATCAAAATTAGAGTCCAAAATATTTCTAAGGGGATTTTAAGCCTGTGAGACATTTCATTCCGGTGATTCCCAACTTATTTTTATTTATTTATTTATTTACTTTATTTGTATACCGCTCTTCTCAGCCAATTAGGTGACTCAGAGCGGTTAACAACAAGTAGCGGCAAAAAATTCAATACAAACATTGTACAGCCATTTAAAAGACAATTAACACAATAATACAATAAGCAATTAACATCAATAACCATCAATAACCATCAATAAACAACTCACTGGCATCTCATAACTAAAATCATAATCCAAGCTCGTCATCCGTTGTACCGATTTCCTATAATTCATTGTAATTCATTGCACTGCCTATTCAAACGCCTGTACGAATAACCAGGTTTTTACTTTCTTCTGAAATGCCATTAATGAGGGAGCTAATCTGATGTTTGTGGGTAGGGTGTTCCACAGCCAAGGGGCCACTACCGAGAAGGCCCTGTCCCTCGTCCCCGCCTACCGTGCCTGAGTTGCAGGCAGGATCGAGAGCAGGGCCTCCCCAGAAGATCTTAAAGCCCTCGTGGGTTCATAGGCGAAGATGCGTTCGGATAGGTACCTTGGGCCAGAACCGTTTAAGGCTTTATAGGCTTTTTTTGCCGCCACATCACATTATTGGCTCATGTTTAACTTGTTGTCCACGAGGACTCCAAGATCTTTTTCACACGTACTGCTCTCGAGCCAGGCATTGTCCCCCATTCTGTATCTTTGCGTTTCGTTTTTTCTGCCTAAGTGGAGTATCTTGCATTTGTCACTGTTGAACTTCATTTTGTTAGTTTTGGCCCATCTCTCTAATCTGTCAAGATCGTTTTGAATCCTGCTCCTGTCCTCTTGAGTATTGGCTCTCCCTCCCAATTTGGTGTCATCTGCAAACTTGATGATCATGCCTTCTCGCCCTTCATGTAAGTCATTAATAAAGGTGTCGAACAGGACCAGGCCAAGGAAGGAACCCTGCTGATGGCACTCCACTCAGGCCCGTAGCCAGGATTTCATTTCGGGGTTGGGGGGGCTGAATTTTTTTCAGGGGGGGTTTCGGGGGGGGGGCTGAGTTTCGGGGGGGGCTGAGTCTGAGTGAAAGAGGGTCTAGCCTAGCAAACCTTTTGTATCATTACCCCAATACCCCCATGCATATGGGATATATTGAGTATGGTGATCAGATCATGATATGAATAAACATAACAGTTTAAATAATGCACCATAAGGCCTTTTCGCGGACCACCCTGAAAATTTTTTGGGGGGGGGGGCTGAAGCCCCCCCTGGCTACATGCCTGACTCCACTCATCACTTCTTTCCAGAATGAAGAGGAAGCTTTGGGGAGAATCACCCTCTGGGCTCGTCCATTTTACCAATTACAGATCCACCTCACCGTAGTTTTGCCTAGCCCACATTGGACTGGTTTCCTTGCCAGGAGGATATGAGGGACCTTGTTGAAGGCCTTCCTGAAATCCAGGTATGCTACATCCATGGCATTCCCCACATCTACCCAGCTTGTAACTCTATCGAAAATCAGCATGAAAGGTGATGGTCCAACTGCAGTGCCACTTTGCTAGCCTTGTGCAATCAAGTCCTTTGTCACATTCCTCCATCTAACCCAACACTTTTCCATTGCAAAAGCTACAAGGAGACAGAACAGGAAAGAGTTAAAGAAAGAAGAAACAACTAAAACCAGTAGACATGCTAGGTTTCTTGTCTACAAATCATGTGCTTAATTAGTTGCACTAAACAATATAAGCTCTGACTATATTAACAAATGCAGTTAATTATGAGAAACAATAAGGAATATAATTAAAGCAATGACCTTTGCCTTCTACAAAGATATTAAGCTGGGCCAACGTTTGTTCTGGTTCCTGCTTAAACCAGTGCTGATCGATGAACAAAGGAGATGTATGGAGCAGATTTAGATGGCTTTGTGAATCTCTGGAGACAACACAACCACTTCTTAAATTCCTATTAGGGTAAAGAGACCTAAGGTGAACTTGATCAGCTTCCAAAATACCATGAGAGATTGGAGCTGCCAAATGCAAGGAAGCTCAAACTACTCGAGAATAAGTTCGTGTTAATTTGCAAACCTAACAGTCCTTGAACTTATGAACAATAAAGCCTAATTCTGAAATTCACATTCTTGCTAAGAACCAAGAGTGGGAACATTACCCTAAGGCAG
>NW_026847993.1:39963204-39994223 GCF_025583915.1 Anolis sagrei ordinatus
ACACCAACCCCCAGAGTTGGACACGACTGGACTTAATATCAAGGGAAAACCTTTACCTTTACCTATTGGACATATGTGAAATGCCACATAATCTGTTCTGTTTTCAAAGGCTTGTTGAAACCACCAGGTCTTCAAGCTCTTACGAAAGGAGGGGAGGGATAGGGGCCTGTCTTATTTCCCTTAGAAGGGCGTTCTAGAGGCGGGGGGCCACCACTGAGAAGGCGCTCTCTCTCATCCCCACCAACCATGCTTGAGACGGTAATGGGACCAAGAGGAGGGCCTCCCTGGAAGAACTTAGAGCTCGTGCCGGTTCATAGAAGGAGATGCGATTGCGGAGATAGGCGGGGCCCGAACTGTTTAGGGCTTTATAGGTCATGACCTGCACCTTGAATTTGGCTTGTCAACTTATCGGCAGCCAATGAAACTGTTTTAATAGGGGTGTTGTATGCTCTCTATAGTTTGCTCCAGTAAGGAGCCTGGCTATCGCCCATTGTACCAGTTCAAACTTCCAGGCCATCTTCAAGGGCAGCCCCACATAGAGTGCATTGCAATAGTCCAGTTTGGATGTAACCAAGGCATGGATCACCCTGGCCAAGTCAGACTTCACATGGTATGGTTGCAGCTGGCGCACAAGTTTGAGATTATTATTATTATTATTATTATTATTATTATTATTATTATTATTATTATTAAATGAATGACTTGCAGCAGAAACATATCATAGAACCACACTGGAGGAGCTAGAAAATGCCTAGAGAGAACATTTCTGTATGCTTTCTCATTTCTCCAGAGCAGCTATAATCAATTCCAGTGAAAATATACCATAGATTCATGTTGGAGGACCTAGAAAATGCTGATAAAGGACATTTTCTTTCCAAATGTAGATATGGTGTCCTACTGTATGTCCCTTTTATGGTGAGTCCTCATTACAAATGACCACATTACTTGCATTTCAACACCAGGTTAGGTCTTTTCTAGGCGCCAAAGTTATTCTTAATGGATGTATCCTTTACATTTTTAATCAGGAGGAAATCAAACTGAGTTCAATGGGGCTTACACCCAGTTAAGCAGGCATAAGATTACCGCCTTATGCTCCTGCTGTATCCAGGCTTTTATTGGCTTTATTGACTGCTGTTTTATAGACTTGGTGACTGCTTGTATTTGTTTTATATTTGTTGCAGTTGGCCCGCAAACAGTTTTATTTGAAGCAGTTGGCCTGGTTTTTACGTTTTCATACCATTGTCTGTTGCTCAGAGGACAAAATAGATATGCAGTTTAAAAATAAAGCAAAACCAATATGGCAACCAATAATTCAACATCTTAATGTAAAATTAAATTTAAAATGTATATAGAGGATCCTATAAGACTATAGACAAGGAGGAAGTGGATGTAAAGTAAGATTCTATGACAGTGCTTCTCAACCTGGGGGTCGGGACCCCTGGAGGGGTCGCCAGGAGGTGCCAGAGGGGTCACCAAAGACCATCAGAAAACACAGCATTTTCTATTGTTCATGGGGGTTCTGTTTGGAAGGTTTGGCCCAATTCTATCATTGGTGGTGTTCAGAATGCTTTTTGATTGTAGGTGAACTATAAATCCCAGCAACTACAACTCCCAAATGTCAAGGCCTATTTTCCCCACACTCCACCAGTGTTCACATTTAGCATGCTGAGTTTGGTCCAGATCCATCATTGTTTGAGTCCATAGTGCTCTCTGTAGGTGAACTACAACTCCCAAACTCAAGGTCAATGCCCACCAAACCCTTCCAGTGTTTTCTGTTGGTCATGGGCATTCTGTGCTAAGTTTGGTTCAATTCCATCGTTGGTGGAGTTCAGAATACTCTTTGATTGTAGGTGAATCATAAATCCCAACAACTACAACTCCCAAATTATTCATAACAGGAGCAAAATTACAGTTATGAAGTAGCAAAAGAATGTTATGGTTGGGGGTCACCACTACATGAGGAACTGTATTAAGGGGTCGCGGCATTAAGAAGGTTGAGAAACACTGTTCTATGATATTGTATATGTATTACTAGCTGTACCCACCACGCATTGTTGTGGCCAACCTTCCCTCCCTCTTTCTCGCCTTCTTTTCCTTCTTTCCTTCCTTCCATTTTTTCTTTCCTTCTCTCCTTCCTTCCTTCTCTTCCTCTTCCCTTCCTCCCCCCATTTTATATTATAAGAAAGATGATTATGGAACATTAATAATAATAATAATAATAATAATAATAATAATAATAATAATAGATAGATAGAAAGTATTGCACTGTGTGCAACAAACAATTACAAATGCATGTCTACTTGAATAAATTAATAATAATAATTAATTATTAATAATTAATAAATAATGAATAAATTATTATGAATAAAATATTATTATTAATAATAATAACAATAATAACAACAACAATAATAATAGAGCCCCTGGTGGCACAGTGGGTTAAAGAGCTGAGCTGCTGAGCTTGTTGACCGAAAGCTCGCAGATTCAAATCCGGGGAGTGGTGTGAGCTTCTGCTATCAGCTCCAGCTTCTGCCAACCTAGTAGTTCGAAAACATGCAAATGTGAGTAGATCAATAGGTACTGCTCCGGCAGGAAAGTAACGGCGCTCCATGCAGTCATGCTGGCATGGGATGAAAGTGAAGTGCAAGGTCATTAATTGCAGACCATTAAGGTAACAGCGCTCCATGCTGGCCACATGACCCTGGAGGTGTCTACGGACAATGCTGGCTCTTCGGCTTAAAAATGGAGATGAGTACCACATCCCAGAGTCGGACACGACTGGACTTAATGTCAGGGGAAAACCTTTACCTACCTTTTACCTAATAGTGATAATAATAATAATAATAATAATAATAATAATATAAGCAAAGTTTATTGATTAGTCCATTGACCGTATCAACATCAAAAACAAAAAACAGAAACGTGCACAAATAGACAATAAGTGCTATCCTAAGACTTCCATAATAATAATAGTAATAATGGAGCCCCCAGTGGCGCAGTGGGTTAAAGCACTGAGCTGCTGAGCTTGTTGATCGAAAGGTCGCAGGTTCGATTCCGGGGAGCGGTGTGAGCTTCCGCTGTCAGCCCTAGCTTCTGCCAACCTAGCAGTTTGAAAACATGCAAATGTGAGTAGATCAATAGGTACCGCTCAGGCAGGAAGGTAACAGCGTTTCATGCAGTCATGCCATCCACATGATCTTGGAGATGTCTACAGACAATGCTGGCTCTTCGGCTTAAAAATGGAGATGAGCACCACACCCCAGAGTCAGACTTAATGTCAGGGGAAAACATTTACCTACCTTTTACCTTATAGTAATAATAATAATAATAGCCAAAAATAAAGCCAAACAAATGCATCCATATTGCGGAATCTGCTTCCCAAGGCTGAGTTTGTTTGCCCTTTGTGCCTCGCCATCTTCCAGCCTGCTTTACAATATATTAGAACAATAATTTCCATCCATCAAGGAAAAAGCCCATTCTCTAGCCATTAGTTAATTGCATAGGGTTATTTCCAAGCTTCACAGATGTCAGGGAATGCCTTTAAAAGGGGCTTTTGCCATTACCTGCAAAACCTCTGAACTGTTTCTTTAAATCTGGTTGACAGAACAGAGGACACTCCTTTTTAATATACAACACGAAATGTAGTATGTGATCTCCCAGCGCCCGCTTGGACGCTGTTCGGCGTGAGAGAACTGGGGGAATTTATAGTATCTATAAACAATTAGGATAAATCAAATAGATTCTCCTTTTGGATTGGTTTAGATTACTTTATAATTAACAAATGTGCTGCACTGAAACTGTTTTTATGTTATCCTAATGGCTACATAATGAGATCCCCAAACTTAATGACTGCACAACCACGGGGAATGTTAATGAACTTTGCAAGAGGTCTGTTTTGCCTCGGGGCTGAGAAATGGGGGCCATTTCCATATCACGAGTTACTGAAGTGTTAATTAATAAAGGTTCTACATAAGTATCGAGCAAGTTGGCAAAGGAACCAGAACAAGAAAATAGCTTTCAGATACCGGCAAATAAATATTTTTATGTTGCAGGTAATGTAAAAGTCGATACGTGCGACGTTGTTGGGGATTCTTTCTCATGGTTTTTAAAAATCTTTGCACAAAGCTTTACAGTTCATTTCGTCTCGATACAATTTCAGGCTAAATTAAGGTTGTGGTTCACACCCCAATAGTTGTAGAGTTGCTGTCGTTTGCAATGGTGAGCCCATCCTCCAGAATTGCACAGAACAGGGAAATCTTTCAGATGGAAAAGGGGAATCAAACAACATCAGACGGTAGAAGTTTTAAGTGAGGAAGAACACACAAACTAAAGGTGGCTGCAGCTGTTGAGTCTACTGGAAAGGGCAACTTTCCATCCCACAACTCCCCTGTGCTGGTACAGCTGCACCAGGAGCTCCAAACTCCTTTGAGCATTTGCATGTACTTGTTCTGGCCATGCGTTTTGCAGTTGGATGGTTCCTGCCAGGCTGCAGTCATGGGGCTAGCCACCTGCCTATCATCGTTAAGTTTTAGTTCCACCCACTTTTTCCAGTTTCAGGAGGGAAAGGGAACCATTTTAGTTCAGTCTTACAGTTGGGAGCTCAGCTACAGGACGGGAAAGTTTTCTACCTGTAGAGAAGCTTCGTTTCTTACAAAGTCCAGGGGGAAACAGTCCCAAAAGCTCTGGCTGGGGAATTTACAGCCTCACAGCTTTAAGAACAGTCTCTAAAGAAAGGCTTTTAAGAGAAACAGCTTTACAGCACAACCTTTGCTGGGATTGGAGAAACGGACCTACAACTTTAGTGGGAAAAATCCTAAGAACTCCAGCTGGAAATTCTTCAGAGCCTTGGCTGGTAGGTCTACTCGGGTACCCAAGAAGCAATTTGCAGCCGGGAGTAGGGCCCACACCAACAAAGCCTAGAAAGCAGATTTGTTGGGGCTCAGCCTCCGTGTGAACCTGGGCCTCAATCTCTGTGTGAACCTGATTCTCTGATTGTATTTCCTGATGCAACTGAACAGGCTTCTGAACATGTATCTTTCCCTGATGGTTTTGAAACTGTTGATTTTGAAGTCAGTGGTGGGGAAAATGAAACTAACTCTCCTGATTAGAATGTTTTGGAACCAAGCAGTGATAGCTCTCCAGAGGAACTCACACCTGGGTTTTTTAAATGAGGATCGAAGGGAACAGATTTGGAAAAACAGGAGTGAATCGCAGGGGCTGCGAAGGTCACGTAGATTAAGGGAAAGGGAGGCTCAGGCTTCAAAGTCTGGAGGCGTGTCAAGGAACAGTTTCTTTAGTTTAAGAGGCCTCTCCCCGGGCTGTCTCGTTAGATCAAGCATCGTGTAGACTGAGGCAACACCTTGGCAGATTTCCCATTTCCCATGGCCTGCATTCCCAGAGACTTCTAGTTTTCAAGTACGGTTAGTGAGATGCTAACAGGTTCCAGGTTTTTGAATTGTTTGCTTTTGGAATTTTGCTCTAGTTCAGAGATTTTCCTGACTGCTGAGTTTCTACTGTGGCTTTTTGACTTTGCATTTACTTTTCTTTTGTAACCATTTTTCATCAATAAAAAGGATTGTTTTTTCCCACAGTCCAGTGTGGTGGATTAAATCTTATGGTCTCGTTTCCTGATCTGGGATGCAACAAGATTGCCCAAGGAGGAGTCAAAAAGGGTTTTCCTCGTAAAGGAAAGAAATGGTTGTCCAAGCAAGTTGCCTGTCCATTGTAGACAAGTTGAGAAGCATTTGTTTGATTTGTTGAAGATCTAAGATTGTTTCTTGAAGACCTAAGCAATAATAAAGAACTTTGTTAAACTTTTAAGCTTCTAAAGACTTTGTATAGGAAAACCCATAGGGCCTCTCATCCGAGGCACCCCGGCTTCCCGCTGGGCACAAAGAGCACGTCCTGTTCAAAAACCAATTGCTATAGGCCCAGCGCGCGACAGCACATCCCCTCTACTCTGTTGAGTTAGTTGAGTCTCAACCATTGTTGCCCTTGGAACTTAGTTAGTAGAAACTGTCATAGGCTGAAAATAAGGGAGGAAAGTCTGAAAAGGAACTAGGACATTTCTAAAGCAGCAGAAAAAGTGGGAGGATGTTTAATTATTTATTTACACCATTTCTACCCTGCCCTTCTCACCCCCAGGGGGAGGGGGAATCAGGGCAGCTAACACAGAATCATAGAATCATAGAATCAAAGCGTTGGAAGAGTCCTCATGGGCCATCCAGTCCAACTCCCTGCCAAGAAGCAGGAATATTGCATTCAAAGCACCCCTGACAGAGGGCCATCCAGCCTCTGTTTAAAAGCTTCCAAAGAAGGAGCCTCCACCACACTCTGGGGCAGAGAGTTCCACTGCTGAACGGCTCTCACAGTCAGGAAGTTCTTCCTCATGTTTAGATGGAATCTCCTCTCTTGTAGTTTGAAGCCATTGTTTCGCATCCTAGTCTCCAGGGAAGCAGAAAACAAGCTTGCTCCCTCCTCCCTGTGGCTTCCTCTCACATATTTATACATGGCTATCATATCTCCTCTCAGCCTTCTCTTCTTCAGGCTAAACATGCCCAGCTCCTTAAGCCGCTCCTCATAGGGCTTGTTCTCCAGACCCTTGATCATTTTAGTCGACCTCCTCTGGACACATTCCAGCTTGTCAATATCTCTCTTGAATTGTGGTGCCCAGAATTGGACACAATATTCCAGGTGTGGTCTAACCAAAGCGGAATAGAAGGATAGCATTGCTTCCCTAGATCTAGACACTATGCTCCTATTGATGCAGGCCAAAATCCCATTGGCCTTTTTGCCACCACATCACATTTCTGGCTCATGTTGAACTTGTTGTCCATGAAGACTCCAATATCTTTTTCACGCGTACTGCTCTCGAGCCAGGTGTCCCCCATTTTGTATCTTTGCATTTTGTTCTTCCTGCCAAAGTGGAGTCTCTTGCATTTGTCCCTGTTGAACTTCATTTTGTTAGTTTTGGCCATTCATCTCTCTAATCTGTCAAGATCATTTTGAATCCTGCTCCTATCCTCTGGAGTATTGGCTATCCCTCCCAATTTGGTGTCAAATCAGCTCTATGCTGCCAATAGTCTTCAACAGCTACTATTTTGATCACTTTCTCACAGTAAGCAGAAAAATGTAAAATCATAACTTCTTGTCTGCAAGAATGAAATGTATGAAGGTTAACACCCCTCCTCTCCCTGTCTCCATCTATTCTATTTAGTTTTAGAAAGATCTACATCTGGTAACTGTAACTGAACAACGAGTGACAACATCCAAACTTACATAAATTCTTTTTCTTTCCAGCTTTAGGTTTTAAAAAAATGTCCTTCAATAATTAACTTCCACTAATGAGATGAAACATCTCCTGTGATATATGTTTCCCCCTCACTTTCCAGAATAATTTATTTATATACAAGTAATTGAATTTCCTGAGCTGCCCATCCACTGAGCAGACCATAGCATGGTGGCATTCCTTCATCTTGGAGGCAGCCATTTTAATTAATCATGTAAGACATTAGTGCTTGTTGTTATTTATGATGATGCATCAAGCAGAGGTCACTGAAAGCTTGAGACTATTCCCTGGTAATGTGAATGTTCTGAATATACTGTATTTTGGTGACACTGCTTTTCCGCTCCCATTAAAATAGGAACCTGGCATGTGTTTAAGACTCTCTGCTAGTGATAAATGATGTTGTTGTGGCAGATGGTGGTAACACTGAAACTGTTTTTAGAAACAGCTTTGGTATTGTTCCACATTTCCTGCAATATTTACTGCCATAAAAAGCTTCTCTTTTTTTCGTTCTGACTACAATCACAATTTCTTCTGCTTGGTGAAAATTTGCATGACCCTGGAGAACTTCCTTATCAAGTAGGAAAATGCTGGTCATTAAGATGGGCATCTAGGGTCATCTACACTAAAGAATTAATACAGTTTGACTCCACTTTCACTACCATGGCTAAATGCTTTAGGATCATGGGAGTTGTAGTTTCATGAAGTATTAGCTCTATTTGGGTACAGCATTAAAGTGGTGCCAAACTGCATTAATTCTACAATATAGACACTAGGCATGGATAGAGTCGTGTTGGATAACTTGTTAATCGTAATAATTTTGTTAAAATTACCTTTTTGAAGAGATATCGAAGCTTTTTCCACCATTTTTGTTATAACTCAGGAAGTGAGTCGGAAATGATTCAGCTTTTTCCCGCTTCTGGTCCCTGGCCTTGGCTCAGGCCAGAGAAGCCAGTTTTAAACCAGAGAAGGAAGAAATTTCCTGGCCTCGACTCAAGCCAAAGAAGCCAGTTTTAAAGCCAGAGAAGGAAGGAATTTCCTGGCCTCGACTCAAGCCAGAGAAGCCAGTTTTAAAGCCAGAGAAGGAAGGAATTTCCTGGCCTCGACTCAAGCCAGAGAAACCAGTTTTAAAGCCAGAGAAGGAAGGAATTTCCTGGCCTCGGCTCAAGCTAGAGAAGCCAGTTTTAAAGCCAGAGAAGCTAGTTTTAAACCAGAGAAGGAAGGAATTTCTTCCTTTTGCTTTTCCCCGCTTCTGGTCCTTGGCCTCGGCTCAAGCCAGAGAAGCCAGTTTTAAACCAGAGAAGGAAAGCATTTCCTGGCCTCGGCTCAAGCCAGAGAAGCCAGTTTTAAAACCAGAGAAGCCAGTTTTAAACCAGAGAAGGAAGGAATTTCCTCTGTTTGCTTTTCCCCGCTTCTGGTCCCTGGTGTCAGCTCAAGCCAGAGAAGCAGTTTTAAACCAGAGAAGGAAGGAATTTGCTGGCCTCGGCTCAAGCCAGAGAAGCCAGTTTTAAAACCAAAGAAGCCAGTTTTAAACCAGAGAAGGAAGGAATTTGCTGGCCTTGGTTCAAGCCAGAGAATTCAGTTTTAAACCAGAGAGGGAAGGAATTTCCTGGTCTCGGCTCAAGCCAGAGAAGCCAGTTTTAAACCAGAGAAGGAAGGAATTTCCTCCACTTGCTTTTCCTCGCTTCTGGAGTAAAACAACTACTTTCAAAGAAAAGACCGCCCAATGAAACAAGAAATTACACTTTCAAACCATTAACTAAAGCAGTGGTTCTCAACCTTCCTAATGCCGTGACCCCTTAGTAAAGGTCCTCACGTTGTGTTGACCCCCAACCATAACGTTATTTTCGTTGCTACTTCTTTAATTTTGCTCCTGTTATGAATCATAATATAAATACCTGATATGCAGGATGTATTTTCATTCACTGGACCAAATTTGGCACAAATATCCAATATGCCCAAATTTGAATACTGGTGGGGTTGGAGGGGATTGATTTTGTCATTTGGGAATGCTGGAGTTGCTGGGATTTATAGTTCACCTAAAATCAAAGAGCCTTTTGAATTCCACCAATGATGGAATTGAATCAAACTTGGCACATAGGATTCCCATGGCCAAGAGAAATACTGGGAGAGTCTGGTGGACACTGACCTTGAGTTTTTGGAGTTGTAGTTCACCTCAGTCCAGAGAACACTGTGGACTCAAACAGTGATGGATCTGGATCAAACTTGGCACAGATAATCAATATGCCGAAATGTGAACACTGGTAGAGTTTGGAGAAAATAGACCTTGCCATTTGGGAGTTGTAGTTGTTGGGATTCATAGTTCACCCACAATGAAATAGCATTCTGAACCCCACCAATGATAGAATTGGACCAAACTTCCCACACAGAACACCCATGACAAAGAGAACATACTATGTTTTCTGATGGTCTTTGGTGAGCCCTCTGACACCCCCTCACGACCCCCACAGGGGTCCCGACCCCCAGGGTGAGAAACACTGTTCTAGAGAAAGCTACTCAAATCACTCTTTGCTTCTTCTAAGAAATATTAATTAGCAATTCCTCATCAATGGGCTGCAACACCTTTTCCAGGTTTTAATCTGAATTTTAAGAAGGGGTAACAGTTTTTGGAAATGTCCCCCTCAAAATAGATTCAGCACCTTGGATAGCTATTTTAACCACAATTTTTCCTGTGGTGTGTACATGTCCTAGGAGACACAATTTCTGCTTATTTAAATAGACACCAAACAAAAGCTGGATATTTAAATTACAAGTGGAAACCTGTAATTTAAAACTGCCCAAGGGCTGTGATTACTTACAGCCTCAACATTTGCTATCTTGAAACGCCTTCCAAAAATGGAAGCTGCCAGTCTTGCATGGTGCTGCGTTAACCTTCCTTGCCAAATGTGCTAAGCACACTGAATGCAGCCTTAGCTCTCGCTCCATTAATAGCCTTGCATACATAACTCATTACCGCTGCCCAATGCTTAGGGGAATGTAATAAGTTAGTTCTCTTTCTCTTTTGTTTGTAATCTAGGAAATACATGGGCAAAGAAAGAAAATCAACATTTGTTGATGGTCACTTTGGAAGATCATGAAGGGAGGTCAGTAGAGTTTGGGGAAACCATGACTGATATCATTACCATGCCTGAGAGAGGAGAGAGGTGCTTATTCTGCTCCTGAGTAGCTTCCATGTCAGCATTGCAGTTACTCAATTCTGGACTTTCTTACAGACTGTAAATGAGCTATCCAAAGTGCAGGATCTGAACCCCTTAAAAGACTTAAAACAGTGGTTCTCAACCTTCCTAATGCCGTGACCCCTTAATACAGTTCCTCATGTTGTGGTGACCCCCAACCATAACACTAACATTATGAATCGCTATGTAAATAATGATCTGCAGGATGTATTTTCATTCACTGGAGCAAATTTGGCACAAATACCTGGTATGCCCCAATTTGAATACTGGTGGGGTTGGCGGGGGGATTGATTTTGCCAATTGGGAGTTGTAGTTGCTGGGATTTCTAGTTAACCTGTAAACAAAGAGCAATCTGAACCCCACCAACAATGGAATTGAACCAAAGTTGGCACACAGAACTCCCATGACCAACAGAAAATACTGGAAGGGTTTGGTGGGCATTGACCTTGAGTTTGGGAATTGAAGTTCACCTACATCCAGAGAGCACTCTAGACTCCAACAATGATGGATCTGGACCAAACTTGGCAAGATACTCCATATGCCCAAATGTGAACACTTGGTTTTTTTGGGGGAAATAGACCTTGAGATTTGGGAGTTGTACTTGCTGGGATTTATAGTTCACCTAAAATCAAAGAGCATTCTGAACCCCAACAATGATAGAATTGGACCAAACTTCCCACACAGAGACCCCCATGACCAACAGAAAATACTGTGTTTCCTGATGGTCTTTGGTGACCCCTCTGTCACCCCTTCGCGACCCCTCCAGGGGTCCCGACCCCCAGGTTGAGAAACACTGGCTTAAAACCTTGGACAGTATTGGAGTTCAGCCTGTGATTGTGTTTCAGGATTAGAGTGCTTTGGATGTGGGAAATGATGCCAATGAAGTTCAAGATGGCAGTGGTTTGGTCAACGACCATCAACTGATGCAGAGAAGGACCAGGAGATCCCTGTGAAAAGTGTAGTTTCCCATGAGAATGTCCATGAAGGGTGTGGGGATGATGGTGTACTCCCTGAATTGTTACCAGAGAGTTCCCAGGATTTAGGGCTTGAAAACAACTGGGCACCTGGCCCAGCTGCAAAACTTAATGAGCAAAATAGATAGGAGGCAGGAGATTAGTCACACGATCTCTCTGTTCATCTGGAAAGGCCCTGCTCACGATCCCACCTGCATCGCAGGCGCGATTGGTGGGAACGAGAGAGAGGGCCTTTTCGGTGGTGGCCCCCACGAATCTGGAACTCACTTCCTAAGGACATCAGGCAGGCCCCAATTCTGGCAGTCTTTAGGAGGAGCTTGAAGATGTGGCTGTTCCAGTGTGCCTTCCAAGAATAATGATCCCATAGCACTTTGTCCTCCAAAGCACTTTACATTTTTAGGTCTGCTTGTATGTTTTCCACAAACGCCACTATCACTTTTTCGCCCATGTTCCAGCATTACTTTCCATTTTAATTTTACATTTGGCCTTCCCATACTTTTTAATTATGTGGTATTATTGTTAATGTTGCATTATTGTATTGTCCATGTTTTATTTTTAATTGCTTGTATTGTTGTTATTACTGTTTGTATTGTTGTATTTGTCCTCATGTAAGCCGCACCAAGTCCCTTGGGGAGATGGTAGCGGGGTACAAATAAAGTGTTATTATTATTATTATTATTATTATTATTATTATTATTATTATTATTTATTAGGCAAAACAGGCAGACTGAACAGTGCCTTCAGCGGTCTGCCAGAATCCGACAGAAAAAGATAAGGGAATCTCAATTAAAGCAAAACCAATTTCTGAGTGCTTGAGATAGCTTAATGAGGGGAGAAAAGTTCCAAGTGTGGGAAATATAGTCAGATGAAGCATTGTTTAGAAGCAAGTGCAGTTCACGTCCTTGTTTCATGGAAGCTTTGCCTGGAAGATTCTTGTCTAAGTATTTCTTGTTTCATGGCTTGGATTGTATGAATATATACTCATGCCTTGGATTAATATTTCCTGGTGTTCTGAATTATATTAGAGAAGTGTGGACTTTGCTTTTATGGACTTTGCTGAACTTTATCCTGGACTATTTTTGCTCCTGCTTATCTTCGTACCTAATTGGATTTACCTATTTCTTTTACGTGCTTTTTACTTTGCTGCTTTTTAATTATCTTCCGTAAAAGGATTGTTTTCCAATCAATGGTGTGATGTTTACAGTCAGAGGGCTTTTCCTGTCCTGGAGTGCAACACATTGTTATCAAACACAATCTGTGTATGTGTGTGTCTTCAAGTCTCCTGCTGACTTATGGTGACCCCATTAATTTCATATAACAGTGCAAAACCTGTTCTCTAAACACAGTGCTAAAATAGGTGTACGAAGAGGGCCTTCCATTTTTGAAATTTCTCCAGAGGTGTGACACTGAACTCATTGTGCTGGAGTATAATGTTGAAAATGCCACTCTTGAAGCTACGGGAGTCCAGTCTTTACATGCCAACACCTAACAACGACCAGCAACTGTAATCCATACTCTAAAATCAACTTTCACCTGTGGGTTATGTTTGAAATATCTTCCTGTGTGATGAAGAATGACCAACAGAATCAACCAAAGAGACAGTGTGTCTATATAACCTTTGGCTTTTCCCATCAACCCTCCTTGTTGCATCCGCCTCTTCATTCCCCCTGAACTTTATCTTGGACTATTTTTGCTCCTGCTTATCTTCTTACCTAATTGGATTTACCTATTCCTTTAAAATTCTTTTTTACTTTGCTTTTTTTAAAAATCATCTTCAATAAAAGGATTGTTTTTCAATCAGCGCTGTGGTGTTTACAGTCAGAGGGCTTTTCTTGTCCGGGAGTGCAACAGCCTTTTAAAGTATTGTCAAAGGCTTTCATGGCTGGAATCACTAGGTTCTTGTGGGTTTTTTCGGGCTATAGGCCATGTTCTAGAGGCATTTCTCCTGACGTTTCACCTGCATCTATGGCAAGCATCCTCAGAGGTAGTGAGGTCTGTTGGAAATAGGAAATGGGTTTATATATCTGTGGAATGACTGGGGTGGGGCAAAGAGCTCTCTGCTGAAGCTAGGTGTGAATGTTTCAGCTGACCACCTTCATTAGCATTTGAAGGCCTGGCTGAGCCTGGGAAAATCCCCTGTTGAGAGGTGTTTAAGATGTGCCTGGTTGTTTCCTCTCTGCTGTTTTGCTGTTGTAATTTTAGAGTTTTTAATACTGGTAGCCAGATTTTGTTCATTTTCATGGTCTCTTCCTTTCTGTTGAAATTGTCCACATGCTTGTGGATTTCAATGGCTTCTCTGTGTAGTCTGACATGGGCACCTCAACTGGGCTCTCCAGGCCAATGGAAACTCCACCTCAGACATTAGAAGAGCTGCAAGACCAAGAACAAGCCACGAGAGTAAAGATGAAGATCCACCCAGAGGAAAAGTGTTCCTGCCATACATCAAGGGAACCACTGACCGCATAGGGAAGCTGATGAGGAAACACAACATACAAACTATCTACAAACCCACCAAGAAAATCCAACAAATGCTACGTTCAGCAAAGGACAAGAGGGATCCTCTCACCTCTGCAGGAGTCTACCGTATACCATGCAGCTGTGGACAAGTCTACATAGGGACCACCAAACGCAGCAGCATTGCCCAAACACGAATCAAGGAACATGAAAGGCACGGCAGACTACTCCAACCAGAGAAGTCAGCCATAGCAGAGCACCTGATGAACCAGCCTGGACACAGCATATTATTTGAGAACACAGAAATGCTGGACCACACCAACAACCACCATGTCAGACTACACAGAGAAGCCATTGAAATCCACAAGCATGTGGACAATTTCAACAGAAAGGAAGAGACCATGAAAATGAACAAAATCTGGCTACCAGTATTAAAAAAACTCTAAAATTACAACAGCAAAACAGCAGAGAGGAAACAACCAGGCACATCTTAACACCTCTCAACCGGGGATTTTCCCAGGCTCAGCCAGGCCTTCAAATGCTAATGAAGGTGGTCAGTTGAAACATTCACACCTAGCTCCAGCAGGGAAGAGCTCTTTGCCCCACCCCAGCCATTCCACAGATATATAAACCCATTGTCCTAATTTCAACAGACCTCACTACCTCTGAGGATGCTTGCCATAGATGCAGGTGAAACGTCAGGAGAAATGCCTCTAGAACATGGCCCTATAATCCGAAAAAGCCCACAAGAACCTAGTCTTTTAAAGTCTGTAGAATCCCCAAAGTGGATCTATTGCTCCCCTGACATGGAAGCCATTCACTGTCACTGGGTACACAATGCTTCCTTTTGTTTTTTAGATGGAGAGAAAAGTCATCCCAGCCTGCTGTGAAATATGTTCCTTCGCAGTTGAGACTTCTCTTAACCATTATTTCTTAATGTGGGATTTTTACTATTTGTGTATGTGCCTTGTTCCCGATGCAAAAGCACAATGTTCATCCCAAAGGAAGCAGAAGACAAAGACACTAAGAATGTCAACTAAAGATTGTTGTATTTCTTTGGGGAGATCCATCAGTAAGTCAGCGAGGACACCCGACACTACCGAGTTTTATATGGTAATAAAAGAGGATCACTCCTGTTGGCACTTTTGCTTGAGCTTGCTTTTGCCCATCATTCTTTCTCTCTCTCTCTCTCTCTCTCTCTGGGTTTAGAGCATTTTTTTTTAGACGTTCAGCAATTCATCCTGTGGCAGAGAGTTTCAATATGGAGCCTGTATCCAAGCTTCCCCCACAAGAGTAATAAAGAGATTATGATACACTCTTTGAAACACTTAACATGATATGATCTTTTAAAAAAATCACCCTACACATCATTTAAAATCTGCCTGAGCTTTGATGACAAGTGAAACATTTGGAGTGGAAGGTGCTGGGAGGGGAGAGTGGAGATTTAATGGCCAGTCCAATATGCACTATTTTATCTTTACAACGTCAAGTTGCTGCTTCTTGTGCAGACCCATTATTGGCAAGTGCCGTCTCTCCACTCCCATGCATGAGTACGTTAATCGTGGCAGAAAGGGAGTAGAACTTGCAGCAGCTACTAAATGAAATGTGCTACCTCTTCCCATTACCCAGCACTGACCTTCTTCTAAGTGGCTTTGTGTAGTTTTCAAGGTTGCCATGGGATGGGACAAAAATAACACCGCCGCTCTGCAGACTGTGGTTAAGAGATCAACACCAACAATAGAAGGAAATGTGCAAAATCATCATGTACATAATGTCTCTTAATCTCCTGTATTTATTTCCTTGGGAAAGCATTTGCATTGCATTAGTACCACTGCCACCATTGGGAGCAATATTAGAGTTATTACATCTACTAAGTAGTAGTAGACATTACCGTTGACCACCCATATCCACAGATTCAAACATCCTAGATTGAGAATTTGTATAAAAAACTGAAAATACTAACTTAGATTTGCTATATTATTTGCAGGACAATATTTTACTATGCCATTCTCATATATAATGGGACTTGAACATCCATGGATATTTGTATTTATGGGTATTTGTATTCTGCCTTGGTTAGACCATACCTGGAATATTGTGTCCAATTCTGGGCGCCACGATTGAAGGGAGATGTTGACAAGCTGGAATGTGTCCAGAGGAGAGCGACTAAAATGATCAAGGGTCTGGAGAACAAGCCCTATGAGGAGCGCTTAAAGTGCTGGGCAAGTTTAGCCTGAAGAACAGAAGGCTGAGAGGAGACATGATAGCTATGTATAAATATGTGAGGGGAAGTCCTAGGGAGGAGAGAGCAAGCTTGTTTTCTGCTGCCCTGGAGACTAGGATGGAATGGAACAATGGCTTCAAACTACAAGAAAGGAGATTCCACTAAAATGATAAAGGGTCTACGGAGAACAAGCCCTATGAGGTGTGGCTTAAAGGAACTGGGCATGTTTAGCCTAAAGCAGAGAAGGCTGAGAGGAGACATGATAGCCATGTATAAATATGTGAGAGGAAGTACAAGGGAGGAGGGAGCAAGCTTGTTTTCTGCTTCCCTGGAGACTAGGACGCAATGGAAAATGGCTTCAAACTACAAGAAAAGAGATTCCACCTGAACATGAGGAAGAACTTCCTGACTGTGAGAGCTGTTCAGCAGTGGAACTCTCTGCCCTGGAGTGTGGTGGAGGCTCCTTCTTTGGAAGCTTTTAAACAGAGGCTGGATGGCCATCTGTCAGGGGTGCTTTGAATGCAATTTTCCTGCTTCTTGGCAGAATGGGGTTGGACTGGATGGCCCATGAGGTCTCTTCCAACTCTAGGATTCTTTGATTCTATGTGATCCTGGAACCAAACCCTAACAGGCACCAACAACCCGCTGTTCTATCTTAAGTTGTCCTAAATAATCTGAAAGCATCAGATTTCATTTGATCTTGGAGGCTAAGCATGTTTAGACCCGGTTAGTAGTTGGGTGGAGGACCACAAAAGCATATCAGGTGCTGTATTTCAGAAGGCTATGGCAAATCACCGTCTCTTGCCTGAGAAAACTCTATGAAATTCTTGGGGCCATTAGAAGTCAACAGTTGTCTTGGAGACATATATGCCCACAGAATATTTTGCAATTTTTTAGTGTCAGCTCTGGGCAGGTAGTAGGTTAAACCTCAGACTAAAAGTGCCTTCTCTTATTTCTCTAATACCTTCTACATCAGTGTTTCTCAACCTGGGGGTCGGGACCCCTGTGGGGGTCGCGAGGGGGTGTCAGAGGGCTCACCAAAGACCATCAGAAAACATAGTATGTTCTCTTTGTCATGGGTGTTCTGTGTGGGAAAGTTTGGTCCAATTCTATCATTGGTGGGTTCAGAATGCTATTTCATTGTGGGTGAACTATAAATCCCAACAACTACAACTCCCAAATGGCAAGGTCTATTTTCTCCAAACTCTACCAGTGTTCACATTTGGGCATATTGATTATCTGTGCCAAGTTTGACCCAGATCCATCACTGTTTGAGTCCACAGTGTTCTCTGGACTGAGGTGAACTACAACTCCAAAAACTCAAGGTCAGTGTCCACCAGACTCTCCCAGTATTTCTCTTGGCCATGGGAATCCTATGTGCCAAGTTTGATTCAATTCCATCATTGGTGGAATTCAAAAGGCTCTTTGATTTTAGGTGAACTATAAATCCCAGCAACTCCAGCATTCCCAAATGACAAAATCAATCCCCTCCAACCCCACCAGTATTCAAATTTGGGCATATTGGATACTTGTGCCAAATTTGGTCCAGTGAATGAAAATACATCCTGTATATCAGGTATTTATAAACCCTACCAGTATTCAAATTTGGGCATATTGGATATTTGTGCCAAATTTGGTCCAGTGAATGAAAATACATCCTGCATATCAGGTATTTATATTATGATTCATAACAGGAGCAAAATTAAAGAAGTAGCAACGAAAATAACGTTATGGTTGGGGGTCAACACAACGTGAGGACCTTTACTAAGGGGTCGCGGCATTAGGAAAGTTGAGAACCACTGTTCTACATGAACATGGTGGCTCTTTTTGACAAAAGTAGCGTGGCAGTGGAATGCAGTCTATCTTTGTTTAGTCATACATTATAGCCCATGAGAGATGTTTCAAATCATTGGTGGAATCTTACTTTTAATCCCAACGAAAGTAGGCCCATCAAATCAATAAACGTTACCTATGTATTGACCCATCAGTCTGCCGTTGATTTAATAGGATTTATCTAGTTGGAGCCGACCGATTAGGATGTGTCTACTAGGCTTGGTTGATTAAAAAATGGTTCAAAACTGGTTTCGAATGTAGGGAGCGGTTGTGGTTCGATTTTAAAGCCAATTCCAATTTTCACAGAAAAAAAATATTCAAAACTTTTCAAAATTTCAGAGACTTCCGAATCCTTTAGTTCAGTGTTTCTCAACCTGGGGGTCAGGACCCCTGAGGGGGTCGTGAAGGGGTGTCAGAGGGGTCGCAAAAGACCATCAGAAAACAGTATTTTCTGATGGTCATGGGGATTCCATGTGGGAAGTTTGAGCCAATTCTATCGTTGGTGGAGTTCAGAATGTTCTTTGATTGTAATGAACTATAAATCCCAGCAACTACAACTCCCAAAAGTCAAGGTCTATTTTCCCCAAGCTCCACCAGTGTTCACATTTGCGCATATTGAGTATTTGTGCCAAGTTTGGTCCAGATCCACCATTGCGTGAGTACCACAGTGCTCTCTGGATATAGGTGAACTACAACTCCCAAACTCAAGGTCAATGCCCACCAAACCCTTCCAGTGTTTTCCGTTGGTCATGGAGTTCTGTGTGCCAAGTTTGGTTCAAATCCATCGCTGGCAGAGTTCAGAATGCTCTTTGATTATAGGTGAACTATAAATCCCAGCAACTACAACTCCCAAATTACAAAATCAATCCTCCCCCAACTCCACTAGCATTTTACATGTTGTTGCATTGGGTATTTGTGCCCAGTTTGGTCCAGTGAATGAAAATACATCTTGCATATCGATATTTACATTATGATTTATAACAGTAGTAAAATGACTGTTATGAAGTAGCAACGAAAACAATATTATGGTTGGGGGTCACCACAACATGAGGGACTGTATTAAGGGGTCACGGTGTTAGGGAAGTTAAGAACCACTGTTAAAACATCATATATAAACAATAAGTTAAAAATACATATCAAATAAAAAGCATACTAAAACATTTGCCAGGATAAAAACAACGTCCAACTCAGTCCGCACATTGTGGTCAATACCTTAGTCAATTACCTGTCTCAGTCATCACTCTGCAAATGCACAACCAAGACTTCACTTGCTTCCTAAAGGACAGGAGGAGGCAGATCTAATTTCATTCAGGAGAGAGTTCCATAGCCCGGGAGCCACCACAGAGAAGGCCCTGTCTCTCGTCTCCACCAAACGTGACTGTGAAAGTGGCAGGACTGAGAGTAGGGCCTCTCCAGAAGATCTTAATGCCCTTGATGGTTCGTAGGGGAGTATACATTCGGACAGGTAAACAAGCCAAGAGATAGCTACCTGGAACCAAGATCCAAAGCAATATAGAATCATAGAATCATAGAATCAAAGAGTTGGAAGAGACCTCATGGGCCATCCAGTCCAACCCCCTGCCAAGAAGCAGGAATGTTGCATTCAAAGCACCCCTGACAGATGGCCATCCAGCCTCTGTTTAAAAGCTTCCAAAGAAGGAGCCTCCACCACACTCCGGGGCAGAGAGTTCCACTGCTGAACGGCTCTCACAGTCAGGAAGTTCTTCCTCGTGTTCAGATGGAATCTCCTCTCTTGTAGTTTGAAGCAATTGTTCCGCGTCCTAGTCTCCAGGGAAGCAGAAAACAAGCTTGCTAGCCACAGACTAGCCACAAAGTAGTGGAGGCAGTCCACCTCAGAATCAGCATTGTACTTCAACCACAAGGAGGTTGAAGGCAATGTCTCAAAACTCTTCATCTTAATCCTATGGAAAAGGAATAGGAAATCAGCATGGATCCATAGATAGAGGTTGATGGTTACGGGCATTTCTCAACTCATCGTTGAGGATAAATCAATCCATTTGATAAGGAAGTGACAGCTTCACACGGGAGAAGGACAGTGTGAATCCCTAAGGAATTTACAAGCTCTGGACATTTTTAATTGGCTTTCTCAATATTTTGGATTTCTTTATTAGACTCGAGAAATCTTTGATCTGAAAGACAGACCAATACTATCTACTCTGAATGAGACTAATGGTCTAAAATACACCTTAACTCATGTAAAGCATATACTTAATTGATTCTAAGTATATGTATTCATATCTTTTACACTTAAGAAAGGCTTCAGATTTGATGGATGGACAAAGTCTGTGTGGAAACTGGCTTTTTATCCAAAGCGTTAGCTCATCCCTCATTCCAACATCAAGGAAGATGCCGAACACACTGGGAGTCTTAAAAAACTAATGGGGTGGAGATTAATCATCTATAACTAACTGTTTGAAGAGAGCAAGTTGTTAAATTGTTCTCTCACTTAGAGTTAAGTCAAAGGAAAGTTACAAAAATCAAGCCATAATTGAAGCCTTTTCGAAGGAGGGGATCAAAGTTTTGGAAACTCATGAAATTGGGTTTTGTAAGTAAAGATAGAGCCAGATCTAAGATACAGAAGAGCGACAGATCATTCCAAAGTCCAATCTTGAACTTAAAAAATTCATTAAAATTGATGAGCAGATTAGTGTAAGTCTAAAGGAATACTAGTCTCGAGATGCCAATGGACTATGCAAACCTATTTAACTATACAACTACGGACCTGATAAGATTAGAGTGCTTGAATTCCTTTTCATTTTCCAGGACAAAAAATAATATTCATAGACACTTCACTGTCTATGAATATTGTACACTTTGGCATATCCTGCAGCTGTTACATTTAGATTACAATCCAATGCATATTTACTCAGGAGAAAGTCCCATAAAGATTCAGTGGCTATATAAATTATAGTGCACCAGTACTATCCTATATGTGCAGAGGCGGCCCTAGGTAATTTTCAACAGTAAGCAAACATATGTTGGTGCCCCCCCCCCAACCAATCAATGATATATATTTTCTGTTTGTCGTGGGAGTTCTGTGTGCCATATTTGGTTCAATTCCATCATTGGTGGAGTTCAGAATGCTCTTTGATTGTAGGTGAACTATACATCCCAGTAACTACAACTCGCATATGTCAAGGTCTATTTTCCCCCAAGAGCGGCCCTGGGCAAAATCAACTATACTGCGAATGCTTACTTTGCGTAATGGTTGAGCTGCCCCTGTCTATATGTGCTCACCATTGCCTCACCACCAGCTACTTTCAGTGGGACAATGAATTCTACAAACAGAAAGATGGAGTAGCTATGGGGAGCCCTCTCAGCCCAGTCATAGCTAATTTCTACATGGAACAGTTTGAAAAACAAGCCCTGGAAACAGCAACCAAAAAGCCCACCATATGGTTCAGATATGTGGATGACACTTTCACCATTTGGAACCATGGAGAAGAAGAACTCAACAGGTTCCTGGACCATCTGAACAGCATCCACCCAAACATCCAGTTCACCATGGAAAAAGAAAATGAAGGAAGACTGCCTTTTCTAGATGTCCTAGTCATCCGCAAACCAGATCAACAATTGGATCACACCGTCTACAGAAACATATGGTTCAGAGATGTGGATGACACTTCACCATTTGGAGCCATGGAGAAGAAGAACTCAACAGGTTCCTGGACCATCTCAACAGCATCAATCAAAAACATCCAGTTCACCATGGAAAAAGAAAATGAAGGAAGACAGCCTTTTCTAGATGTCCTAGTCATCCTCAAACCAGATCAACAGTTGGGTCACACCGTTTACAGAAAACCCACAGAGAGAGAGATAGATATCTACATCAAAACTCCAACCATCACCCAAGACAAAAAAGAAGCACCATTAAAGCCTTGGTAGGACATGCAAAAAGAATCTGTGAAGCCCACCTCCTCCAAGATGAACTGAACCACCCCAACTGGGCTCTCCAGGCCAATGGAGACTCCACCTCAGACATCAGAAGAGCTGCAAGACAACTGAGAAGAAGCCACGAGAGTCAAGACAAAGACCCACCCAGAGGAAAACAAACAAACAAGCAAAATACTGTGGAATACTGTGTCCAATTCTGGGCAACACAATTGAAGGGAGATGTTGACAAGCTGGAATGTGTCCAGAGGAGGGCGCCTAAAATGATCGAGGTCTGGAGAACAAGCCCTATGAAGAGCAGCTTAAAGAACTGGGCATGTTTAGCCTGAAGAAGAGAAGGCTGAGAGGAGACATGATAGCCATGTATATATATGTGAGAGGAAGTCACAGGGAGGGAGCAAGTTTGTTTTCTACTGCCATGGAGACTAGGATGCGGAGCAATGGCTTCAAACTACAAGAAAGGAAATTCCATCTGAACATGAGGAAGAACTTCTTGACTGTGAGAGCTGTTCAGCAGTGGAACTCTCTGCCCTGGAGTATGGTGGAGGTGCCTTCTTTGGAGGCTTTTACACAGAGGCTGGATGGCCATCTGCGGGGTGCTTTGAATGCAATTTTCCTGCTTCTTGGCAAAATGGGGTTGGACTGGATGGCCCATGAGGTCTCTTCCAACTTTATGATTGCAGGATTCTATGAAAACCCAAAATCTCTCAATCCTCCTGAGAACTTTGACTCATCTGAAGGCACCTCTATTCAAAACTCCGACTCTCGGAAAATAGCCTTGGGACACACCGCCGCTCCAGGGTGTTATTTTCTCCATCCTCGGGCTCCATTCCACCGTGTCTTCTTGAATGACTTTCTAAATTATAAGTGCTCTTTACTTGTCCAGTTTATCATCACCTCTTTTCAGGCTCACTTCAGCTTTGAAAAAAAAATAACCCTCTCCCTGATAAAAGAAAGTCATTTGGCGTACTCTTTCCCTCCACTTACACCTCGGCTCCACTCACCACACTCTCTTGAATTGGAGCATTAAGCTTATTGACTGAATTCTCCTTTACCGCCTTTGACATGCTTAATGACAAATGCTGGCTTGGTCTCTTTAGATTAAATAGATTTATAGGCTCTTGCTTTTTTTTTCCCGGGCATACAAAAAGGAGCAATAAGTAGGAAATAAATAAAAACGGGACAGTGAATGAGGAAGTCGAAATGATCTGCCGGGCTATTGAGAGTGGCAACCTCTGAGGCCTCGAAAGCTTTCAAGAGCGGAGAGAATGTGTGTATCCATTTCATTCACCTTGGCTACTTCCGATATTATATTAACCTTTTGCAGAGTCTTCTCATTTTATGGTCAGGATTAAATGGGCAAACGGAGTTCATAACAAACTAAGGGGGAACGAAGAGGCGGATGCAACAAGGAGGGATGATGGGAAAAGCCAAAGGTTATATAGACACACTGTCTCTTTGGTTCCTTCTGTTGGTCATTCTTCATCACACAGGAAGTGTGCCATCACACCCAGACCCTATAAAAGTAAACTAAGATGTGCTTCTCTCTTTGTCTGGGTGGACCGCGGGGGTCTTTCTTTAGAAGCTTGAGATTCCCAGCAACTGAGGCTACTACAGGCTTTGAACATCGAAACAGAATATTTATTTCTCAAAGTCCTTGCAGACTTGGCACAGTTGGAGCCATGGAGAAGAAGAACTCAACAGGTTCCTGGAACATCTTAACAGCATCCACCCAAACATCCAATTCACAATGGAAAAAGAAAATGAAGGAAGACTGCATTTTCTAGATGTCCTAGTCATCCGCAAACCAGATCAACAATTGGGTCACACCGTCTACAGAAAACCCACACACACAGATAGATATCTACATAAAAACTCCAACCATCACCCAAGTCAAAAAAGAAGCCCCATTAAAGCCTTGGCAGACCGTGCAAAAAGAATCTGCGAAGCCCACCTCCTCCAAGATGAACTGAACCACCTCAACTGGGCTCTCCAGGCCAATGGAGACTCCACCTCAGACATCAGAAGAGCTGCAAGACCAAGAACAAGCCACGAGAGTAAAGATGAAGATCCACCCAGAGGAAAAGTGTTCCTGCCATACATCAAGGGAACCACTGACCGCATAGGGAAGCTGATGAGGAAACACAACATACAAACAATCTACAGACCCACCAAGAAAATCCAACAAATGCTATGTTCAGCAAAGGACAAGAGGGATCCTCTCACTTCTGCAGGAGTCTACCGTACCATGCAGCTGTGGACAAGTCTACATAGGGACCACCAAACGCAGCAGCAGCATTGCCCAAACACGAATCAAGGAACATGAAAGGCACTGCAGACTACTTCAACCAGAGAAGTCAGCCATAGCAGAGCACCTGATGAACCAGCCCGGACACAGCATATTATTTGAGAACACAGAAATGCTGGACCACACCAACAACCACCATGTCAGACTACACAGAGAAGCCATTGAAATCCACAAGCATGTGGACAATTTCAACAGAAAGGAGGAAACCATGAAAATGAACAAAATCTGGCTACCAGTATTAAAAACTCTAAAATTACAACAGCACAACAGCAGAGAGGAAACAACCAGGCACATCTTAACACCTCTCAACAAAAGATTTTCCCAGGCTCAGCCAGGCCTTCAAATGCTAATGAAGGTGGTCAGTTGAAACATTCACACCTAGCTCCAGCAGAGAAGAGTCCTTTGTCCCACCCTGGTCATTCCACAGATATATAAACCCTTTTGCCTAGTTCCAACAGACCTCACTACCTCTGAGGATGCTTGCCATAGATGCAGGCGAAACGTCAGGAGAAATGCCTCTAGAACATGGCCCTATAGCCCGAAAAAAACCCACAAGAACCTAGAATATTTATTTCTCAAAGTCCTTGCAGACTTGGCGCAGCTTGTTAAAGTTACAAACAAAACAGTCAATTGGTGAAACTATAGAGATGATCTTTCTGTTGCAACTCAGGGTAGGCTTCACCTTGCTTCCAAACACCACCACACAAGAGCTGTAGTTTTATAGTTTATTGAGGAAAAAATCCAAGTCAAAATAAAGAATAAGCATTGCAAAGTTCCAAAGATTAAGGTTAAATGCAGGATACAGTTCCAAAGATCTTCAGGTAAAAGCAGGAGACATAATCCTATTGGCAAAGTTCAAACCAGAGTCCCAGGTACAAGCAAGGAAACATTTGCCCCCAAGAATCCCAATGCAAAATGTCCCAAGCGTACCGCTCCAGGCTAAGGTTATTCCATGAAGCTTTCAGGCTAATAAGCTACATTGAACTGACAGTTTCGCTTCCTTTGTGAGAAGCCTAAATAGTGTTTTCTAAGCATGAAAAGATCCTGCTCTCACAGTGGTCCCATGACCTTTCCCCGACCTGGCCTCTCGTCTACAGATCAAGGCCTTCACTATCAGTGTGGGAAGACACCTGGGTGCTAACTCCCTTACTGGCATTCCTTTCCTGTGAGAACCGCTTACTTGAATCTCCCCTGTCTGTGAGAACCTCGGGCTGAGGCACAGAAAAAAAGCCAGGAATCTGAATCTCATCACTCTCAGCACACTGAGCCACAATACTTTCCTTTCCTTCAGTTATTGAGCTAACGTTTCCCCAAAAGGCAGATAAAAATCCTGGGATCTTTTCACCCTAACCCTGAGCTGGTATGGTTAGAAAAAAGCAGGGTTTTTTCCCCTATCTATAGCTCAAGGTTAGCTTTGGAGATAAAGTAATGACTCAATATCTATCTTTTTATCTATTCCTCAATCTATACTCAACTCAATCTATCTATCTCAATTAGCTATAACTCAATCTCAATCTATAGTATCTCAATCAGCTTCTTTATATCTTAATCACTATTCTATCTCAATCGTTCTTATAATGGTTTTCTCAGAGCTACCTACCTAACCAACAGCACATCTGAAGCTTTCTTTCTCTACTGAAGGAGACAGGGGAGATTCTAAAATGGAGATCTCAACCCAGGAAAAAAGGCGGTCCCTAGACTCAAAGAGATACCTTTCTAAACCAATAGCTGCAAAAGGGGTCTGCAGGCTAGCTTTGCAGACCCTTAATGCTGTTACTTTTCAGAGTGAAGCTAAGATTGTAGCAACCCTGGGGAATGCAAAAGAATGCTATCCCATACAATTAAAAGGCAAATGCAAACCATGCTCCTGGAAGACGGAACAGGAAGGTAATTCAAACATGACCCACAGGTGAAAGTTGATTTTAGAGTATGGATTACTGTTAGTTGTTAGATGTTGGTATGCAAAGACTGGACTCCCATAGGTTCCAGAGCGGCATTTTCAACATTGTACTCCAACACAATGGGTTCAGTGTCACGGCTCTGGGGAAATTTCAAAAATGAAAGGCCCTCTTCGTACACCTATTTTACAACTCTGTTTAGAGACAGCTTTTGCACTGTTATATGAAATTAATGGGGTCATCATAAGTCAGCAGGAGACTTGAAGGCACACACATATACAGATTGGGTTTGATAACAATGTGTTGCACTCCAGGACAGGAAAAGCCCTCTGACTGTAAACACCACACCATTGATTGGAAAACAATCCTTTCATTGAAGATAATTAAAAAGCAGCAAAGTAAAAAGCACTTAAACGAAATAGGTAAATCCAATTAGATAAGAAGATAAGCAAGAGCAAAAATAGTCCAGGATAAAGTTCAGCAATGTCCATAAAAACAAAGTCCACACTTCTCTAATATAATTCAGAAAACCAGGAAACATTAATCCAAGGCATGAGTATGCATTCATGCAATCCAAGAATCCAAACCATGAAACACGAAATACTTAGAGAAGAATCTTCCAGGCAAGGCTTCCATGAAATAAAGAGGAGAACTTAACTTGATTCCAAACAATGCTTCATCTGACTATATTTCCCACACTTGGAACTTTTATCCCCTCATTAAGCTATTCCACACACTCAGAAATTGGTTTTGCTTTACTTGAGATCCCCTTATCTTTTTCTGTCAAGGACTGGTAGAACTCTGAAGGCACTTTTCGGCCTGTCTGTTTTGACTAATTTCCTCTCGTCTATCTATTTGCTAATCAAGCTTTGCAGCTGGGCTAGGTGCCCAGTTGTTTTCAAGCCCCAAATCCTGGGAACTCTCTGGTAGCAATTCGGGGAGTACACTATCCTCCCAACACCCTTCAGGGACATTCTCATGGGAAACTACACTTTGCACAGTGGTCTCCTGGTCCTTCTCTGCATCAGTATCATTGACCAAACCATTGCCATCTTGAAATTCATTGGCATCACTTCCCACATCCAAAGCACCCTGATCCTGAAACACAATCACAAGCTGAACTCCAACACAATGCATGTCAACTTTATTTATTTATTTACAGCATTTATATTTCATCCTTCTCACCCCAAAGGGGACTCAGGGCAGATCACAGAACACAGAAACAGCAAACATTCAATGCTGTTAGATATACAGGAAAGACAGACAGACAGAGGTATGTGTCTCGGCATTTTCCAGCTTTGGTGTCCTGGAGGTTATGCATCATCGGAGGTCGCAACGACCAGCCCAACGTGACTTACTCTATATACTAGGCTTGGGTAGGGGGTTTTTTGCATTTCGTTTTTTAAAAGAATTCCAAAATCTTTCTTTAAAAAAGTTCAAAATATACAAAATTTCGTAAAATTACGAAACAATTACAAAACAATTACGAATCGATTCGTTAATGGCAGGCGCGATTGCGCAATATGCTAAAAAACCCTCCAAATGGGACAGGGGGAACTTCTGAAGCTTCCCTCTCCCTCTGTTGTTGACTGTTGGTGTGATAATTTATTTTTTATCACTGATAAAACAAACAACAACCCTAAAACTTGCACCATACATATGGAAATAATTTTGAAACAATTACGAAACAATTACGAAATAAATTGAAAAAATTGTTTCGATTTTTAATTACTCCTGCATGGCTCAATATCGGATCGTAAGCTAATTTAAATACGAATTAATAACGAATTATGAAATTAACGAACGAAACCGCCCAAGCCTACAATATACTGGGTCCTAGAGAAGTGCACTTGGAAAGTATCAGACGCAGAGCTTTTTCTATTTCTGCCCCTGCTTTATGGAATTCCTTGCCGCTCTATATGAGAGCCATGTATGGCTTAGGATCTTTTACTCTAGCACTTAAGACCTGGCTTTTTACTAGAGCATTCGATCTCTGTTAATTTTTAAATTCTGTATGTATGTATTTTATCTTTTACAATTTAGCCGTAAATCGCCTAGAGCATTCTCGGATGGAAGGCAATTAATAAGTAATTAAATATGACGACGATGATGATGATGATAATGGAGAGAAAGAATGGATGAAATATGAAACTGATACAGATAGGTGTAAGTGGAGAGAAAGAGAGAAAGGAAAGACAGAAATAAATGTCAATATGAATGGCCTGCCTTTTAAAAACTTCTCTTGCAATCCAATTTGTATGCCGACATTGCTAAGGAAAGCTCTTCGCCACAGGGGTGTCCGGGGATGCATGCTCACTGTAACCTTTAAAGAATGATATTTGGTAGGAGAGTTTCAATCGCATCAGGCCCCGAGAATGAGTGACTGAACGCTTATCTCAAACACAATAGATGAATCTCAGCATGAGCCCTCATTTGGAGCATCTCTGCATCTGGAGGCGGAGAGCGTTAGGAAACAATCCACAGGTTGAAGAAGTAATCCCTGGCTTTGCAATCTTGCAGGATAAATAAGCAAGAAAGGAAATAACGGCCAGGCAGAATATCAAAACAATGCAAGAGATTCCTCCCTCAAGATGCTGGAGAAGGTCCAATTGAGGCAAAAGCAGATTCCAATTCCAGATACACTGCATATATTCCACTCAGATGTAAGCCTCATAATGTTCAATAGGACTTACCTCACTTCTAGGGTGCTTGAGCACTTAAACCTTTGTGAACTCTTATTTTTAACATAAGCATTGCATGTTTATCCATTTGTTTATTGTACCTTCCTAAAGTTCCAGAGGATTTCATTTTTCCTGTGAAGCATATTTAGCAAAATGCAAACTGTTTAATGTTATCTCTATCTATCTATCTATCTATCTATCTATCTATCTATCTATCTATCTATCTATCTGTCAGGAGCAACCAGACAGTTGTATTACATTTTTAACAAAACAAACAAAGCTTGGTAGTTGCAAGTTTGGTAGTTGATTAAATGTCCTTTGACCAGTATCTGGCCACTTGGAGTGCCTCTGGTGTTGCCGCAAGAAGGTCCTCCATTGTGCATGTGGCGGGGCTCAGGGTGCATTGCAGCAGGTGGTCAGTGGTTTGCTCTTCTCCACACTCGCATGTCGTGGATTCCACTTTGTGGCCCCATTTCTTAGGGTTACCACCCAACCTTGGCACCAGACCACAGTATGTTTGGTGCCTTCCAAGTGGAGTCGCTTGCATTTGTCCCTGTTGAACTTCATTTTGTTAGTTTTGGAACATCTCTCTAATCTGTCAATATCATTTTGAATCCTGCTCCTGAATCCTCCTCCATTACAGTCTCAATTAGTCCTGGGTCCAAGGGGTTTGAAGCTGAGAAGCCTCACCAGGTTTCCTCTTCCTCAATGGCTGTGAATGCCGGAGCAAACCACAACCCCAGTTCAGATGGCCTATTTTTGAAGATTCAGGATCTTCCTCTGTTGTCAAAAGAACCTCCCCACCCCTCACCTCCCCCACCCACCTCCCCCCCCCCTATCCTCTTTCCTCAATGGCTGTGAATGCCGGAGCAAACCACAACCCCAGTTCAGATGGCCTATGTTTTGAAGATTCAGGATCTTCCTTTGGTGCCAAAAGAACCGGCTTGAAGGCGCTGGGTCTCCTCAATAATTGTCCAGGACGATCTGGACATAAAGCATGAGTCCCAGGGGTAAAAAACCTCAGAACTGGTGCTAAGAGGTAACTTAAATCAGGGTCCTTTAGAATCAGGTCTCTTACTCACGTCCATCTGGTACGAATTCTGAAGGCAGAATGAAAGGAAAAAGGAAGTTCTCCCCTCTTGCAGGAAGAGGTGGAGCCAAACAGTACTGATTGACAGCTACAAGCAACCAATCCATACAACTATACATAAGCAGGGTAAAAAGGGGCAGGATTAAGCATGATACAACAGTTTAAATCTTACAACTAACAGTTCTATACATAGGTGGCGCCACTCGCGCCGTCACATGGGCTACAAAACATTGTCACTAAGCGAGGATTGGGGGACATTCCTTAGTGAATACAGAACATCATGAATATGAACCAGTCACGAATGCATAATTGTACCTTACAAACTTGAAACTGTTGTAGTGAATTCCAGTCTTTGTTAGTTAAATGCCAGAGATATTTGTGCCAGAGTTGTTACCTGCAAAGCCAATCACTGTGGAAATGTCCGACTCTTTTTCATTTGCTCTCTGGCAAGTCTGCTGAATTTCTAGAAGCTCTTTGCAGTTTATTTCGCTCTTCTCCAGTGCTATATCCCCCCTCCACCTCTGTTAATAAATATAGTGTTCTTTGCACTGCAGATTAATATCACACCTTCATGGAGCAGGACGTGTTAGTTTGTTAAAGTGTTTGGTGTGTGAGAGGGTGTGTGTGTGTGTGTGTGTGTGTTCTCTCCATACACATAGAGGCACACACAGTACCTCTCACTCAAACGCAGGTAGGGGCCGGGAAGCACGCACTGAGTCTTTGACAGATGATCAGCACGGAGATGTCTGGAAACTCTGGAGACCGATGAGAGATTTTTCATTTGGCAGCAAAGCTGAAAAGGCAAAGTAGAAGAGAAGGGGAGGGGGTTTGAAATAATTGATCAAACTGAGTCTTGGCAGTTCTGGAAGGGCAACCAGCACATTGTGATTTGATGCAATTGGACAAAAAAAATTGCAGAATGGAGATTTGTCCTCAAACTAGCAGATTCAGTACAGCTGAACCATTTACTACCCAATAGGCTTGTGCATTTCAGCTGAACCTCGAGTTGTTTCTGCTAGCCAGATTCTGCTGACCCGCGTATCTGTTTTCACACGCCTCTCTTATTTTACTGTTTAAACAACTATTTAAAAATATAATGCATTTGATTTTGTTATAGTGACCCATCTTGGGTCCCATAATGGGAGATAAACAGGATGTATTGT
>NW_026847993.1:40015613-40029988 GCF_025583915.1 Anolis sagrei ordinatus
CAGAGGCGTGTCTTCAGGCATGCCTCCGGACCCAAAGAGGGCCAGGCAAGGGAGCAAGTGCGGCAAGTGTAGTTACTGGGATGTATAGTTCACCTACAATCAAAGAGCATTCTGAACTCCACCAATGATGGAATTGAACCAAATATGGCACACAGAACTCCCACGACAAACAGAAAATATATCAATGATTGGTGGGGGGGGGGGGGCGGCGCCAAAATACTGTTTGCTTACCGTTGAAAATTACCTAGGGCCGCCTCTGAGTGGATGGCCTTTGTGGTCTCTTGCATTCTATTCTAGCTCATATTTATATAATGGGACCTTGACATTTTACATGCAAACTTCAGTATTTCCACTCACTTTACCCAGTATTTGAACCTTATATATTTATAAAAGAGCATTTCATAGGTCTAGGGAATGTAACATTCAAAAAAGCTGCTTTAATATAAGTGCTTGAGGTTTGGGTTGGAAGGATGTTCAGGGAAACGAGTTTGTTCCCAATTCAAAGCCTGCTTGCACAGATTTACCATAGGCTGCTTTTTGGTCTAATTGGATTGAAAAACAACATTTGCTGGACAGCCTTGTAAATTGAGGAGAATAAAACACACCTTACAGGTAATTTTCAGTGAAGCTGAAATTATTGAGTTGTTTCCCTTGGGCACTTTGTTTACTGTGGTTTACTCCTTAATTAAGGTTATTTGCCCCTACGGATGCTGATGTTGGTTAGTCTGGATAAAAATAAGTTAATATGCTAATTGTGAAAATACTGAATATTCATATATTTAGACTGGATTTTGTTGTTCCTTTTCATGGTTTTCCCCCTAGAGAGATAGAACAGAAGACTCGATAAAGTGCCAATGTGACTGAGAAAAGCTCCAAGCAGGAGTTTTTGGAGGAGCAGAATGCCAGGAACGAGAGAAGGAAGAGAGATAAGAAGTTATTCATTTGTTCATTCATCTGAATTTAAACTAAAGCAGAGTCTTTTATTTATTTCTGAGGTTTTTCAGTTTCTCACTACAAGCCCTAAGAAAGAACACACACTTTGCAGCATTTTCTCCCAATACTCTCTACTGTATTTTGGTTTGTTGCTGTTGTGTACCTTTAGGCTGTTTATTATGTTTGGTGACCCTAAGGTGACAGTTTCATGGGGTTTTCCCATCAAGTGTTGTTCAGGAAAGGTTTGTTTTTGCTTCCCTCTACAGTTGAATGAGCTAGACATGACCAAGTGGGTTTCCATGACAAACTCTCATTTATTGCATTCAATGGAGGGAGAGCCAATACTCCAGAGGACAGGAGCAGAATTCAAACGATCTTGACAGATTAGAGAGATGGGCCAAAACTAACAAAATGAAGTTCAACAGTGACAAATGCAAGATACTCCACTTAGGCAGGAAAAACGAAATGCAAAGATACAGAATGGGGGACGATGCCTGGCTTGAGAGCAGTACGTGTGAAAAAGATCTTGGAGTCCTCGTGCACAACAAGTTAAACATGAGCCAACAATGTGATGTGGCGGCAAAAAAGCCAATGGGATTTTGGCCTGCATCAATAGGAGCATAGTGTCTAGTTCTAGGGAAGTCATGCTCCCCATGCTCTATTCTGCTTTGGTTAGACCACACCTGGAATATTGTGTCCAATTCTGGGCACCACAATTCAAGAGAGATATTGACAAGCTGGAATGTGTCCAGAGGAGGGCGACTAAAATAAATCAAGGGTCTGGAGAACAAGCCCTATGAGGAGCGGCTTAAAGAGCTGGGCATGTTTAGCCTGAAGAAGAGAAGGCTGAGAGGAGATATGATAGCCATGTATAAATATGTGAGAGAAGCCACAGGGAGGAGGGAGCAAGCTTGTTTTCTGCTTCCTGGAGACTAGGACAAGGAACAATGGCTTCAAACTACAAGAAAGGAGATTCCATCTGAACATGAGGAAGAACTTCCTGACTGTGAGAGCCGTTCAGCAGTGGAACTCTCTGCCCCAGAGTGTGGTGGAGGCGCCTTCTTTGGAAGCTTTTAAACAGAGGCTGGATGGCCATCTGTCGGGGGATTTGAATGCAATATTCCTGCTTCTTGGCAGAATGGGGTTGGACTGGATGGCCCATGAGGTCTCTTCCAACTCTTTGATTCTATGATTCTATGATTCGGTTAGTTGTTCAGAACCTTGGACGGCTCCATTAAAGCTTTGGGGGTAGCTTCGATTGTTTTATTTATTGGTTTATTTTGCCTAACCAAGGCTACAACAACATCTGTTATAGAACTCCAGTATGCTGATGACAATGTCATCTGTGCGCATTCAGAAGAAGACTACAAGCCACTCTAAACACCTTTGCAGAAGCATACAAAGCTCAGCCTTTCATTGAACATCGAGAAAACCAAAGTGCTCTTCCAGCAGTCACCAGCCAATCCCTCTCCAATGCCAGAGATACAGCTTAATGGTGTAACATTAGAAAATGTTGACCATTTCCGCTCCCTTGGCAGCCACCTCTCCACCAAAGTCAACATTGACACTGAAATACAACACCGCCTGAGCTCTGCGAGTGCAGCATTTTTCCGAATGAAGCAGAGAGTGTTTGAGGACCGGGACATCCGTAGGGATACCAAGGTGCTTGTTTATAAAGCTATTGTCCTCCCAACCCTGCTCTATGCCTGCGAAACGTGGACTGTCTACAGACGTCACATGCAACTCCTGGAACGATTCCATCAGCGCTGCCTCCGGAAAATCCTGCAAATATCTTGGGAAGACAAGCGGACAAACGTCAGCGTGCTGGAAGAAGCAAAGACCACCAGCATTGAAGCAATGGTCCTCTGCCATCAACTCCGCTGGACTGGCCACGTTGTCCAGTTGCCTGACCACCGTCTCCCAAAGCAGTTGCTCTACTTTGAACTTAAGAACGGAAAACAGAATGTTGGTGGGCAGGAAAAGAGATTTAGAGATGGGCTCAAAGCCAACCTTAAAAACTCTGGCATAGACACTGAGAACTGGGAAGCCCTGGCCCTTGACCGCTCCAGCTGGAGGTCAGCTGTGACCAGCAGTGCTGCAGAATTTGAAGAGGCACGAATGGAGGGTGAAAGAGAGAAACGTACCAAGAGGAAGGCGCCGTCAAGCCAACCCCGACTGGGACCGCCTTCCACCTGGAAACCAATGCCTTCACTGTGGGAGAAGATGCGGGTCAAGAATAGGGCTCCACAGCCACCTACAAACCCACAAAAATAGTCATCAAGGAAGACCATCTTACTCGTCCAACGAGGGATCGCCTAAATAAGTAAGTAAGTAAGTAAGTAAGTATTGGTTTAACAGGACTGCCAAGCATGATCTACTCCACTTGAGTGCAAAGCCAACCTTTTAATGGGGAAGCTCAGACATCTCCACTGTTTGGACTCTCTCCTTTAATCCAAGTGTTCTTACCTGCCTGGGGATACTGAAACTATCTTAACGTGTAAGTGTGTTTGCGTGGTGAATTAGTCTTTTAAGTCTGCAACAGTTTGCTTGCATTCACTTCTAAATCTGTTTGATCCAATTTGCTCAAAGAGTCATTAAAAAGTGAGCAAATATTTGTGCTAATGGGTTTTCCCTTAAGAGATGCATTTTGTATGCAGTTTTCTCTCGTTTGTGCATTTGTATAAGCCAGTTAATGTATGCAGTTTGCTGTGCATGTTTTAAAGCAGAGGCTTGCCTCACAAAATTCAGAAAAGAGCACAGTTCAAACGGCAACTGGTTCTCAATCCCATGTTTGTCTGGGAAATGGGAAAGAGATCGGTTTGCTTTAAAACGTGGTCCAAATGAATTTCTCAAGGGAGAGGGCTGTGTTCCAAGAGAAAGCTCAAAGTGCTAAGTGTTGTACACTGACAGAATGATAAAACAGAAGGATAAAACAGAATGTTTGCAAATGGAAATTAATTGGACAATATTTAAAATCCAAATATCCTTGCACATATTATGCAGGCCCGGTTCAGGCATGATGAATTTCTAATGATGAAGCAGATTAGGGAATGTACTCATTGGCATTGCTTCCCATAACATCTCTATGCGACCACTTGCTCAGCAGGTTCGAGGTTTTGGGCTTGAGTGTTACCAGTATGCCGATGACACTCAGCTGGTGCTGAAGATGGAAGGCCGACCGGACTCTGTACCCGATTGTTTCCATCCGTGCCTCGAGGCCGTGACTGGATGGCTGCGTGCCAGCAGGTTGAGGGTGAATCCAGCAAAGACGGAGATCCTATGGCTGGGTCGACCGGGCAGTGGGGACATCCAGCTGCCTACCCTGGATGGCGAGGCGCTACACCCATCATCATTGGTAAAGAGTCTGGGAGTCCTTTTGGACCCTCTGCTGACGATGGAGGCCCAGGTCTCCGCCGTGAGCAGAACCGCCTTTTTTCATCTGCGGCAGGCTAGACGGCTGGCCCCCTCCCTGCCCAGGGACGACCTAGCTACGGTGATCCAGGCCACGGTCATCTCAAGACTGGACTACTGTAACGCCCTCTACATTGGCCTTCCTCTGTCGGTGATCCGGAAGCTCAAGTTGGTACAAAATGCAGCTGCTCGTCTTCTTGCGGGAATTCCGATGAGATGCCACATAACACCAATCTTACTACAGCTGCATTGGTTACCAATTGAGCACCGGATCACTTTCAAAGTGATGGTACTCACCTTTAAGGCCTTGCATGGTCTGGGGCCGATGTACCTGAGGGACCGCCTCACCCCCTCCCAACCCCAGAGATCCCTCCATTCTGAGGACCAAGATCTATTGGAAGTCCCCAGTGTCAAGACCTTGCGTCTAACAGCAACCAGACGCAGAGCCTTCACAGCAGTGGCACCATCACTCTGGAATACTCTGCCACCTGAAGTCCGTGCCTTGCGGGACTTACCAGCTTTCCGCAGGGCATGTAAGACATACCTGTTTCGACAGGCTTTTAATGTTTGATATTGTTTTTAAATTGTTTTAAATTGCTTTTAAATTTTGTTAGATTTTAGCTATTCTTGTAAGCTGCTCCGAGCCCCAGGGGAGTGGCGGCATATAAGTTCAAATAATAAATAAATAAATAAATAAATAAATAAATAAAATGTATCATTTTCAAGAGGAATTGGAAACAGAGGCTTTAACTATGGTGCTTAATATATTCGCAGCTCTCTGCATAATCATCTTGACCATAAGCATGTTGCTGACATATGCAAACATGTCACATTGTGGTCATTACAAAAGGAGATCCTCCTTGCACGATGACATCTTCTAACCTTGGAACCCACCAGTCTGCCAAAGACTGTCATGGCCATTTAGCACCCAGGAGAGCAGAGGGCATCCAGGCATATTCTGCATATCGACACATTTATCCTCTCACTTCTGCAGGAGTCTACCGTATACCATGCAGCTGTGGATAAGTCTACAGAAGGACCACCAAACACAGCAGCATTCTCATCCTTTGTTTCATGGAAGCTTTGCTTTGGAAGATTCTTGTCTAAGTATTTCTTGTTCATGGTTTGGATTCTTGGAATGTATGAATGCCTACTCATGCCTTGGATTAATGTTTCCTGTTTTCATAGAATCATAGAATCAAAGAGTTGGAAGAGACCTCATGGGCCATCCAGTCCAACCCCCTGCCAAGAAGCAGGAATATTGCATTCAAATCACCCCTGACAGATGGCCAATCCAGCCTCTGTTTAAAAGCTTCCAAAGAAGGAGCCTCCACCACACTCCGGGGCAGAGAGTTCCACTGCTGAATGGCTCTCACAGTCAGGAAGTTGTTCCTCATGTTCAGATGGAATCTCCTTTCTTGTAGTTTGAAGCCATTTTTCCGCGTCCTAGTCTCCAAGGAAGCAGAAAACAAGCTTGCTCCCTCCTCCCTGTGGCTTCCTCTCACATATTTATACATGGCTATCATATCTCCTCTCAGCCTTCTCTTCTTCAGGCTAAACATGCCCAGCTTCCTTAAGCCGCTCCTCATAGGGCTTGTTCTCCAGACCCTTGATCATTTTAGTCGCCCTCCTCTGGACACATTCCAGCTTGTCAATATCTCTCTTGAATTGTGGTGCCCAGAATTGGACACAATATTCCAGGTGTGGTCTAACCAAGGCGGAATAGAGCATGGGGAGCATGACTTCCCTAGAACTAGACACTAGGCTCCTCTTGATGCAGGCCAAAATCCCATTGGCTTTTTTTGCCGCCACATCACATTGTTGGCTCATGTTTAACTTGTTGTCCACAAGGACTCCAAGATCTTTTTCACACGTACTGTTCTTGAGCCAGGCATTGTCCCCCATTCTGTATATTTGCATTTCGTCTTTCCTGCCAAAGTGAAGTATCTTGCATTTGTCACTGTTGAACTTCATTTTGTTAGTTTTGGCCAATCATCTCTCTAATCTGTCAAGATCAGTTTGAATCCTGCTCCTGTCCTCTGGAGTATTGGCTATCCCGAATTATATTAGAGAAGTGTAGACTTTGTTTTTATGGACTTTGCTGAACTTTACCCTGGACTAGTTTTGCTCCTGCTTATCTTCAAACCTAAGTGGATTTACCTATTTCTTTAAAGTGCTTTTTACTTGCTGCTTTTTAATTATTTTCAGTAAAGGGATTGTTTTCCAATCAATGGTGTGGTATTTATGGACAGAGGGCCTTTCCTGTCCTGGAGTGCAACAAATATATTCATATACAGAGTATACAGCAAATTCTTGCACAAATTACTTCTAGTTGTGTGGAGTTGCTAGATCTCAAAATAGATTTTGCTTGTTGTTCAATGGAGATTTCGGGGGGAAAAACAGAGTTGTTTTCTTTAAAAAAAACACGCATACATCTCAGGGATGTGTTCTTGGAACAGAAGAAAGAAGCACAAGAATAGGCGAATCCATTTAGAATTCACAGCAGGGAAAGATGTAAGAATAATGAATCTTACGGGAAAAATGTTAACAAAGGGAACCGTATCTGCTCACAATAGAAAAACGCTTGAGTCCTACTGACAGATTTGGCAGACCATCTAGGTAAAAATTGATGCAACTCTGCATATCTGGATAATAAGCCTTATAGTTCAGAGAAGCCCAGAAATGACAAGATTAGGCTTCGGCGGGAATGATGTGATATTAGATCTTAGACAAAACATGCTAATGACAATATGAATTTCTAATAGCAGGTCCTTATTAAAAATACATTTCGCAGAAACAAGGAGAAGTGATCTCTGAGTATTCAAGGCAGGCATCAAGGTGAATAACAAAATAGGAGTGGTAGGAAGGGGGCAAGCGTGGAAGTGTGTGGCGTTTCATTTATCAATTATTTGTGTGATCGGAAGAAATGCTGCTCTCTACAAAAAGGGCAAAGGAGTCTGGCTTTTGGTACTTCGTCTGGCCCCAAAGTTTTTCCCCCCATCTCTTTAAATATCAAAGCCGGAGAAGTAAGGTTTAAGGATAATATAGAAGGATGAGATGTTAGAGAACATCATAATCTTAGGTCACTATGTTGTCATTTGTTCTGTGCTAGAAGAGAGATTAATTCGCCATCCTTTGGCCACCTAACTGACACTGTGCACTTTGAATTTCAATGCAGTTTCTTAGGGTCAGGATATGGCCTTTATTTTGAATGCGACATAGGTTTTGCACTAAAATGTCAAGTGAATTATTTGTTCTAAAGCTGACATCATAAATTCTTAGATGTTACTGTTACATGTTCCTTGATGAGTCTTCAGAGTATTGGAGATGTATATCTGTAAAAAGTATAGGGAATGTAACTGGATGTACAGATGATCCTCCATATTTATTTATTTATTTATTATTCAAACTTATATGCCGCCATTCCCCTGGGGCTCGGAGCAGCTTACAAGAACAGGCTAAAATCTAACACAATTTAAAAACAATTTAAAACAATTTAAAAACAGCAATATCAAAGATCAAAGGCCCATCGAAACAGATATGTCTTACATGCCCTGCAGAAAGCTGATAAGTCCCACAAGGCACGGACTTCAGGTGGCAGAGTATTCCAGAGGGATGGTGCCACTGCTGTGAAGGCTCTGCATCTGGTTGCTGTTAGATGCAAGGTCTTGACACTGGGAATTTTCAATAGATCTTGGTCCTCAGAACGGAGGGATCTCTGGGGTTGGGAGGGGGTGAGGCAGTCCCTCAGATACATTGACCCCAGACCATGCAATGCCTTAAAGGTGAGTGCCATCACTTTGAAAGTGATCCGGTGCTCAATTGGTAACCAATGCAGCTGTAGTAAGATTGGGATGATGTGGCATCTCATCGGAATTCCCGCAAGAAGCCGAGCAGCTGCATTTTGTACCAACTTGAGCTTCCGGATCACTGACAGAGGAAGGCCAATTTTAGAGGGTGTTACAGTAGTCCAATCTTGAGATGACCGTAGCTTGGATCACCGTAGCTAGGTCGTCCCTGGACAGAGAGGGGGCCAGCCGTCTAGCCTGCCGCAGGTGAAAACCCTGCATCCATGGGTTCCACCTTTTATGGCTTTAAAAAAACTATTTTAGAAATTGGGCTGTTGTAGGTTTTTCGGGCTATATGACCATGTTGTAGAACAGTGTTTCTCAACCTGGGGATTGGGACCCCTGGGTGGGGGTCATGAGAGGGTGTCCAAGGGGTTGCCAAAGCCCATCAGAAAACACAGTATTTTCTCTTGGTCATCTGAGTTACGTGTGGAAAGTTAGGTCCAATTCTATCATTGGTGGGGTTCAGAATGCTCTTTGATTGTAGGTGAACTATAAATCCCAGCAACTACAACTCCCAAATGCCAAGGTCTATTTTCCCCAAACTCCACTAGTGTTCACATTTGGGCATATTTAGTATTTGTGCCAATTTTGGTCCTGATCCATCATTGTTTGAGTCCACAGATGTAGATGAACTACAATTCTCAGACTCAAGATCCATGGAAAGCTAGGTCCAATTCTATTGTTGGTGGGGTTCAGAACGCTCCTTGATTGTAGGTGAACTATAAATCCCAGCAACTACAACTCCCAAATGCCAAGGTCTATTTCCTCCAAACTCCACTAGTGTTCACATTTGGGCATATTGAGTATTTGTGCCAAATTTGGTCCTGATCCATCATTGTTTGAGTCCACAGATGTAGATGAACTACAAGTCCCAGACTCAAGATCCATGCTCAACAAACCCTGCTAGTGTTTTCTGATGGTCATGGGAGTCCTGTGTGCCAATATTGGTTCAGTCCCATCATTGGTGAAGATCAGAATGCTCTTTGAGTGTCGGTGAACGATAAATCTCAGCAAGTACAACTTTCAAATGATAAAACCAGTCCCTCCCCCCAACCCCACTAGTATTCAAATTTGGGCATATTGGGTATTTGTGCCAAATTTGGTCCAGTGAATGAAAATACATCCTGCCCAATTCCATCATTGGTGGGGTTCAGAATGCTCTGTGATTCTAGGTGAACTATAAATCTCTGCAACTACAACTCCCAAATGTCAAGATTCTATTTTCCCCAAATTCCACCAGTGTTCACATTTGGGCATATTGAGTATTCGTGTAGAGTTTGGTCCAGATCCATCATTGTTTGAGTCCACAGTGATCTCTGGATGTAGGTGAACTACAACTCCAAAACCACAGGACACTGCCCACCAAACCCTTCCAGTATTTTCTGTTGGTCATGGGAGAACTGTGTGCCAAGTTTGGTTCAATTCCATCGTTGGTGGGGTTCAGAATGCTCTTTGATTGTAGGTGAACTATAAATCCCAGCAACTACAACTCCCAAATGACAAAATCAATTTTTTTTGAGTGAAGGACATACATTGGTTTGTTAGGTGGCTTGTGTCCAAATTTGGTGTCAATTCGTCCAGTGGTTTTTGAGTTCTGTTAATCCCACAAACAACATTACATTTTTATTATATAGATATTAGGCCTGGGTAACAACGGAAAAATTTGTTTCTAAAATCGATTCGTTTTTTGGGGGGTTTTGCGTTTCGATTTTAAAAAGAATTCCGAAATGTTTCTTTTAAAAAGTTCGATATTTACGAAATTTCGTAAATGTTAAAAAAATTACGAAACAATAACGGAACGATTACGAAACAATAACGAATCGATTCGTTAATGGCGGACGCGACCGCGAAATACGCTAAAAAAACCTCCAAATGGGACAGGGGGAACTTCTGAAGCTTCCCTCTCCCTCTGTTGTTGACTGTTGGTGTGATAATTATTTTTTTTTCACTGATAAAACAAACAACAACTATAAAACTTGCCCCAGACATGCGGAAATAATAACGAAACGACTTCAAAACGATAACGAAACAAATACATAACGAATCCGAAACAATTACGAAACGAATTTAAAAATTCGTTTCGATTTTAAGTTGCTCCAGAATGGTTCGTTATCACTTCGTTATCAAAAAAATAACGATTTTTTAACGAATTACGAATTAACGAAACGAAACCGCCCAGCCCTAATAGATATATTGAGGCATCAAATTGCTGCCGATTGGAAGGCACCCTGAGTCCGTCCCCCCCCCCCCCCCCGCGCCAGGGGTTGAGAAGGGCAGGGTACAACTATTCGAAATAAATAAATAAATAAATAAATAAATAAATAAGGTGATGTGTTTTAACTGTGTTACATCACACTTCATGCTGTGAGGAGAGGCAGGTAACAAATAAATATGTTGTTAACTTCATTACTGGGAATAGGAAATTGCTATGGATCGGGGTGCATAAGTATCATGCCCAAGTATCCCAGGGAGGTCACATGTTTCATTATTACCTTATAAATATTAATATTACTAATAGAATTGTGGGTTTAAATGTCTGATAGACAGGTCTGCAACTGGATATTTTGTCACATTTTAAATTCATTTTTCTTCCAACTAGAAAGTGATAAGAATCTCTTCATTTTTTGTTTTGTCTTGAAAAAAGAACTGTGAGAAGTGTTGATATTGACCTTTCCAAGATTTTATTTTGAGAGGTGGGATTCATGTGGATACCTGCTGGCCTCCAAAATGGACTTGATACACCTGGAGGGGGTGGTCACAGTTCGCTCACCTTTTCTTCTGACTCCACATCCCTTCAATCTAGAAACTAATGCCTTGTTTTATCTATTCTGCCATGCCTCACCCTCTGTATTCTGCAACTGCCACCTTGTGAACCACATGCTTTGATTCAGAAGATCTGAAGAAGGTAGTAGCTGTAGCATTGTGGAATATGTATTAAGGTTATGGGCTCTCCAGGCCAATGGAGACTCCACCTCAGACATCAGAAGAGCTGCAAGACCAAGAACAAGCCATGAGAGTCAAGACAAAGATCCACCCAGAGGAAAAGTGTTCTTGCCATACATCAAGGGAACCACTGACCGCATAGGGAAGCTGATGAGGAAACACAACATACAAACTATCTACAGACCCACCAAGAAAATCCAACAATTGCTACGTTCAGCAAAGGACAAGAGGGATCCTCTCACCTCTGCAGGAGTCTACCGTATACCACGCAGCTGTGGACAAGTCTACAGAGGGACCCCCACACACAGCAGCATTGTCCAAACACGCATCAAGGAAGATGAAAGGCAATGTATTATTATTATTATTATTATTAGTATTATTATTATCATTATTATTAAACTTTATTTGTACCCCGCTAGCATCTCCCGAAGGACTCGATGCGGCTTACAAAGGCCAAGGTCTCAATACACAACATAACAATACACCTAAAGCAAAATTAAACAATTAAAGCAATATTAAAAACAACAACTTCGACCAGAGAAGTCAGCCATAGCAGAGCACCTGATGAACCAGCCTGGACACAGCATATTATTTGAGAACACAGAAATGCTGGACCACACCAACAACCCCCATGTCAGACTACACAGAGAAGCCATTGAAATCCACAAGCATGTGGACAATTTCAACAGAAAGGAGGAGACCATGAAAATGAACAAAAACTCTAAAATTACAACAGCACAACAACAGAGAGGAAACAAACAAGGACATCTAATCACCTCTCAACAAAAGTTTGCTCTAGGCACTGTCAGGCCATTATATGCTAATCAAGGAGGTCAGTTGAAACATTCACACCTAGCTCCAGCAGACAAGAGTCCTCCAGTTCACAATGGAAAAAGAAAATGAAGGAAGATGGCCTTTTCTAGATGTCCTAGTCATCCGCAAACCAGATCAACAATTGGGTCACACCTTTACAGAAAACCCACACACACAGATAGATATCTACAGAAAAACTCCAACCATCACCCAAGTCAAAAAAGAAGCACCATTAAAGCCTTGGCAGACCGTGCAAAAAGAATCTGCGAAACCCACCTCCTCCAAGATGAGACTGAACCACCTAAACTGGGCTTTACAGGCCAATGGAGACTCCACCTCAGACATCAGAAGAGCTGCAAGACAACCAAGAAGAAGCCACGAGAATAGAGATGAAGATCCACCCAGAGGAAAAGTGTTCTTGCCAGACATCAAGGGAACCACTGACCGCAGAGAGAAGCTGATGAGGAAACACAACATACAAACCATCTACAGACCCACCAAGAAAATCCAACAAATGCTACATTCAGCAAAGGACAAGAGGGATCCTCTCAATTCTGCAGGAGTCTACCGTATTCCATGCAGCTGTGGACAAGTCCACATAGGGACCACCACACGCAGCAGCATTGCCCAAACACGCATCAAGGAACGTGAAAGGCAGCAGACTACTTCAACCAGAGAAGTCAGCCATAGCAGAGCACCTGATGAACCAACCTGGACACAGCATATTATTTGAGAACACAGAAATGCTGGACCACTCTCACAACCACCATGTCAGACTACACAGAGAAGCCATTGAATTCCACAAGCATGTGGACAATTTCAACAGAAATAAAGTACAGATCTCACAAGCCCTAACCACAGGGGCGGCTCAACCCATTACGCAAAGTAAGCATTTGCAGTATAGTTGATTTTGCCCAGGGGCGCTCTTGAGGCGCTCTTGGGGGAAAAATAGATCTTGACATATGCGAGTTGTAGTTACTGGGATGTATAGTTCACCTACAATCAAAGAGCATTCTGAACTCCACCAGTGATGGAATTGAACCAAATATGGCACACAGAACTGCCACGACGAACAGAAAATATATGTCAGTGATTGGTTGGGGGGGGGGGGCAAAATACTATTTGCTTACTGTTGAAAATAACCTGGGGCCGCCTCTGGCTACCAGTATTAAAAAATTCTAAAATTACAACAGCAAAATAACAGAGGGAAAACAATCAGGTACATCTAATCACCTCTCAACAAAAGATTGCCCCAGGCACTGCCAGTCCATCAAATGCTAATCAAGGTGGTCAGTTGAAACATTCACACCTAGCTCCAGCAGACAAGAGTTCTTTGTCCCACCATGGTCATTCCACAGATATATAAACCCACTTTCCTAGTTCCACCAGACCTCACTACATCTGAGGATGCTTGCCATAGATGCAGGCGAAACGTCAGGAGAGAATGCCTCTAGAACATGGCCATATAGCCCGAAAAAACGTCCAAAAACCCAATAAATAAATAAAAATAAAGGTCCTGAGGAGTACTCCTTAGTTTTGTTCCTGCAGCAAATATGGTGCAGTGTTGGAATGAGCAAAAAATTACTTTGGAAAACTCCTTGGGAAGCTTCCTTGCAGTGAACGGATGACAAGATTTTGGAGAAATGTACAAGCTTTATCTTATAAGAGAAACTGAAGTCCCACTGTAAGAATTATTGAACCACAACACTTGACTGCACTGTGTATTTGGATCTGGAGGGACAAAAACAACTCTGAAGCTTCATACAATCCAGAGATGGAAACAAATGGGAATCCGATATCAGCAGGTCTCTTTTGAGAAAGATGCTCACATTCGCCACGAACTGAACAGAACAGGCACCACTGTAACTCTTAAATGCCCTCTGTTTCTTCTACAATTTCCTAAGAAGAAAGGGAAAGAATAAATGTAAAGCTTAATGTTTTCTCGTTAATTCAGAGCATGCAGTTAATAGCCACTAAGCTGAAAAACCAATCTGGGCCTATCCAATTCCGGAATCAAATTCAAGAGACTGGGCTCCATTAATGACTCTTCAAATTCACAGTAATCACTTGAGAATGTTCCTGTGAACTCTGACTTCAGTGAGTTTGCTTGTAACTGATGCTTGTAACAAAACTGGACATTGATTAATTTGACTCTGTAATGAATCTGAAATTCACATCAATTAATCCTTTAAATGACGCCGAGACTGGTGTCAGTCAGGTTTTGCACTTGGGAAGCAGCATCAAGGATTTCTTTACCCGCGTTCCAGGGACTTGTCAGACATTCTCTTTTGGGAATCACCCAGATGTCTTTTTATTTTAGAAGCAAAACCCACATCGGTTTGTGACATAAAACACTTTAATTTGGATTTGCTTATTTATTTGTTTTCTTTAAAGTGTTAGATGCTTCCTAATCTAGGCTCATGG
>NW_026847993.1:40036061-40050946 GCF_025583915.1 Anolis sagrei ordinatus
ACAACCATCACATTTTTTTTTATATTCATATGTGGGTTGTGTGTGCACTTTGTTAACTTCATCTTGGGTTTGCAAGAGCTCTTTGTTTTAAGGTGCTAAAATCACTAATACACTCGCTAGTTCAAGGTATATTTTCCCCCACGCCACAGAGACCCCACTGGAATCCACTGTATGTGATGTCATTTGCGTTGGTTTAGATGAACCCCCTGTATGTCTGGCGTTGTTTTAGCTTTGGGTCCTGCCAATTCTCCCACCATGCAGAATTGGGAAACATTCCCCCCCTAATGACCAACAGAAAATATCGTGTTTTCTGATGGTCCTAGGTGACCCCTTTGACACCTCCTCACACACACACCCCTCGAGGTCCCGACCCCCAGGTTGAGAAATACTGCTCTAGGATCTAGATCAGTCCTAACCTAGGGAATCTTGTTTGATGAAAGAAAATCAATCATTTTGGATCTCAGTATCCAACCTCATAACCAAGACCTGGACTGGACTCATGTGTTTCAAATGCTTGGCGATCTTGACAAACAGCTCTCTTTCCAAATGTATTCCAGGTTTCCCTTCTGTGCAAAATATGTTTTCTCTCCCTGCTCTCCGCTTCCAGGCCAAATACTGCTTTGTAGTCTCGTCGTTCAATATAATCTAGTAGTAAGCGCTTTTATCTCTCGTGGCTGTATTTTGGCTTAAGGCCCAGATGCAGAATCAAGCCTTGTAGGCATTTTGGCATCGCAGAAGTAGCAAGACCAAGAAAAATCTGTTCAGCAGAAATCATAACTGCATCCAATGAAATTGGAACCTATTTAATGCTCCCATTATAATTGTAAGGGTTTTTTTTTCCTTTTTGCACGGCGGGTGGGGAGGTTATCAGAAAAGTGATAGACAGACATTATCCACTCAGTTGAATGGAATAACAATATTGGCAAAAGTTTGAAACAAGATATATATTCTGTCAAGCTTTCCAAAACTCTTGTCTCCGACTTTCCATTATCCGGTGCTTTCGAAAAAGCTTTATTTACACCCTTAAAAAGCAAACTAACACTTTTGCTGCTTATATTCTGGCAATAGCTTTCCAGCCTTAAGTAAGATATTAGCAGGGTCATTCAGAAAGCAAATCAATATTGTTTACAATGCCCTGCAAACAATGGCAAACCTTTGTAGATCTATGATGAGGCCAATACAGGACAGAAAGGTCACAAGGGGCTTTGAAATTAGTTGAAACATTTGCATCCACACATTCTTAAAACTTTTGAAACTAGGGCTGCTTGAAAAGGTAAAAATGCATGGAAGTTACCCCCCCCCCCCATTGTCCAGATTATTTAGGGATAATCTAAATAAGAGGTGCAGATGTATTGTTGGTTTTCACAGCCAGAATAACTGGATTGTTGTGTGCTTTCCAGACTGTATGGCCATGGTCTAGCAGCTATTTCTCCTGACATTTTGCCTGCATCTATGCTTAGCATTTTCAGATGATCCAAAACAACTGGAATATGCAACTTCATTGGGGCTTTCCTGAACACTTGCCCCATCCCATAACAATAACTTTTTGTCAGCACCATTCAGCTACCGTAAATGGAGATTAGGCTGTGTGATAGTGTGCTGTCACACGCTGAGCCTATAGCAATTGGCTTTTGAACAGGACATGCTGTTTGTGCCCAGCGGGAAGCCGGGGTGCCTCGAGTGAGAGGCCCTAAGGATTTTCCTATACAGAGTCTTTAGAAGCTTGAAAAGTTTAACAAAGTCCTTTATTATTGCTTAGATCTTCAACAATTTAAACAAACACTTCTCAGATCTTCAACAAGTCAAACAAATGCTTCTTAACTTGCCCAAATGGACAGGTAACTGGCTTCGTGAACTGTTTCTTTTCTTTAAAAGGAAAACCTTTTTTAACCCCTCCCAGGCAATCTACTTTCTATGCTTGCTGGTGTGGGCTCTCCTCCCGGCTCCAATTGCTTCTGGTTACCCGAGTAGACCTACCAGCCAAGGCTTTGTAGATTCTCCAGCTGGAGTTCTTTTGGATCTTTTCCACGAAAGATGTGGAGCTGTTTCCCCCGGATGCTGTAAGAATGAAGCTTGTCTACAGATGGAGCTGATCCACGTCCTGTAGCTAAGCTTTCCACTATAAGACTGAACTAAAAATAGTTCCCTTTCCCTCCCAGAGCCCTGGAAAAAGGGGCAGAACTGTGCTGGTACAGCTGTACCAGAACCTCCCACTTTATTTGCTTTGTATTAAGTGTTTGCTTGCAGCCCAAGTCTTGGGATTTTGCAGAAGGGTGGCTTCCTGTTAAAGTTTGCAGCTATAGGGCAGGCCCCCTGTCCATCATCATTAAGTTTGGTTCCGCCCCTGTTCAGGCTCTGAGAGAAGGGAAGGGAGCCATTTTCAGTCAGTTTCCAGCAAGGAAGTCAATGTGCAGGACGTGTATAGACTTTCTCCTGTACAAAGGCTTCAACCCTTAAGATTTCCCGGGGGAGATCAGTCTTAAGAGCATCTAAAGATTCCCAAAGGTTCCGGGGGAAACAGCCTTACAGCCCTGAGGAATTTCGGAGGGAATAACAGCTTTAAACTTCAAGAACTCCAGCTAAGTGACTACAGGCCTTCTGGTAGGTCTACTCGGTGTTGAGACGCAGTTCAGATCGGTAGTGGATCCACATCAGTTAGGTTTAGGTTCACAGATAGCCTGGGAGAAATTTAGAAAGGGATTTTCCTTTTAAGTAAAGCAAAGAAACAGTTAGAAGCCACCAGTTGCTTGAAGCCTGGAAGCATTTGTTTAACCATTTGAAGACAAAGAAGTTTCTGTTAATTGTTCACCAATAAAGACTTTGTTATATTTCACAAGCCTTCTAAAGACTGTTTATGGTGAAGATCCTTATGAATTTCTCTTCAGGCCCCCTGGCTTCCCATTGGGCTAAAGTTGCATGTCCTGTTTTAAAGGCAATTCGTTTCAAGCCCAGTGGTGACAGAACAGGAACCGAAACTTAACAATGATAGACAGGTGGCTAGCCCTATGACTGCAAACCAAGGGAAGTCACCTTTTGCAAAATGCATGGAACCTGGAATGCATGCAAACACTCAATAGGAAGAAATGAAGTTGGAGCTCCTGGTACAGCCGTACCAGCACAGGAGGCTTCTCTCATGTCCCTGCATGAGGAGCTGGAGCTGATAGAGGGAGCTCATCCTGTCAGTATTTAGTCCTGCCAGCATAGGGATTTAACGCACTGCGCCACCGGGAGATTTGTACAGTGCCCAATGACCTATGCTGAGAACTGTTATAAAACACTTCCTTATTGGAACTCTCTTCCAAAATCTATATTTGATCAGCCCCAAAGATGCAATCCTATCCATCATTATTTACAGTTAGTTCCATTCAGGTCTGTGGGACTTATGTTCAAGTAACATTGGATTGTTGGTCTTTCGTTCTGTTTATACATTGATATTCAATGCAGCCCTCCTGTGGTTTGCTCTTATTTTTATTGCAAATTTATTCGGTATGCTTCCCCATGAGCCTAGATTAGGAAGCATCTAACACTTTAAAGAAAACAAATAAATAAGCAAATCCAAATTAAAGTGTTTTATGTCACAAACCGATGTGGGTTTTGCTTCTAAAATAAAAAGACATCTGGGTGATTCCCAAAAGAGAATGTCTGACAAGTCCCTGGAACGCGGGTAAAGAAATCCTTGATGCTGCTTCCCAAGTGCAAAACCTGACTGACACCAGTCTCGGCGTCATTTAAAGGATTAATTGATGTGAATTTCGGATTCATTACAGAGTCAAATTAATCAATGTCCAGTTTCGTTACAAGCATCAGTTACAAGCAAATTCACTGAAGTCAGAGTTCACAGGAACATTCTCAAGTGATTACTGTGAATTTGAAGAGTCATTAATGGAGCCCAGTCTCTTGAATTTGATTCCGGAATTGGATAGGCCCAGATTGGTTTTTCAGCTTAGTGGCTATTAACTGCATGCTCTGAATTAACGAGAAAACATTAAGCTTTACATTTATTCTTTCCCTTTCTTCTTAGGAAATTGTAGAAGAAACAGAGGGCATTTAAGAGTTACAGTGGTGCCTGTTCTGTTCAGTTCGTGGCGAATGTGAGCATCTTTCTCAAAAGAGACCTGCTGATATCGGATTCCCATTTGTTTCCATCTCTGGATTGTATGAAGCTTCAGAGTTGTTTTTGTCCCTCCAGATCCAAATGCACAGTGCAGTCAAGTGTTGTGGTTCAATAATTCTTACAGTGGGACTTCAGTTTCTCTTATAAGATAAAGCTTGTACATTTCTCCAAAATCTTGTCATCCGTTCACTGCAAGGAAGCTTCCCAAGGAGTTTTCCAAAGTAATTTTTTGCTCATTCCAACACTGCACCATATTTGCTGCAGGAACAAAACTAAGGAGTACTCCTCAGGACCTTTATTTTTATTTATTTATTGGGTTGTTGGACGTTTTTTCGGGCTATATGGCCATGTTCTAGAGGCATTCTCTCCTGACGTTTCGCCTGCATCTATGACAAGCATCCTCAGAGGTAGTGAGGTCTGTTGGAACTAGGGTTTATATATCTGTGGAATGACCAGGGTGGGACAAAGAACTCTTGTCTGCTGGAGCTAGGTGTGAATGTTTCAACTGACCACCTTGATTAGCATTTGATGGCTGGCAGTGCCTGGGGCAATCTTTTGTTGAGAGGTGATTAGATGTACCTGATTGTTTTCCCTCTGTTATTTTGCTGTTGTAATTTTAGAATTTTTTAATACTGGTAGCCAGAGGCGGCCCCAGGTTATTTTCAACAGTAAGCAAATAGTATTTTGCCCCCCCCCCCCCCAACCAATCACTGATATATATATTTTCTGTTTGTCGTGGGAGTTCTGTGTGCCATATTTGGTTCAATTCCATCACTAGTGGAGTTCAGAATGCTCTTTGATTGTAGGTGAACTATACATCCCAGTAACTACAACTCACATATGTCAAGGTCTATTTTCCCCCAAGAGCTCAAGAGCGCCCCTGGGCAAAATCAACTATACCGCAAATGGTTACTTTGCGTAATGGGTTGAGCCGCCCCTGCTGGTAGCCAGATTTTGTTCATTTTCATGGTTTCCTCCTTTCTGCTGAATTTGTCCACATGCTTGTGCATTTCAATGGTTTCTCTGTATAGTCTGACATGATGGTTGTCAGAGTGGTCCACACTTCTGTGCTCTAAGATAATGTTCTGTATCCAGGTTGGTTCATCAGGTGCTCTGCTATGGCTGATTTCTCTGGTTGAAGGAGTCTGCAGTGCCTTTCATGTTCCTTGATGTGTGTCTGGGCAATGCTGCGTTTGGTGGTCCCTATGTAGACTTCTTGTCCACAGCCTCATGGTACATGGTAGACTCCTGCAGAGGTGAGAGGATCCCTCTTGTCCTTTGCTGAACGTAGCATTTGTTGGATTTTCTTGGTGGGTCTGTAGATTGTTTGTATGTTGTGTTTCCTCATCAGCTTCCCTCTGCGGTCAGTGGTTCCCTTGATGTATGGCAAGAACACTTTTCCTCTGGGTGGATCTTCATCTTTCTCGTGGCTTGTTCTTGGTCTTGCAGCTCTTCTGATGTCTGAGGTGGAATCTCCATTGGCCTGTAAAGCCCAGTTGAGGTGGTTCCGTTCATCTTGAAGGAGGTGGGTTTCGCAGATTCTTTTCACACCTTGCCAAGGCTTTAATGGTGCTTCTTTTTTGACTTGGGTGATGGTTGGAGTTTTTCTGTAGATATCTATCTGTGTGTGTGGGTTTTCTGTAAACGGTGTGACCCAACTGTTGATCTGGTTTACGGATGACTAGGACATCTAGAAAAGGCAGTCTTCCTTCATTTTCTTTTTCCATGGTGAATATATAAACCCATTTTCCTTGTCTGCTGGAGCTAGGTGTGAATGTTTCAACTGACCTCCTTGATTAGCATATAATGGCCTGACATTGCCTAGAGCAAACTTTTGCTGAGAGGTGATTAGATGTCCTTGTTTGTTTCCTCTCTGTTGTTGTGCTGTTGCAATTTTATGTTTCAACTGACCACCTTGATTAGTATATAATGGCCTGACAGTGCCTGGAGCAAACTTTTGTTGAGAGGTGATTAGATGTCCTTGTTCGTTTCCTCTCTGTTGTTGTGCTGTTGTAATTTTAGTGTTTTTAATACTGGTAGCCAGATTTTGTTCATTTTCATGGTTTCCTCCTTTCTGTTGAAATTGTCCACATGCTTGTGGATTTCAATGGCTTCTCTGTGTAGTCTGACATGGTGGTTGTGAGAGTGGTCCAGCATTTCTGTGTTCTCAAAAAAAATGCTGTGTCCAGGTTGGTTCATCAGGTGCTCTGCTATGGCTGATTTCTCTGGTTGAAGTAGTCTGCAGTGCCTTTCATGTTCCTTGATTTGTGTGTTGGGAATGGTGCGTTTGGTGGTCCCTATGTAGACTTGTCTTTTGTAAGCCGCCAGCGAGTCTTCGAGGCGGAGATGCTAGCCGGGGTACAATAAAGTTTAATAATAAGGATAATAATAGGAATTAATAATAATAGATAATAATAAATACATTGCCTTTCATGTTCCTTGATTCGTGTCTTGGCAATGCTGCTGTTTGGTGGTCCCTCTGTAGACTTGTCCACAGCTGCGTAGACGGTAGACTCCTGCAGAGGTGAGAGGATCCCTCTTGTCCTTTGCTGAACGGAGCATTGTGGATTTTCTTGGTGGGTCTGTAGATAGTTTGTATGTTGTGTTTCCTCATCAGCTTCCCTATGCGATCAGTGGTTCCCTTGATGTCTGGCAAAACTTTTCCTCTGGGTGGATCTTTGTATTTAGTCTTGTGGCTTGTTCTTGGTCTTGCAGCTCTTCTGATGTCTGAGGTGGAGTCTCCATTGGCCTGGAGAGCCCATAACCTTAATACATATTCCACAATGCTACAGCTACTACCTTCTTCAGATCTTCTGAATCAAAGCATGTGGTTCACAAGGTGGCAGTTGCAGAATACAGAGGGTGAGGCATGGCAGAATAGATAAAACAAGGCATTAGTTTCTAGATTGAAGGGATGTGGAGTCAGAAGAAAAGGTGAGCGAACTGTGACCACCCCCTCCAGGTGTATCAAGTCCATTTTGGAGGCCAGCAGGTATCCACATGAATCCCACCTCTCAAAATAAAATCTTGGAAAGGTCAATATCAACACTTCTCACAGTTCTTTTTTCAAGACAAAACAAAAAATGAAGAGATTCTTATCACTTTCTAGTTGGAAGAAAAATGAATTTAAAATGTGACAAAATATCCAGTTGCAGACCTGTCTATCAGACATTTAAACCCACAATTCTATTAGTAATATTAATATTTATAAGGTAATAATGAAACATGTGACCTCCCTGGGATACTTGGGCATGATACTTATGCACCCCGATCCATAGCAATTTCCTATTCCCAGTAATGAAGTTAACAACATATTTATTTGTTACCTGCCTCTCCTCACAGCATGAAGTGTGATGTAACACAGTTAAAACACATCACCTTATTTATTTATTTATTTATTTATTTATTTATTTCGAATAGTTGTACCCTGCCCTTCTCAACCCCTGGCGCGGGGGGGGGGGGGGGGACGGACTCAGGGTGCCTTCCAATCGGCAGCAATTTGATGCCTCAATATATCTATTAGGGCTGGGCGGTTTCGTTTCGTTAATTCGTAATTCGTTAAAAAATCGTTATTTTTTTGATAACGAAGTGATAACGAACCATTCTGGAGCAACTTAAGAACGAAACGAATTTTTAAATTCGTTTCGTAAATGCTTCGGATTTGTTATGTATTCGTTTCGTTATCGGTTTGAGGTCGTTTCGTTATTATTTCCGCATGTCTGGGGCAAGTTTTATAGTTGTTGTTTGTTTAATTAGTGAAAAAAAATTATAATATCACACCAACAGTCAACAACAGAGGGAGAGGGAAGCTTCAGAAGTTCCCCCTGTCCCATTTGGAGGTTTTTTAGCGTATTGCGGTCGCGTCCGCCATTAACGAATCGATTCGTTATTGTTTCGTAATCGTTCCGTTATTGTTTCGTAATTTTTTTAACATTTACGAAATTTCGTAAATATCGAACTTTTTAAAAGAAACATTTCGGAATTCTTTTTAAAATCGAAACGCAAAACCCCCCAAAAAACGAATCGATTTTAGAAACAAATTTTTCCGTTGTTACCCAGGCCTAATATCTATATAAATAAAAATGTAATGTTCGTTTGTGGGATTCACAGAACTCAAAAACCCCTGGACGAATTGGCACCAAATTTGGACACGATACACCTAACAACTCAATGTATGTCCTTCACTCAAAAAAAAAATGATTTTGTCATTTGGGAGTTGTAGTTGCTGGGATTTATAGTTCACCTACAATCAAAGAGCATTCTGAACTCCACCAACAATGGAATTGAACTAAACTTGGCACACAGGCCTCCGAGGACCAACAGAAAGTACTAGAAAGGTTTGGTGGGCATTGACCTTAAGTTTTGGAGTTGTAGTTCACCTACATGTAAAGAGCACTGCGGACTCAAACAATGATGGATCTGGACCAAACTTGGCATGAATACTCAATATGCCCAAATGTGAACACTGGTGGAGTTTGGGGGAAATAGATCTTGGCCATTTGGGAGTTGTAGTTGCTGGGATTTTGTAGTTACCTACAATCAAGAGCATTCTGAACCTCACCAATGATATTTGGTATGCAGGATGTATTTTCATTCACTGGACCAAATTTGGCACGAAATACCCAATATGCCCAAATTTCTAATACTGGTGGGGTTGGGGGAGGGAGGTATTTTGTCATTTGGAAGTTGTAGTATGCTGGGATTTATAGTTCACCTACAATCAAAGAGCATTCTGAATTCTACCAATGATGGAATTGAACCAAACTTGGCACACAGGAGTCCCCTGACCAACAGAAAATACTGGAAGGGTTTGGTGGGCAGAGTCCTTTGGTTTTGGAGTTGTAGTTCACCTACATCCAAAGATGACTGTGGACTCAAACACTGATGGATCTGGACCAAACTCTACAAGAATACTCAATATGCCCAAATGTGAACACTAGTGGAGTTTGGAGGGAATAGAATCTTGACATTTGGGAGTTGTAGTAGCTGGGATGTATAGTTCACCTACAGTCAAAAAGCATTCTGAACCCCACCAACGACAGAATTGGGCCAAACCTCCCACACAGAACCTCCATGTGGGCCAGGACCCACTGGCACAAGCCTCCCTCCAGTCTCACATGCTCTCCCTTGCCTGCACATGCACACCATGCTGCCATGCAGCAAGCACACCTGCTCACCCCTCCCCAAATACTCAATATTAAAATGTGAACACTGGTTGAGTTTGAGGGAAATAGACTTGATTTGGGAGTTGTAGTTGCTGGGATTTATAGTTCACCTACAATCAAAGAGCATTCTGAACCCCACCAATGATAGAATTGGACCTAACTTTCCACACGTAACTCAGATGACCAAGAGAAAATACTGTGTTTTCTGATGGGCTTTGGCAACCCCTTGGACACCCTCTCATGACCCCCACCCAGGGGTCCCAATCCCCAGGTTGAGAAACACTGTTCTACAACATGGTCATATAGCCCGAAAAACCTACAACAGCCCAATTTCTAAAATAGTTTTTTTAAAGCCATAAAAGGTGGAACCCATGGATGCAGGGTTTTCACCTGCGGCAGGCTAGACGGCTTGCCCCCTCTCTGTCCAGGGACGACCTAGCTACGGTGATCCAAGCTACGGTCATCTCAAGACTGGACTACTGTAACGCCCTCTACATTGGCCTTCCTCTGTCAGTGATCCGGAAGCTCAAGTTGGTACAAAATGCAGCTGCTCGGCTTCTTGCGGGAATTCCGATGAGATGCCACATCACCCCAATCTTACTACAGCTGCATTGGTTACCAATTGAGCACCGGATCACTTTCAAAGTGATGGTACTCACCTTTAAGGCCTTGCATGGTCTGGGGCCGATGTACCTGAGGGACTGCCTCACCCCCTACCAACCCCAGAGATCCCTCCGTTCTGAGGACCAAGATCTATTGGAAATTCCCAGTGTCAAGACCTTGCATCTACAGCAACCAGACGAAGAGCCTTTACAGCAGTGGCACCATCACTCTGGAACACTCTGCCACCTGAAGTCCGTGCCTTGCGAAACCTATCAGCTTTCCGCAGGGCATGTAAGACATATCTGTTTCGACAGGCCTTTGATCTTTGACATTGTTGTTTTAAATTGTTTTTAAATTGTGTGTTAGATTTTAGCCTGTTCTTGTAAGCCGCTCCGAGCCCCAGGGGAATGGCGGCATATAAGTTTGAATAATAAATAAATAAATAAATATGGAGGATCATCTGTACATCCAGTTACATTCCCTATACTTTTTACAGATATACATCTCCAATACTCTGAAGACTCATCAAGGAACATGTAACAGTAACATCTAAGAATTTATGATGTCAGCTTTAGAACAAATAATTCACTTGACATTTTAGTGCAAAACCTATGTAGCATTCAAAATAAAGGCCATATCCTGACCCTAAGAAACTGCATTGAAATTCAAAGTGCACAGTGTCAGTTAGGTGGCCAAAGGATGGCGAATTAATCTCTCTTCTAGCACAGAACAAATGACAACATAGTGACCTAAGATTATGATGTTCTCTAACATCTCATCCTTCTATATTATCCTTAAACCTTACTTCTCCGGCTTTGATATTTAAAGAGATGGGGGGAAAAACTTTGGGGCCAGACGAAGTACCAAAAGCCAGACTCCTTTGCCCTTTTTGTAGAGAGCAGCATTTCTTCCGATCACACAAATAATTGATAAATGAAACGCCACACACTTCCACGCTTGCCCCCTTCCTACCACTCCTATTTTGTTATTCACCTTGATGCCTGCCTTGAATACTCAGAGATCACTTCTCCTTGTTTCTGCGAAATGTATTTTTAATAAGGACCTGCTATTAGAAATTCATATTGTCATTAGCATGTTTTGTCTAAGATCTAATATCACATCATTCCCGCCGAAGCCTAATCTTGTCATTTCTGGGCTTCTCTGAACTATAAGGCTTATTATCCAGATATGCAGAGTTGCATCAATTTTTACCTAGATGGTCTGCCAAATCTGTCAGTAGGACTCAAGCGTTTTTCTATTGTGAGCAGATTTCATATTGTCATTAGCATGTTTTGTCTAAGATCTAATATCACATCATTCCCGCCGAAGCCTAATCTTGTCATTTCTGGGCTTCTCTGAACTATAAGGCTTATTATCCAGATATGCAGAGTTGCATCAATTTTTACCTAGATGGTCTGCCAAATCTGTCAGTAGGACTCAAGCGTTTTTCTATTGTGAGCAGATACGGTTCCCTTTGTTAACATTTTTCCCGTAAGATTCATTATTCTTACATCTTTCCCTGCTGTGAATTCTAAATGGATTCGCCTATTCTTGTGCTTCTTTCTTCTGTTCCAAGAACACATCCCTGAGATGTATGCATGTTTTTTTTAAAGAAAACAACTCTGTTTTTCCCCCCGAAATCTCCATTGAACAACAAGCAAAATCTATTTTGAGATCTAGCAACTCCACACAACTAGAAGTAATTTGTGCAAGAATTTGCTGTATACTCTGTATATGAATATATTTGTTGCACTCCAGGACAGGAAAGGCCCTCTGACTTTAAACACCACACCATTGATTGGAAAACAATCCCTTTACTGAAAATAATTAAAAAGCAGCAAGTAAAAAGCACTTTAAAGAAATAGGTAAATCCAATTAGGTTTGAAGATAAGCAGGAGCAAAAATAGTCCAGGGTAAAGTTCAGCAAAGTCCATAAAAACAAAGTCTACACTTCTCTAATATAATTCGGGATAGCCAATACTCCAGAGGACAGGAGCAGGATTCAAACTGATCTTGACAGATTAGAGAGATGATTGGCCAAAACTAACAAAATGAAGTTCAACAGTGACAAATGCAAGATACTTCACTTTGGCAGGAAAAAAAATGCAAAGATACAGAATGGGGGACAAGGCCTGGCTCGAGAGCAGTACGTGTGAAAAAGATCTTGGAGTCCTCGTGGACAACAAGTTAAACATGAGCCAACAATGTGATGCGGCAGCAAAAAAGCCAATGGGATTTTGGCCTGGATAAATAGGATTATAGTGTCTAGATCCAGGGAAGTCATGCTACCTCTCGATTCTGCCTTGGTTAGACCACACCTGGAATACTGTGTCCAATTTTGGACACCACAATTGAAGGGAGATGTTGACAAACTAGAATGTGTCCAGAGGAGGGCGACTAAAATGATCAAGGGTCTGGAGAACAAGCCCTATGAAGAGCGGCTTAAAGAGCTGGGCATGTTTAGCCTGAAGAAGAGAAGGCTGAGAGGAGATATGATAGCCATGTATAAATATGTGAGAGGAAAGCCACAGGGAGGAGGGAGCAAGCTTGTTTTCTGCTTCCTTGGAGACTAGGACGCGGAACAATGGCTTCAAACTACAAGAAAGGAGATTCCATCTGAACATGAGGAAGAACTTCCTGACTGTGAGAGCCGTTCAGCAGTGGAACTCTCTGCCCCCGGAGTGTGGTGGAGGCTCCTTCTTTGGAAGCTTTTAAACAGAGGCTGGATGGCCATCTGTCAGGGGTGATTTGAATGCAATTCCTGCTTCTTGGCAGGGGGTTGGACTGGATGGCCCATGAGGTCTCTTCCAACTCTTGGATTCCATGATTCTATGAAAACAGGAAACATTAATCCAAGGCATGAGTAGGCATTCATACATTCCAAGAATCCAAGCCATGAACAAGAAATACTTAGACAAGAATCTTCCAAAGCAAAGCTTCCATGAAACAAAGGATGAGAATGCTGCTGCGTTTGGTGGTCCCTCTGTAGACTTGTCCACAGCTGCATGGTATACGGTAGACTCCTGCAGAAGTGAGAGGATAAATGTGTCGATATGCAGAATATGCCTGGATGCCCTCTGCTCTCCTGGGTGCTAAATGGCCATGACAGTCTTTGGCAGACTGGTGGGTTCCAAGGTTAGAAGATGTCATCGTGCAAGGAGGATCTCCTTTTGTAATGACCACAATGTGACATGTTTGCATATGTCAGCAACATGCTTATGGTCAAGATGATTATGCAGAGAGCTGCGAATATATTAAGCACCATAGTTAAAGCCTCTGTTTCCAATTCCTCTTGAAAATGATACATTTTATTTATTTATTTATTTATTTATTTATTTATTATTTGAACTTATATGCCGCCACTCCCCTGGGGCTCGGAGCGGCTTACAAGAATAGCTAAAATCTAACAAAAATTAAAAGCAATTTAAAACAATTTAAAAACAACACTATCAAACATTAAAAGCCTGTCGAAACAGGTATGTCTTACATGCCCTGCGGAAAGCTGGTAAGTCCCGCAAGGCACGGACTTCAGGTGGCAGAGTATTCCAGAGTGATGGTGCCACTGCTGTGAAGGCTCTGCGTCTGGTTGCTGTTAGACGCAAGGTCTTGACACTGGGGACTTCCAATAGATCTTGGTCCTCAGAATGGAGGGATCTCTGGGGTTGGGAGGGGGTGAGGCGGTCCCTCAGATACATTGGCCCCAGACCATGCAAGGCCTTAAAGGTGAGTACCATCCCTTTGAAAGTGATCCGGTGCTCAATTGGTAACCAATGCAGCTGTAGTAAGATTGGTGTTATGTGGCATCTCATCGGAATTCCCGCAAGAAGCCGAGCAGCTGCATTTTGTACCAACTTGAGCTTCTGGATCACCGACAGAGGAAGGCCAATGTAGAGGGCGTTACAGTAGTCCAGTCTTGAGATGACCGTGGCCTGGATCACCGTAGCTAGGTCGTCCCTGGACAGGGAGGGGGCCAGCCGTCTAGCCTGCCGCAGATGAAAAAAGGCGGTTCTGCTCACGGCGGAGACCTGGGCCTCCATCGTCAGCAGAGGGTCCAAAAGGACTCCCAGACTCTTTACCAGTGATGATGGGCATAGCGCCTCGCCATCCAGGGTAGGCAGCTGGATATCCCCACTGCCCGGTCGACCCAGCCATAGCATCTCCGTCTTTGCTGGATTCACCCTCAACCTGCTGGCACGCAGCCATCCAGTAACGGCCTCGAGGCACTGATGGAAACAATCGGGTACAGAGTCCGGTCGGCCTTCCATCTTCAGCACCAGCTGAGTGTCATCAGCGTACTGGTAACACTCAAGCCCAAAACCTCTAACCTGCTGAGCAAGTGGTCGCATAGAGATGTTATGGGAAGCAATGCCAATGAGTACATTCCCTAATCTGCTTCATCATTAGAAATTCATCATGCCTGAACCGGGCCTGCATAATATGTGCAAGGATATTTGGATTTTAAATATTGTCCAATTAATTTCCATTTGCAAACATTCTGTTTTATCCTTCTGTTTTATCATTCTGTCAGTGTACAACACTTAGCACTTTGAGCTTTCTCTTGGAACACAGCCCTCTCCCTTGAGAAATTCATTTGGACCACGTTTTAAAGCAAACCGATCTCTTTCCCATTTCCCAGACAAACATGGGATTGAGAACCAGTTGCCGTTTGAACTGTGCTCTTTTCTGAATTTTGTGAGGCAAGCCTCTGCTTTAAAACATGCACAGCAAACTGCATACATTAACTGGCTTATACAAATGCACAAACGAGAGAAAACTGCATACAAAATGCATCTCTTAAGGGAAAACCCATTAGCACAAATATTTGCTCACTTTTTAATGACTCTTTGAGCAAATTGGATCAAACAGATTTAGAAGTGAATGCAAGCAAACTGTTGCAGACTTAAAAGACTAATTCACCACGCAAACACACTTACACGTTAAGATAGTTTCAGTATCCCCAGGCAGGTAAGAACACTTGGATTAAAGGAGAGAGTCCAAACAGT
>NW_026847993.1:40052698-40190641 GCF_025583915.1 Anolis sagrei ordinatus
ACCTGGCAGCAGCATCTCTGGATCACAGCCACAAACTGAATAATCACATTACAAGTTCTCTCTCCTACTTACAAAATACTTTCACAATATACTTAGTCCATAAATATTTACATAACTTACTTACTTACTTACTTACTTAGGCGATCCCTCGTTGGACGAGTAAGATGGTCTTCCATTATGCATTTCCTTGTGGGTTCGTAGGTGGCTGTGGAGCCCTATTCTTGACCTGCATCTTCTCCCACAGTGAGGGCATTGGTTTCCAGGTGGAAGGCGGTCCCGGTCGGGGTTGGCTTGATGCGCCTTCCTCTTGGCACGTTTCTCTCTTTCACCCTCCACTCGTGCCTCCTCAAATTCTGCAGCACTGCTGGTCACAGCTGACCTCCAGCTGGAGCGGTCAAGGGCCAGGGCTTCCCAGTTCTCAGTGTCTATGCCAGAGTTTTTAAGGTTGGCTTTGAGCCCATCTTTAAATCTCTTTTCCTGTCCACCAACATTCCGTTTTCCATTCTTAAGTTCAGAGTAGAGCAACTGCTTTGGAAGACGGTGGTCAGGCATCCGGACAACGTGGCCAGTCCAGCGGAGTTGATGGCAGAGGACCATCGCTTCAATGCTGGTGGTCTTTGCTTCTTCCAGCACGCTGACGTTTGTCCGCTTGTCTTCCCAAGATTTGCAGGATTTTCCGGAGGCAGCGCTGATGGAATCGTTCCAGGATTGCATGTGACGTCTGTAGACAGTCCACGTTTCGCAGGCATAGAGCAGGGTTGGGAGGACAATAGCTTTATAGACAAGCACCTTGGTATCCCTACGGATGTCCCGGTCCTCAAACACTCTCTGCTTCATTCGGGAAAATGCTGCACTCGCAGAGCTCAGGCGGTGTTGTATTTCAGTGTCGATGTTGACTTTGGTGGAGAGGTGGCTGCCAAGGTAGCGGAAATGGTCAACATTTTCTAATGTTACACCATTAAGCTGTATCTCTGGCATTGGGGAGGGGATGGCTGGTGACTGCTGGAACAGCACTTTGGTTTTCTCGATGTTCAGTGACAGGCCAAGCTTCGTGTATGCTTCTGCGAAGGTATTTAGAGTGGCTTGTAGATCTTCTTCTGAATGCACAGACGACATTGTCATCAGCATACTGGAGTTCTATAACAGATGTTGTTGTAACCTTGGTTGCAATACATTATCAAGGGGTTTGTTGCAATACATTATCGGAAAGTGTGAATGTTTCAATTGGCCACCTTGATTATTTCATAGAATCATAAAATCAAAGAGTTGGAAGAGACCTCATGGGCCATCCAGTCCAACCCCCTGCCAAGAAGCAGGAACATTGCATTCAAATCACCCCCGACAGATGACCATCCAGCCTCTGTTTAAAAGCTTCCAAAGAAGGAGCCTCCACCACACTCTGGGGCAGAGAGTTCCACTGCTGAACGGCTCTCACAGTCAGGAAGTTCTTCCTCATGTTCAGATGGAATCTCCTTTCTTGTAGTTTGAAGCCATTGTTCCTTGTCCTAGTCTCCAAGGAAGCAGAAAACAAGCTTGCTCCCTCCTCCTCCCTGTGGCTTCCTCTCACATATTTATACATGGCTATCATATCTCCTCTCAGCCTTCTCTTCTTCAGGCTAAACATGCCCAGCTCCTTAAGCCGCTCCTCATAGGGCTTGTTCTCCAGACCCTTGATCATTTTAGTCACCGTCCTCTGGACACATTCCAGCTTGTCAATATCTCTCTTGAATTGTGGTGCCCAGAATTGGACACAATATTCCAGGTGTGGTCTAACCAAAGCAGAATAGAGGGGTAGCATGACTTCCCTAGAACTAGACACTATGCTCCTATTGATGCAGGCCAAAATCCCATTGGCTTTTTTTGCCGCCACATCACATTGTTGGCTCATGTTTAACTTGTTGTCCACGAGGACTCCAAGATCTTTTTCACACGTACTGCTCTCAAGCCAGGCATCGTCCCCCATTCTGTCTCTTTGCATTTCGTTTTTCCTGCCTAAGTGGAGTATCTTGCATTTGTCACTGTTGAACTTCATTTTGTTAGTTTTGGCCCATGTCTTCTAATCTGTCAAGATTGTTGTGAATTCTGCTCCTGTCCTCTGGAGTATTGGCTCTCCCTCCATTGAATGCAATAAATGAGAGTTTGTCATGGAAACCCACTTGGTCATGTCTAGCTCATTCAACTGTAGAGGGAAGCAAAAACAAACCTTTCCTGAACAACACTTGATGGGAAAACCCCATGAAACTGTCACCTTAGGGTCACCAAACATAATAAACAGCCTAAAGGTACACAACAGCAACAAACCAAAATACAGTAGAGAGTATTGGGAGAAAATGCTGCAAAGTGTGTGTTCTTTCTTAGGGCTTGTAGTGAGAAACTGAAAAACCTCAGAAATAAATAAAAGACTCTGCTTTAGTTTAAATTCAGATGAATGAACAAATGAATAACTTCTTATCTCTCTTCCTTCTCTCGTTCCTGGCATTCTGCTCCTCCAAAAACTCCTGCTTGGAGCTTTTCTCAGTCACATTGGCACTTTATCGAGTCTTCTGTTCTATCTCTCTAGGGGGAAAACCATGAAAAGGAACAACAAAATCCAGTCTAAATATATGAATATTCAGTATTTTCACAATTAGCATATTAACTTATTTTTATCCAGACTAACCAACATCAGCATCCGTAGGGGCAAATAACCTTAATTAAGGAGTAAACCACAGTAAACAAAGTGCCCAAGGGAAACAACTCAATAATTTCAGCTTCACTGAAAATTACCTGTAAGGTGTGTTTTATTCTCCTCAATTTACAAGGCTGTCCAGCAAATGTTGTTTTTCAATCCAATTAGACCAAAAAGCAGCCTATGGTAAATCTGTGCAAGCAGGCTTTGAATTGGGAACAAACTCGTTTCCCTGAACATCCTTCCAACCCAAACCTCAAGCACTTATATTAAAGCAGCTTTTTTGAATGTTACATTCCCTAGACCTATGAAATGCTCTTTTATAAATATATAAGGTTCAAATACTGGGTAAAGTGAGTGGAAATACTGAAGTTTGCATGTAAAATGTCAAGGTCCCATTATATAAATATGAGCTAGAATAGAATGCAAGAGTCTGTTAATAGTGCCAGTTGGTGTCTTCCACACAGAGGCGGCCCTAGGTAATTTTCAACAGTAAGCAAACAGTATTTTGGCACCCTCCCCTCAACCAATCATTGATATATATTTTCTGTTTGTTGTGGGAGTTCTGTGTGCCATATTTGGTTCAATTCCATCATTGGTGGAGTTCAGAATGCTCTTTGATTGTAGGTGAACTATACATCCCAGTAACTACACTTGCTGCACTTGCTCCCTTGCCTGGCCCGCTTTGGGTCCGGAGGCGTGCCTGAAGACCCCGGCGTGTGCACCAAAAGTCACCTCTTCTCCTGACTTTCTCCTCAGCCATTGGGACCGAGAGAGAGAGAGAGAGAGGTGGAGATGCCCACCTTTCCTGAAGGTAGGCACAAAAACAAAGGAGGGAGCGGAGGTGGGAGATACCTCCAGCCGGAGGGGCTCTCTCTCTCTTGCTCTCTCTCTTGGTCCCAATGGCTGAAGAGAAAGGCAGGAGAAGAGGCGACTTTTGGTGCGCACGCTGGGGTCTTCAGACACGCCTCCGGACCCGAAGCGGGCCAGGTGTGGCGGCTCCGCCCCTTGGCCCACCCGCAGATTGGGGAGAGGAGAGGAGGCGGGTGGAGCGCCGGGGGATCAGGAAAGGGAGCCGGTCATGGGGAAGGGATCGAACACGGAGAACGATTGAGCACCGGCTCTGCTCGCGCACCCGGTGGCCAGGTGGAGCAGGAACGAGAGGGGCTAGGCGAGGCTCAAGGGCCCGGCCCCTTTGGGAAGAGGATCGCCCGGCAGCGAGGCAAGAAAGCCGAGGCTCCCCCCGGACTGCTAGGGCTGTTGTGAGCTGAGTGGGCGCTCCTCAAGTGGCAGTCGAGGGGCATTTACAGAGGTGCCTCTGTGCCCCTGGCAAAAAAAAGTGTTCTGCGACCGCTTACTTCGCGTAATGGACGAGCCGCCCCTGCATCCAGTCCAACCCCCTGCCAAGAAACAGGAATATTGCATTCAAAGCACCCCACAAATCCATAGAACAGATGGCCATCCACCTTCTCTTTGAAACCTTCAGAGAAGAAGGCTCCACCACACTCCAAGGTGGCATTTTTCACTGTTCAATAGCAATTATCACTAGGAAGTTTTGCCCAATATTTAGGTGGAATCTTTTTTATTCGAGGTGAAGTCTTGATAGGGCAATAATCATGAAAATAGAGAAATCAAAGTTAAAATTGTACCCCCTCTGTATTTAGAAATGAGCTTCCACTAAGGATCTGTCTTGTCTGGAACATTTGTGGTTAGTACCTAAGAAGTATGTGCAATCAACAACTTTCACAAGACAGTTCAGTCAGAAGGCTAAAAAGCCATATATGGGGGAAAGAGCTATGTGTACTTTCTATTGTCAAGAAATCATGTGATTTACAAGAAGTCAGTTAGTCAATGTGCCAAATAAGGAATTAAGCCTAGGTGGTAGTTTGTAATTCAGGGGTGGCTCAACCCATTGCGCAAAGTAAGCATTTGCAGTATAGTTGATTTTCCCAGGGGCGCTCTTGAGGTGCTCTTGGGGGAAAATAGTTGTAGTTACTGGGATGTATAGTTCACCTACAATCAAAGAGCATTCTGAACTCCACCAATGATGGAATTGAACCAAATATGGAACACAGAACTCCCACGACGGACAGAAAATATATATCAGTGATTGGTGGGGGAAAGGGGATACTGTTTGCTTACTGTTGAAAATTACCTAGGGCCGCCTCTGTTGTAATTGGATAACTTTTGCTGCAGTGCCAAAGAGTCTTGTCTATATAATGTGCATCTGAGAGACACTGGGCATGGCAGCCTATTGAAAGTACCAAGACCTGCCTGTTTGGTATGGCTGGCCGTCTCTTCATGATCATAATGAAAATAAACCTTGCTTTTGTACTTCTCTTGAGACTGGGGGGTTTGTCTTTCTGCCTCCTGTGACCGGACCCAATGAAGGGAACCTGAATTGGGGATCCCTAACAGACTGAACAAAGCAGAGTAAAAAGATAAAAGACTCTTGACAAAAAAGAAGTAGAAAGGATGGACCAATTTGTGGCCCCTTTCAGTGGTTGTTTATGGTTCTATCTAATATATTTCCCAATTAAATTCCCTAATTTAATTCTAATTTTAAGCAAAGGCTTTCTGTATATATTTCAGATTTCAGTGTTAATGTCAAAAATACGTAGTATGATTTTACATAGGATTTGTGCTACATTAGAACAGTAAAGACAAATATCACTTATGTAAAATAATAATTAATTATTGAATAACTAGAAAAATAAAAAAAAGGGGTAAACACTAACCTAATCTGGGAATCTGTTATTGCAACACATTCAATGAAGTGGTTTAAAACCAGTATAAAAAATAGGACTAAGTACATTCCAGTCTTGGAATACAAAAAGCTCATTCCAGAAGCGTGTTTAAGAACTGGTCCAAGAGTCCAGAAGAGCCTTGACTCCCATCATCCCACTTTCTTTGCTAGTTAACTTGTACCCAGTATGCTTTATTATGCCAATTGTTTGCCTTAGATAGTTGAGCAAATAGTTATCATGACTTCCCCCGATGTAGACACTCAACTCTGACTCATACAGCCTAGAATCACATTGACTTCCTCAGTTGCTGCATCTCACTGTGGAGATTGGATAGACCACTTCCACATAGTTTTATGGAATGTAGTATTGTTTCATTTTCTATAGAATGTACATTTTGCACTTCCAAAGATGTCCAATGGAATGGAACAAGACCGATGTTGCTGAGACTTGGTTCAAATCCTGGTGGGAAAAAAATGGCTGTCCCCATCCTGAGCCACTTTGAGTCCCTGTATTGAGAGAACAGCAGGATATAAGAAAAATAATAATAAAAGGTAAAGGTTTTCCCCTGACATTAAGTCCAGTCATGTCTGACTCTGGAGGGTGGTGCTCATCTCCATTTCTAAGCCAAAGAGCCGGTGTTGTCCATAGACACCTCCAAGGTCATGTGGGCAGCATGACTGCATGGAGCACTGTTACCTTCTCGCAGAAGTGGTACCTATTGATCTATTCACATTTGCATGTTTTTGAACTGCTAGGTTGGCAGAACCTGGGGCTAACTCACCCCACTTGCCAGATTCGAACCGCCAACCTTTTGGTGAGCAAGTTAAGCAGCTAAGCAATTTTAACCTGCTGTGCTACCGGGGGGCAAAACCCTTTTACAGAAATCGTTAGTTCACAGCACACGCTTACAAGCCATTAATCCGAATGGTATGATGTGTGTATTTTGTTATGGATATATTCATTTTATGCAGTTCTTAAGGTAATTAGTAGTTTTTTGGCTGTTTAGAATCTATATTGGCTGAAAATTGGCAGATTTTTTTCTGCTGCTGAAAAAACCAGACTTAGATCGTTCGGTTCCCTCTAGCTACCGCCCAGTCTCGAACCTTCCGTTTCTGGGCAAGGTGGTGGAGAGGGCAGCAGTGGAACAGTTGCAGCAGTTCCTAAATGACACAGCCAGACTCGATCCCTTCCAGTCCGGCTTCCGTAGTGGGCACGGGACGGAGACTGTGCTAGTTGCCATCACAGATCAGCTTTGCTGCCAGATGGATCAAGGCGGATCAGCGCTGCTTGTGTTATTGGACCTCACAGCAGCATTTGATACGGTCGATCACAATCTATTGACCCACCGCCTAGCCATGACTGGGGTGAGGGGGATACCCCTTAAATGGGTGTCCTCCTTCCTCCAGAATTGGGGACAGCGTGTGGTGAGGGGAGGGATGGTTTCCGAGAGATCTCCGCTAACTTGCGGGGTCCCGCAGGGAGCTATTCTCTCTCCTCTATTATTTAACATCTATATGCGACCGCTTGCCCGACTGGTGTGGAGCTTTGGGCTTGAGTGCCACCAGTACGCTGATGACACTCAGCTCATTCTGAGGATGGAGGGCCGGCCGGACTCTGTACCCGAAAATTTCCATCAGTGCCTTGAGGCCGTGACTGGATGGTTGTGTGCCAGCAGGTTGAGGGTGAATCCAGCGAAGACGGAGATCCTTTGGCTGGGCCGTCCGGGTGGGAGGGAGGTCCAGCTGCCTACCCTGGATGGTGAGACACTACATCCGTCATCTTCTGTCAAAAGCCTTGGTGTCTTACTGGACCCTGTGCTCACAATGGAGGTCCAAGTCTCTGCTGTGAGCAGATCTGCGTTTTTCCATCTATGTCAGGCTAGGCGACTGGCTCCCTTCCTATCTAGGAACAACCTGGCTACGGTGATCCAGGCGACGGTCATCTCGAGGCTTCTACATTGGCCTTCCTTTGTCAGTGATCCAGAAACTGAAGCTGGTGCAAAATGCGGCGGCTCGTCTTCTTGCCAGGGTGCCGGCAAGGTGTCGTATCACCCCAATTCTACAACAGCTGCACTGGTTTCCGATTGAGTACCGGATTACTTTCAAGGTGCTGGTACTAACCTTTAAGGCCTTATATGGTCTGGGGCTGGTGTACCTGAGGGCCCGCTTATCCCCCTACCAACCCCAGAGATTACTTCGGTCCAAGGACCAAAATTTGCTTGAAGTCCCCAACATCCGGACTTATCATCTGTCCTCTACTAGGCAGAGAGCCTTCTCGATTGTGGCCCCTTATTTATGGAATGCCTTGCCAGTTGAAACCCGAACCATCCGAGAGCTACTTGCTTTTCGGAAAGCCTGTAAAACCTTTCTTTTCCAACAAGCTTTTGTTGGGTGAATAACTCTGTTTCATGATTTTATTGTATTTTAAAGTTGGTTGTATTGTTTTAATCTACTGCTGTAAACCGCTCCGAGCCAAATTGGGAGTGGCGGTATACAAGTCAAATAAAATAAATAAATAAATAAATATTGTTTAACTATAAAATATCCTGATATCAAAGGCAATTGAAAAAGATTGATATTTTTTTGAGAAAGACAACTACTTATCTGACGCAGTTGGAAATTTGTGCTACCTCCATCTCAATTTTGTTGCCATAAACACTTCCTGCTTCAGATAAATGGATGGAGATATATAGATGTGTGTATGTGTGTGTTTGTGTGTGTATACACACGTATACATATATTTTCAAGACGTGTGGTGTGTTTTTAAAGGGAAAAGATACAGAAACTCATGTGTACAATGGTCTGTTTTATACTTTATGATTACAGCACTTTAACAGCCACAGAATGCTATTTTTTCCCACTTTGTTAATGCACTAGAGCTCTCTGGCAGAGAATTTAGAGTGGTATCATAGAGATATAAATTATGTAGTGTGAAAGAGCTGTTTGAATAATGTGCTGACAGAATGTGTACTGTTGCAAAACACAATGAAGCACACTTTAGTGAAGACAAAAAATTGTGTACGATCCATTAAAAATAGTTCAAAAAGTCACTGCAAAATTGGGGAGTGCTGGTGCTTTGTTTCTAAAGTGTTTCTAAAGTATACTTAGTGAAAATGTTACTATAACAAGATTAATGAAATTTTGATACTATTCATTACAGTTATTGTGCATGTGCATAATTAATTGAAGAAACTTTAGGGGCTCCTATTTCCCTCATTTTAAACGCTACTGGGGTGAAACTTGCTACCATGGTAGACCACTTTTACTACTGTTAGCCCACCAAATTTCAAAACATTTCACTTTTCCATGGATTTTTGGTGAATTTTCAAATTTTTTATAAACAACATTTCTTAAATAAAGAAAATCTGTTCCTAGTTTCAAAGTATTATTTCCTGTTTAATTGTGTAGTCCTTACTTTGAAAGTACTGGTTCTACTCCAGAAACTTTGCTTTTTGTGGCAGAAACTTCACTAAATTGGTGGAGACTCTATAAAGTAAAACGTGCTAAATATAGGACAATGTCCCTTGTGCAAAGACAAAGTCTTTGCAATGTAATACACTTTTGCTATGCTTTTATGACAGAGCCAATTCGGAACTGTCATTTATAACCCAGGAACAGAAATCATAGTGTAGAATATTAACAAATTTATTGGGACTCTGGTTGGCTACAGACCGATCTCCTCCCCTAATTTTCTGATGCTAATGCATACTGGGAAATTTATTTTAGGGCAGAGCCTTTTGAACATCTACATGAAGCCGCTGGAAGAGACCATCCGGAGTTTCGGACTGAGGTGTTATCTCTACGCAAATGATGTCCAGATCTGTAACTCCTTCTCACCTGTCACCAAGGAGGCTGTCCAGACCTTGAATCGGTGTTTAGCTGCTGTGTCGGACTGGATGAGAGCTAACAAATTGAAATTGAATCCAGACAAGACAGAGGTCCTACTGGTCAGTCGTAAGGCCGAACAGTGCATAGGGTTACAGCCTGTGTTAGATGGGGTTACACTCCCCCTGAAGACGCAGGTTCGCAGCTTGGGAGTGATCCTGGACTCACCGCTGAGCCTGGAACCCCAAAACTTGTGCACCAGTTGTGCCCGTACCTTGGGAAGTCTGATCTGGCCACAGTGGTCCACGCTCTTGTTACATCTCGAATAGATTACTGCGACGCACTCTACGTGGGGTTGCCCTTGAAGACTGTTCGGAAACTTCAACTGGTCCAGTGAGCGGCAGCCAGATTACTCACTGGAGTGTCATACAGGGAGCACACCACCCCCCTGCTGTGTCAGCTCCACTGGCTGCCGGTTCAGTTCCGAGCACAATTCACGGTGCTGGTTTTGACCTACAAAACCCTGTACAGTTCCGGTCCAGTGTATCTGTCCGAACGTATCTCCCACTACGTCCCACCCCGGAGTCTGAGATCATCTGGGGAGGCCCTGCTCTCGACCCCACCGCTATCACAAGTGAGGCTGGGGACGAGGAGCAGGGCCTTCTCAGTGGTGGCCCCTCACCTGTGGAACTCACTCCCGGGGGAAATTAGGGCATCAACATCCCTCCTCTCCTTCAGGAGGAAAGTAAAGACGTGGTTGTGGGACCAGGCCTTTGGGCAATCTGACAACTAGATAAGGACAATCAAACGACTAGGACTGACAGGACTGACAATGTGGAATTGGAATTTAGACTATGAGGTAGTGAACGCTGACCATCTATGAGGAGTAATTGGGTTTGTATTGCTTTATTGGTTTTAGGGTTGTAATGCAGGAATTGTTGTTTAACTGTTCAACTGTTTAACTGTTTAATTGATGTATTTTGTTTTACTACTGTTATATGATGCTGGCATCGAATTGTGCCTTTGTAAGCCGCCCTGAGTCCCCTTCGGGGTGAGAAGGGCAGGGTAGAAGAAACTGGAATAAATAAACAAACAAACAAATAAATAAATCCATTGACATAGGGCTCCTCTCCTTCCCAAAATGCATTGCTCCTTCTTTTCACCGCTCCTAATGCCGAGAGACTCCATTAAATCCTGAGAGGGGAATGGCAATGCAGGTACTGAGGCAGGCAAGCAGCCTTTTTGGCTTCATGGATTTGCTTCCTTGCACTGAATATGAAACTGACTTTGGGTACCTTCTGAGATTTACAAAACTCAAACAAAAAAGTATGGGGTAAGTTTTGATCCTAAAATATTGGGTGTGGGCCACGCAAACGCTTCAGATATGGCTTGCGACTTGCAAAACTTCCGATTTTCTTATGATTTCTGACTCTTCCAATTTTTTTGCACATGTTTAGCGTGCACAAAATGTACACACTAGTTAGAAGTTTGTACACTTGGCAAAAAGTATTAAATCTGTTCTCTGAACACACTGTGGGAAAATGGCAGGAAAAGAGGCACATTTGTATGTATTTATTTATTAATTTATTATTTATTTTGGTTTCTTCTACCCCGCCCTTCTCACCCCGAAGGGGACTAAGGGCGGCTTGCAAAGCAAAGGCACAATTCGATGCCCACATCACATAACAGTCAAAAACAGACATAGCATCAATTCACAGTTAAACAACAATTCCTACATTACAACTATAAAAAACCAATAAAATCAATAAAACCAATACAAACCCAATTCCTCCTCATAAACGGTCAGCGTTCGCTATCTCATAGTTCCATTTTCAATTCCACATTGTCAGTCCTGGTCATACTCGTCTGATTATCTTACCTAGTTGTCAGATTGCCCAAAGGCCTGGTCCCACAACCACGTCTTTACCTTCCTCCTGAAGGAGAGGAGGGATGATGACGCCCTAATTTCCCCCGGGAGTGAGTTCCACAGGTAAGGGGCCACCACTGAGAAAGCCCTGCTCCTCGTCCCCACCAGCCTCACTTGTGACAGTGGTGGGGTCGAGAGCAGGGCCTCCCCAGATGATCTCAAACTCCGGGGTGGGACGTAGAGGGAGATACGTTCGGACAGGTACACTGGACCGGAACCGTACAGGGTTTTGTAGGTCAAAACCAGCACCTTGAATTGTGCTCGGAACTGAACCGGCAGCCAGTGGAGCTGGCACAGCAGGGGGGTGGTATGCTCCCTGTATGTCGCTCCGGTGAGCAATCTGGCTGCCGCTCGCTGGACCAGTTGAAGTTTCCGAACAGTCTTCAAGGGCAACCCCACGTAGAGTGTGTTGCAGTAGTCTATACACGGGATGTGACAAGAGCGTGGACCACTGTGGCCAGATCCGACTTCCCAAGGTACGGGCGCAACTGGTGCACAAGTTTTAATTGTGCAAAAGCTCTCCCGGCCACCGCCGAGACCTGGGCTTCCAGGCTCAGCGATGAGTCCAGGATCACTCCCAAGCTCTTACTCCCAAGTAAGAGGTATGTGGGAGTCAACACAAAAATAATGGATTCATCCATGGGTCAATATGAGTATCATTCCTTAACTTGACTTATGTATTCATTTATTTATTTCATACCAAAAACATTGCATAAATTAGTATAAAACAGATAAAAAATAGAAGGAGAATAGGTGGCTAAATATCTTTTGACCAAAAACAGGAAACAGCAATGGCATTGTCCGTAGCCTCCAACAACTCTTCCTCTATACATGAGGCAGTGCATAGTGGACAAGCATACAGGTGCGGAGTTGTCTGTTCTGCTCCACAGTCACACAAGGTGTGGGATTCTTTTAGGTCGTGCCATTTTGCCAGGTTGTCTTTTGATCTGCCCACTCCACTTCTGAGCCTGTTCAGGGACTTCCAAGTTGCCCATTCTTGGTTTGCCCCTGGCTTGACGCACTTTCCTCTTCATAACTCCTCAACTGTGCTGTCGCACGCTGGGCCTGTGCATAAGACTGTAGATAGGACATAAATTCTGTGTGCCCAACGGGACGCCGGGGCTGCCTCAGATTAAAGGCCTTTGGATTTCCTTAAAACAGAGTCTTTAGATTGCTTAAAGTTCAACAAAGTTCTTTATTAATGAAAACAAACAGGTACTTTAAGGCTTTCTTAACAGTCTATTGGCTCTCTTTCAATCTTGTCCACAGGGAACAGGCACTATCTTCATAACTGTAACTAATGGGGAAATCCTTAACTTCTAATCTGGGCAGTCTGTCTTTGCCTCTGTTGGCATGGAGCCCCTGCACCCGGTACCAACTGCTTCTGGCTTCCGCGAGTGACCCTTACCAAGCAGAGCTTTGTAGACTTCCAAGGGAAAGGGAGTTCAGGTTCCGTGATGGCTGACTGAAGTCCTTCAGCAAAGGAACTGTAGGGCTGTATAACCCCGGCCAAGCTGTGGGCTGTATATTTCCCCTGCCAAGCCGTAGAAGACGAAGCTTTCTACAGGAGCTCTTGGTATTATGTCCTGCATGAAAGGCTTCTTTGTGTGGACTGAACCCAAAATGGCTCATATTCCCTCAAAAACCCAAAAGGGGGCAGAAACAGGGAACCTAACTATAATTGACAGAGGGCTTGCCCTATGATTGCAGCCAAAAGAAGCCACCTATCTGCAGAGTCCCTGAAACTTAGGACTACAACAAACATTCAATGCAAAGCAAACAAAACTGGAGCTCCTGACCTTCGTTACTCCTCAACAGATGGCAGTACTGGTATGTGGCAGGTACTGGCTTGTTCAGTAGACTCTCCTCTACAGTTCCATTTGGGCGGGAAGCCTTAGCATTGAATGGTTGTGTTGTTAAAGTACAAAGTATGGAACCCTGCGCAGATGGTTGGTCAAGACTTAAGCAATGTGCAGTCATTGAATTCTTGACAGCAGAAGGTGTCACCCCAAAGGAAATTCATCAGAGAATGCAAGCTGTTTATGGGGATTGTGTTGATGTGAGTAATGTGTGTCGTTGGGCGAGTAAGTTTAAAGATGGGAACATCTGACTTGCGTGACAAACAAAGAGTTTTCTCAAGCCATAAGAAAGAAAGATGGAAATCTGTGAGCTAGGAAAAGCTAGAAAATGTAACTTATTTATTTATTTATTTATTTATTTATTATTTAAAAGTTTTATATACTGACCTTCTCACCTCTCTTGAGGGACTCAGACCGGTTTCCAACCATAATATACATACAGTCAATAAAACATCATACTTCATATTGCAATAAAACATTAAAACAGCAAAACAGCAAAACAGGAACTACATTCAATAAATACAATGGTCAGTCGTCCCACTAAATTTGATGTTCATCATCCTCCATCCATATCTCAGGGTATTGGCTCACTCATCGAATGCCTGTCTCCATAACCACATCTTCACCTGTTTCCTGAATGTCAGGATAGAAGGGGCGGTTCTGATCTCCAGTGGGAGAGAGTTCCAGAGTCGAGGGGCCACCACCGAGAAGGCCCTGTCCCTCGTCCCCACCAGACGCGCTTGCGAGGCCGGTGGGACCGAGAGCAGGGCCTCTCCAGATGATCTTAATAATCTTGATGGTTCATAGGGGAGAATACGTTCGGAGAGGTTGTGAGGAGTATTTCCACATGGAGATAAGGAGGGGCAATTCTGTCAAGCTTCAGCTAGCTGGTTTTGTCCTTAACATATTCTGATATGTGTCTGTTTCACATTGTGAATTTTTCTTTTCTCACACAGAAATGCACCCATGTCCCCATGTACATGTTTCAAAATGCATCACATGCAGTGGAAATCTTTCTGATATACATACTCTTCCTGGTACTCTTTGTACATGCACAGACACACTTTTGAATAGACTGAGAGCATGTGAATTGGATTGTAAAATTGTAAAAGTTCTGATCACACACTGTGTTGTCTACTCTACTTCTGAACCAGGCAGGCTCAGATGAAAATATGAGCCCAACATCTTTCTTGCCCATCCCTATTAGTGGTGCAAACTCACTGGTACATTTTCTTTCAAGTCCCAGGTTTATGCAGAGCAACCATACTGTATATATTGTAGTAAATAGGATGTCTGTCAGTCTATCCCCACTAATCATTCCTATAACAGCCTTTGTGTGCCTCATACTTTACCATCTTGAGCATTTGACAGTCTTACCTGCTGTTGAAAATGAAAAGCTTGTTAGAACAAGGCAGTGGTGACCCCTATTCATTACTACATGCATGACTGAAAAATACACTGGGATGCAAGACAGATTTTGAAGAGGTAAGCAAGCACACCAAGCCCTCTGCCGTCATGGATGAATCTTCAGTTTTCCTTTATTTTGCATTCAGGCATTTATCATCTCAACTTCTTTCCTTCATGTATCCTTTTTAAAAAATAGCAAATTTTGAAAATGTCTGTTAAAACTCTGAACAGAATTCTCACCAATAGCACAACTACCCAACATGCAAAGAGAAAAATATGGGAACAAAGAAAACTTATGGCAGTGTCTTGCAGGTGAGTACTTACTTACTTACTTAGGCAATCCCTTGTTGCTAAAAGATGATTGTCTTCCAGATGTGGTGTCTTGGCGGTGGGTCTGTGGGTGGCATTTCATTTTTCCTGCCATTCTGTATTTTTGCATTTTGTTTTCCCTCCGTTCATGCCTTTTCAAATTCGGCAGCAGTGCTGGTCACAGCTGACCTCCAGTTGGAGCACTCAAGGGCCAGGGCTTCCCAGTTCTCGGTGTCTATGCCACAGTTTTAAGGTTGGCTTTAAGCCCATCTTTTCCTGTCCTCCAACATGACGGTCGGGTATTCAGATTATGTAGCCAGCGTTGCCTCCGAAAAATCCTTCGAATCTCTTGGGAAGACAGGCGGACAAATGTCAGCGTGCTGGAAGAAGCAAAGACCACCAGCATTGAAGCGATGGTCCTCCACCATCAACTCCACTGGACCGGCCATGTTGTCCGGATGCTCGACCACCGTCTCCCAAAGCAATTGCTCTATTCCGGACTCAAGATTGGAAAACAGGTGGAAGGCAGTCCCAGTCGGGGTTGGCTTGACACACCTTCCTCTTGGCACATTTCTCTCTTTCGCTCTCCATTCATGCCTCTTCAAATTCTACAGCACTGCTGGTCACAGCTGACCTCTAGCTGGAGCGCTCAAGGGCCAGGGCTTCCCAGTTCTCAGTGTCTATGCCAGAGTTTTTAAGGTTGGCTTTGAGCCCATCTTTAAATCTCTTTTCCTGTCCTCCAACATTCTGTTTTCCATTCTTGAATTCAGAGTACAGCAACTGCTTTGGGAGACGGTGGTCGGGCATCCAGACAACATGTGCAGCTTTTTTTCCAAATGAAGCAGAGAGTGTTTGAGGGCTGGGACATCCGTAGGGATACCAAGGTGCTTGTTTATAAAGCTATTCCCCTACCAACCCTGCTATATACCTGCAAGACATGGACAGTCTACAGACGTCACACGCAACTCCTGGAACAATTCCATCAGCGCTGCCTCTAGAAAATCCTGCAAATCTCTTGGGAGGATGGTGGACGGGCATCTGGACAATGTGGCCGGTCCAGCAGAGGTCAGCTATGACCAGCAGTGCTGCAGAATTTGAAGAGGCACGAATGGAGGGTGAAAGAGAGAAACGTGCCAAGAGGAAGGCGCGTCAAGCCAACCCGACCGGGACCGCCTTCCACCTGGAAACCAATGCCCTCACTGCAGGAGAACATGCAGGTCAAGAAGAGGGCTCCACAGTCACCTACGGACCCACCACCAGGACACCGATCTTGGAAGACAATCCTACTCGGACAACGAGGGATCAGCATAGTGATCTTGTTTGCTGTGAACTAATCTTGTTGTGTTTCAAATAATAATAATAATAATAATAATAATAATAATAATAATAATAATAATAATAGAAATCCCAGAGGAGGTGGGGTGCCCACAAAGCCCCTGAGCACTTCTCACGGAGCCTTAAGGGCTCCCCGGAGCACAATTTGAGAATTGCTGGTCTATTGCATGCTGAAGACTGCAAAATGGTTGCTCAGGTAGATCTGGAGTTATTTCTTCTAATACAGTAGAATTGTTCTTGGAATTATGGGAAAGACAATGAGAGATACGGAGACAGCTCATACATACTTCCTTGTCCTGAAGACAATATTGTCCATGACTAGATGAGTGTACTGCTATTTGTACAGTTAGAAAATCTAGAAATCTACCCACACACAAGTTTCCTCAGCTAACAGTACATTAGATCCCACAAGTGTGTATGCAGTCAGCAGCAGAAATACTTACTTCTGGTTCTTTACAAGCTTTCATGGTCTGGGGTAAATTACTGGAGTTATATTTCACTGTGTTATGTGTGTGTCCCTTGCTTTTCCAGACGCATAGAGAGTGATACGTTATTGACAGAATTTCATTTTTCTTTGTTATGATTCTGTAATAGCCCAAGTGTGAAAGCGTACAAAGACTTGTTTGTCTCTGCACGTACCACAGTTGAAGACTACGATTTTGATGTGAACTCGAAATGTTTTCCTTGAAGTTAGATTTGTTTGGCATGCACAAGCGTTTCTCTGGAAGGAGAGCGTGTGTTGTGATACTCTAAATGAAGAACAGCACAGGGAACAATAAAAGGTCTCTCACCCTTTGTGTGACATTGTGTTTGAACAAGTGTAAAATAATGCCAACTGGAGAAAGCTCATTTTCCGAGAAGAAAGCATAATGGGAACCTCTCTTTGCCAGCCTCTTGAAAGTGGTCCATTTAGTGTGATGCCTATGCTTAACGCGATGCTTATGCTTAGTGTGAAAAAGCAAAGCCATTATTTAAAGATGTCCATTTCTTTAAAAGAACCTCACAACCTAATAACTGGGAGAGAGAGAAAAACTGAGTATTGTGTAATCTTATCCAGCATGGAAAACCCAGGTGCAGCTGTTGGGGCTCCTTCTACACTGCCATATAATTCAGATTATCAAAGCCTTTGACTGTGTGGATCATAATAAATTGTGGCAAGTTCTTGGTGGTATGGAGATACCAAGCCACCTTTTCTGTCTCCTGAGGAATCTGTATAAGGACCAAGTAGCAACAATGTATTGTCGAAGGCTTTCATGGCTGGAATCACTAGGTTCTTGTGGGTTTTTTTCAGGCTATGGCCATGTTCTAGAGGCATTTCTCCTGACGTTTCGCCTGCATCTATGGCAAGCATCCTCAGAGGTAGTGAGGTCTGTTGGAATTAGGACAATGGGTTTATATATCTGTGGAATGGCTGGGGTGGGGCAAAGAGCTCTTCTCTGCTGGAGCTAGGTGTGAATGTTTCAACTGACCACCTTCATTAGTATTTGAAGGCCTGGCTGAGCCTGGGAAAATCTTTTGTTGAGAGGTGTTAAGATGTGCCTGGTTGTTTCCTCTCTGCTGTTTTGCTGTTGTAATTTTAGAGTTTTTTAATACTGGTAGCCAGATTTTGTTCATTTTCATGTCTCTTCCTTTCTGTTGAAATTGTCCACCTGCTTGTGGATTTCAATGGCTTCTCTGTGTAGTCTGACATGGTGGTTGTGAGAGTGGTCCAGCATTTCTGTGTTCTCAAATAATATGTTGTGTCCAGGTTGGTTCCTCAGGTGCTCTGCTATGGCTGACTTCTCTGGTTGAAGTAGTCTGCAGTGCCTTTCATGTTCCTTGATGCATGTCTGGGTGCTGCGTTTGGTGGTCCCTATGTAGACTTGTCCACAGCTGCATGGTACACGGTAGACTCCTGCAGAGGTGAGAGGATCCCTCTTGTCCTTTGCTGAACGTAGCATTTGTTGGATTTTCTTGGTGGGTCTGTAGATAGTTTGTATGTTGTGTTTCCTCATCAGCTTCCCTATGCGGTCAGTGGTTCCCTTGATGTATGGCAGGAACACTTTCCTCTGGGTGGATCTTCATCTTTACTCTCGTGGCTTGTTCTTGGTCTTGCAGCTCTTCTGATGTCTGAGGTGGAGTCTCCATTGGCCTGGAGAGCCCAGTTGAGGTGGTTCAGTTCATCTTGGAGGAGGTGGGGTTCGCAGATTCTTTTTGCACGTTCTGCCAAGGCTTAAGTAGCAACAGTTAGAACTGACCACGGAACAAGAGACTGGTTCAAGATTGGGAAAGGCGTACGGCAGAGTTGTATCCTCTCCCCGAACCTATTCAACTTGTATGAGGAACACATCATGCGATGTGCGGGGCTTCACGAATGCAAGGCTGGGGTGAAAATTGCTGGAAGAAACATTAACAACCTTAGATATGCAGATGATACAACTTTGATGGCCAAAAGCAAGGAGGAGCTGAGGAGCCTTCTAATCAAGGTGAAAGAAGAAAGTGCAAAAGCTGGGTTGCAGCTAAACATCAAAAAAACCAAGATTATGGCAACAAGAATGATTGACAACTGGGGAATAGAGGGAGAAAACGTGGAGGCAGTGACAGACTTTGTATTTCTAGGTGCAAAGATTACTGCAGATGCAGACTGTGGCCAGGAAATCAGGAGACGCTTACTTCTTGGGAGGAGAGCAATGTCCAATCTTGATAAAATAGTGAAGAGTGGAGACATCACCCTGGCAACAAAGATCCGCATAGTCAAAGCAAGTCACCTACGGATGTGAGAGCTGGACCAGAAGGAAGACTGAGCGGAGGAAGAGAGATGCTTCTGAAATGTGGTGTTGGAGGAAAGTTCTGAGAGTGCCTTGGACTGCAGAAGATCCAACCAGTCCATACTTCAAGAAATAAAGCCTGACTGCTCATTGGAGGGAAGGATAGTAGAGGCCAAGATGAAGTACTTTGGCCACATCATGAGAAGAAAGGAAAGCTTAGAGAAGACAATGATGCTGGGGAAAATGGAAGGAAAAAGGAAGAGGGGCCGACAAGGGCAAGATGGATGGATGGCATCCTTGAAGTGACTGGCTTGACTCTGAAGTAGCTGGGGGTGGTGATGGCTGACAGGGTGTTCTGGTGTGGGCTGGTCCATGAGGTCGGAAATGGCTGAACGAATGAACACTTTTAAACCCCCATGCCTAGACATACCCTACTCTGTACACACCCAGGTTTTTAAAATTTTAATCTACATCTGGCCATGCCATAATGATTTTTAATTCTTTTGTGTGTTATTGCTTATATGTTCAACTGTATTATTTATATTGTTTTATTTGCTTGCTTGCTTGTTGTTGTATTGTTGTATTTCTATTTGATGGGCTTGGCCTCATGTAAGCCACCCCGAGTCCCTTCGGGGAGATGGTGGCAGGGTATAAATAATGCATTGTTATTATTATTATTATTATTATTATTATTATTATTATTATTATTAGTATTATTATTATTATTGAAAGGGTCTTTGAGCGAAATTTGCAAATACTAAGTAAGGGGCTTTGAATGAAATTAACAGCAAAAGAGAGACATACCCTTTCTCTGACTTAAAAAGAGCAATATGGAAGAAAATGTTTTTAAGAAACAAGATGTGACATGTAGAAGGTACTTCTTACACAGGATGCTTGTGGTTAACTTCAAAGGTTGTGGTAAAGTGCAGAGTATGCATGTACAAGAAGGTACTTTCCATCAAAAGGTCAAGGGAGAGGGGCTGGAAAGAGAGTACTTTCCATGAAAAGAAAATGTTCTCTTTTGTTAAAGGTTAAAAAATTGTTGATGTCAGGCAACTTTCCCCTTTTTGTTTACACTGGGCTATAAAGTTTGCAGATTTCAAGGGAAGAGGGCGGCAGTCACTTGAAGGATAGCATCTGCGCATGCTACCCGGCTGTCCGTCTTCTTCATGAAGAAACTAAAATAAAACCTTGTTTTTTTAATCTTTCATTGGGACTGTCTCCTTCCTTTCATGCTCCCGCGACGTGGACCTAAAAAGACCCAATTTAGGGTCTCTAACATAATCATATTCATTTCTCCTTGCAATGCCCATTCATTTCAATAGAGTTTCTGCAGAAAAAAAAGTTTTGACGAGTTGCACTTCGAGTTTGATTCTACTCTACCTAACCAAGGTCAGTGAGTACAATTCTACATTTGCAAGCGCCTCCATAATAAACAGGAGCTAATCCCTTTTCACTGCTCACGGCCTGTATTTTAAGCAATGGAAAGCTGAAAGAGCCTCCCTTTCCCCCTATAAATCCCCCTGATATGAGTCATTCCAGTATCTAATGGTTGCCTTAATATGTACTTGAGCCAATGGACTGTGCGGATTGGAAGGAAACACTTTTAAATTGAGGGCGAGAGGCCAATTGGTGGCAGAGTCACTTGATGTGCGTGCCACAGATTGTAAAATGTTTTCATCCAGCATAAACATGCCGCGATGGAGAGTCTGAAAACAAACTTCTCAACCGGAGCAATCTTAATCATGTTTTCCTGCTGCATGGAGATTAGGCTTTTCTGTAGACTTTACTCTTAAGAAGAAAGCGCGGGATGCAAGAATGACCCACCGTGGGTTTAAATTAAGGGAAGCCAGGTTGCAGAGATCCTTATCTGCGTTCCTAATTATTCTTGTTACTTTTCAAATGAACTCTGTAGATTTGCCACCCCTGCGCAATAAATTACTTAAAACTCTAATTATATTTTAATAAACCCTGCAGCATCACAGCTGTACCTAAGGATGCAATGCATCTTGTTTCAGTGCTGATACACCTGGAGATTTCTAAACACACTTAGGATGCAATGGTCAAAGTGTCCCAATGAAGTGGAAAGTTAAGAGAATGGGGGTCTGTCCGAATTCCACCTGGAAGAATAACAGCCATCACAAAGAGTTCTGTATGTGGTTTTGGGTTTGTTAACTACCAACAAATATTGGTGAAATTGGGGAAGGGAGAGGGACAATGTTGGTGGGATTGGAAATGATTAGTAAAGGAGACACTTACTTACTTACTTACTTACTTACTTACTTACTTACTTACTTAGGTGATCCCTCATAGTCCAAGGATGATGGTCCTCCAAAGTCGGTGTTCTGGCAGTGGGTCCATAGGTGACTGTGGAGCCCTATTTTTGATCTGCATCTTCTCCCACAGTGAGGACATCGGTTTCCAGATGGAAGGCAGTCCCCAGTTGGGGTTGGCTTGACGCGCCATCCTCTTGGCACCTTCTCTCTTTCACCCTCCATTTGTGCCTCTTCAAATTCTACAGCACTGCTGGTCACAGCTGACCTCCAGCTGGAGTGCTCAAAGTCCAGGGCTTCCCAGTTCTCAGTGGCTATGCAAGAGATTTTAAGGTTGGCTTTGAGCCCATATTTCAATCTCTTTTCCTGTCCACCAACATTCCATTTTCCATTCTTGAGTTCGGAATAGAGGAACTGCTTTGGGAGACAGTGATTGGGCACAACGTGGCCAGTCCAGCGAAGTTGATGGCGGAGGACCATCGCTTCGATGCTGGTGGTCTTTGCTTCTTCCAGCATGCTGACATTTGTCTGCTTGTCTTCCCAAGAGATTTGCAGGATTTTTCTGAGGCAGCGCTGATGGAATCGTTCTAGGAGTTGCATGTGACGTCTGTAGATAGTCCACATGTCAAAGGCGTATAGCAGGGTTGGGAGGACAATAGCTTTATAAACAAGCACCTTGGTCTCCCTACGGATGTCCCGATCCTCAAACACTCTCTGCTTCATTCAGAAAAACACTGCACTTGCAGAGCTCAGGCAGTGTTGAAGGAGACACACCTGCATGCCTTTCTGAAGTCCTCTCTGTTGGCCATCGCTTTGTGTCATCATTTCAACGCGTTTCTAGGTAATCAGGGCTCACATTCTGAATGGTATGGCCACAATGCATAGAAAATTGAGTACTGGAACTACACTAACTTATAATAGCATAATAAAACCAATATATAGTGGAGATTCATTTCTTGTCCTCATTTGACTATGAGACTTGAGAGGGGCTCCTTGTTTTTTGGATGCATCTTTATTGTTCATTCATTGAGTCAGTTCCGACTCTTCGTGACCTCATGGACCAGCCCACGCCAGAGCTCCCTGTCAGTCATCACCACCCCCAGCTCCTTCAGAGTCAAGATCCCATCTATCCATCTTGCCCTTGGACAGCCCCTCTTCCTTTTGCCTTCCACTTTCCCCAGCATAATTGTCTTCTCTAAGCTTTCTTGTCTTCTTATGATGTGTACTTCATCTTTGCATCTAATATTCTTCCCTCCAATGAGCAGCTGGGCTTTATTTCCTGAAGTATGGACTGGTTGGATCTTCTCGCAGTCCAAGGCACTCTCAGAACTTTCCTCCAACACCACAGTTCAAAAGCATCTCTCTTCCTTCGCTCAGCCTTCCCTAAGGTCCAGCTCTCACATCCGTAGGTGACTATGTGGAATACCATTGCTTTTATTATGTGGATTTTTGTTGCCAGTGTGTCTTTAAAGAATTTATTTATTTTTTAATTTATTTATGACATTTATATGCCACCCTTCTTACCCCGAAGAAGGTGTGCATTACAATAGTTATCACAGCATACCCCTCAAAAATAATCTACCATATGCACAGATGTTAAGAATCAAACGTAACTGCACCTTACCACAGGACTTTGAACATAACAAGGAAATACTGCAAAATCAGTTTAGAGACAAGGGCTATCCTGAATATGTGATTCATAAGGCTAGCACTAAAGCCTCCAGTGTTCCAAGATCTGCTATACTAGAGGATAAGATCAAACCCAAGGATAACAGAGTAGTATGGCCTCTCACTTTGACCAACCTATCTAAACACACTATAAAAACAGTGAAAAAGTACTGGAACTTGGTGAGAGATGTACCGGGTTGTGAGAGACCCCCCCCCCCCCATTGCTCATAGGAGAACACAAAACATCAGGGATATTTTGATTCACTCAGATACAGACCCTAAGCCAGTGATCTCTAAACCTATTCTAATAGGAAACTATGCTTGTCATCACTGTTCTATATGTTCACAGTTTGTACAAACTAAGTTTCAGAACCAGCACACTAAAACTCAGTATAGAATCAATCATTTTGCTACCTGCTCCACTGAAGGTGTAGTATATGCCATCACCTGTCCCTGCTCACTGGTTTACATTGGTCAAACAAGCAGAGAAGTCAAGCTCAGGATCATTGAGCACAAGAGTAGAATCAGGAAACACTCTACTGATTCCATTCTGTATAAGCATTTTGTGGACTTGAACCACAGCCCTGAATCATTTCAAGTACAGATTTTAGAAGTGGTTACTCCACCCAGAGACACTGACTTCCAAACTAAACTTTTACAATGGGAATCCTTCTGGATCTTTATCCTGCAAACAGAACATCCAAAAGGGTTAAACAACACCAATTCATATGACTGTTTTTTATAACAGAGTAGGTTTTACCCCAATGTATTCTGAACTAATAAAGTTGTCACTATCACCTGACCAATGGACTTGCTATATTAGTAATGGGTTGAGTTAATTTGATCCTACACTCGCCACAGAATAAAACTCCTTGCAGAGTGCACTGCTCAACAAAGAATAGTTGTGAGTATTATATTATCTTTGTTTCACAGATTGTATATTTCTCTATGTATGGTTTATAATTCTTGCTACAATGTACCTTTAGCCACTATCTATGTCCCCTTAGGATCCACCCCACCAGAAGACTGTTGGTGAATTTCTCACCTTAAAAGTTGAGCTTGTTTTTGATAATTTGAGTAAGTAGATTGTCTGTATAAATTCTTACAAACTTGTTATAACAAATTGTCCAATTGTAATTGTGTTATTCATGATATGTGTTGTTTGTAGACCCAACCGCCTGACGAAGACTCTTGTGAGTCGAAACCGGTAGCAGGTTGGAGTCAATTCATGTGACTACTGGAGTCTACTCACATGTAATAAAGAAAGGACATTTTCTCCAACGAAGACTTTGCTTTATACTTCAAGAGAAGAACCAGTTGTTTCTACTTATGTGTTTGTGCAGTTTTTGATATGTGTATTTGTAATACATACATGGAGTTAATTTAGTTATTCTCGTATCACCACTATCAGTGGATTTTGGTCTCCACAGTTTCAGGGGAACCCATTTTTCTTTTTGATAAGCCTGGATCTGACCCAGGTTTTCCATTCAAAAGGCTTTCGATAGAGTGATTGCTCTTGACTTCCATTTCTTAACAAGGTAAGGATTTTTTGTTTTGCTTTTTAAAAATGAACAGAGCAAGTTGGAGAACTCTATTTGTGCTTTAGGACATTTTTAAAAATTCAAGGAACTGATGGAGGACCTTTCAAGACAGGTTTGCTTCCAAAATAGAAATCCTGTGCTTCAAGGATGTCTAGAAGTCACACTCTCCGCATTAGAATCCTTTCCTTCCAATCCCAGACTTCTGTGAAAAGTTTCTTCGACAAGATTTTTATCTGACATTTCATTTTTAATGAATGCGTAAAAACCAGATGACTGGTTGGGGGGGGGGGGGAATCAATAGGAGAAATCCATTATCATGTCATCATTTTTACCTTGTAATGATATTGATCCGAACATTTGTAGAGCAATTAAATTACCTACTTAGTGGAAAATTTAGTTGCGGGGGGGGGGGGGCATCAAATTAAGTTTGTCAGGTATGTTAATTACAGTTCATAATAAGATTAATCTGAATATGCAATTGAGATCCATTGCAATTCTTCTCTCAACTTCGAATCATGATAATAGAGTTGGTTTTAAAACTGCCGAGAAGGATGTAAGGATTAATTAAGAGAGAAGACATCTGGGGAACTGAGAGCGAGGTACCATCGTTTTCGAAAAACCAAACGGGGTCAGAAAGTTGAAGCTAATATGCATGCGCCTAAACACTAATTGCAGCTAAATAAAACAAAATACCAAGAGCCACAGGAGAATTTGTCTCTTCTAATGCCCCCAAGTGAGGAAATGTTGATAAACAATTGCCAGCTTTGTATGCAAAATGAGCAAAACGGCAGTCGAAATGCAAGCGAACAAACTCCAAAGAGATTTGCAACATTATGCAGAAGCAAACCCAGGCGAAGATAAGCTGGATGCTATCAGTTCATCGTGACCTCCTTTCTGAGCAGCAACCCAGAAGAATTATTAGAGCCACTGGGACAAATTAGACCCCAACACAAAGTCGATGCTTAGACCTATAATTTTGAACCAAAGACTCCCTGATCTATCACTCTTCAAACTACAAGAAAGAAGATTCCATCTGAACATTAGGAAGAACTTCCTGACTGTGAGAGCTGTTCAGCAGTGGAACTCTCTGCCCTGGACTGTGGTGGAGGCTCCTTCTTTGGAGGCTTTTAAACCGAGGCTGGATGACCATCTGTCGGGGGTGTTTTGAATGCAATTTTCCTGCTTCTTGGCAGAATGGGGTTGGACTGGATGGCCCACGAGGTCTCTTCTAACTATAGGATTCTATGATTCTACTAGCTGCACCTGCCATGTGTTGCTGTGGCCAACCTTCCCTCCCTCTTTCTCTCCTTCTTTCTTTCTCTCCTTCCTTCACTCCCTCTTTCCTTCCTTCCCTTTTTTCTTTCCCTTCTTCTTTCTTCCTTCTCTACCTGTTTCTTTCCTTCCTCTCTTTTTTTTCTCCTCCTTTCTCTCCTTCTTCCTTCGCTTTTTGCTTCCACCCTTCCTTCTCTCTTTCCTTCTTTCCTTCCCTCCTTTTCTTCCTCTTCTTTCCCTTCCTTTTCCTCCGTCTCCTTTCTTCCTTCCTCTTCCTTCCTTCCTTCCCTTATTTTCTTTCCTTCTCTTTCCTTCCTTCCTTCTCTACCTCTTTTCTCCCTTTTTCTTTTCCTTCTCCTTTCTCTCCTTCCTTCCTTCCTTCCTTCCTTCCTTTTTTGCTTCCATCCTTCCTTGTCTCTTTCTTTCTTTCTTTCGCTCCCTCTTTCCTTCCTCTTCTTTCCCTTTTTCTTTTCCTTCCTCTTTGTCTTCTTTTCTTCCTTCTTCCTTTTCCTTCCTTCCTTTTTTCTTTCCTTCTCTCTTCCTTCTTTTTATCTTCTTCCTTCCTTCCTTCCTTCCTCCTTTCTTCCTTCTCTACCTCTTTCCTTCCTTCTCTTTCCACGATGATTGGCTTTAAAAGGTCCTTCTCTATCTCTTTCCTTCCTTCTCTTTCCTTCCTTCTTTCTCTCTTTCCTTCTCTCCCTCTTTCTTTCCTTCTCTCCTTCCTTCCTTCTCTACCTCTTTCCTTTCTTCCCCCCCTTTTTCTTTTCTCTCCTTTCTCTCTTTCTTCCTTCTCTACTTTTCTTCCTTCCTTCTCTCTCTTTCCTTCTTTCTTTCCCTCCCTCTTCTTCTCTTTCTTTCTCCTCTTCCTTCCTTCCTTCCTTTTTTATGTATCGTCATTTAGCTTTTCTTGGTTTTTTAGTCTCTTCCGCTGTGTTTTCAGTGTTTTTATGAGTGATGGTCACTTGTTGGCCTGAAGGTATTGTGTCCAAATTTGGTGTCAATTCATCCAGTGATTTTTGAGTTATGTGAATCCCACAAGGGAACATTACATTTTTATTTATATAGATGATTTTATGAGGTCGGATGCCGTTGACTCTATCTGTGAAAGCGAAAGATGAATTCTAACACACACAAAGTTAATTTAGACTGTGAAAGTTCTTTTGTGAAAGAGCTTGTCACTCAAAACAAATACTATATTTCAAACTAAGCATATTCATGAAATTGATTGCATATATTAAAATGAGAAGAAGCCAAATAGGCCAGGCTTGTTCAGGCAGCGGCCCTTCCAATGGCAGTCCGTAGGAGTTAAGCACAGACTTCGGAGTGTCTCATTTATCTTCGCTTGTCAATGCGGTCACTTGAATGATCCATGGCAGAGAAAACAAGATGTGAGGAACTGCTGTCTGCCCTAAGAAGGATTCATTCACAGATGCCTACTGTTATAAGAGGTGTACTTAAGCTTACCTTCATGGCTGAAAGCTTGCCAGATAGATTCCTGCTCAAAGAAGCGAACACTCTTTGGGAATACTAACGTGTAAGGTGAAATACTATCATGTGTAATGAGGAATAATAAACTCAGCATTGTGAGGATATTGTAGGATAAACATACATCAGCTGTGACCCACCAAACCAAATGCAACCCTTGATTTAAGTATGGTCATGGTCTTACTTACTTATGCGATCCCTCGTAGCAGGGCCGTAGCCAGAAAAAAATTTCGGGAGGGGTTGAAATTTTTTGGGGGGGGGGTTGAAAATTTCGGGGGGGGGGTTGAAACCTGCCTCCTAGCTCACGCTGAAGCAAAGAGCACAGCAGGGGGCAGAGCAGCCTTCAATAGCCTGCAGCTCCGCCCTTGTCAACCACCTCCACCAAGTCTGGCCTCCTTAATGAGAGCATTCAACATCCCCCCCCCCCCCCAACTTGGTTGCTTCACTACTGTTCTGTCGCGTGCTGGGCCTGTAAATAATTGTCTTTAGAACAGGATGTGCAACCTTTGCCCAGCGGGAAGCCAGGGGGCCTAAAGAGAAGTTCTCAGAGGTTTCCACCACAAACAGTCTTTAGATGGCTTGAGAAGTACAACAAAGTCTTTTATTAATGAACATCAAACAGAAACTTCTCTTGTCTTCAGTAAAGTTAAGCAAATGATTCCAAGCTTTTAGGCAACTGGTGAATTCCTAATCTTGCCCACGAAGGACAGGCAACTGTCTTCAATAACTTCTTCTTTAAAGGAAAATCCCCTTTTTAACTTCTCCCAGGCTGACTGTAATCTAACCCTTACTGATGTGGGCTCCGCTACCGGGTCGAACTGCGTCTCGAACGCCGAGTGGACCTACCAGCAAGGCAGTAGATGTTCTCCAGCTGGAGTTCTTTGGTCTTTAGGGCTGTTTTCCTGGAAATTCTTTGGAGACTCTTAAGACCTTTCTCCCCCGGAAGGTCTTAAGGGTTGAAGCTTTTGTACAGGGGAAGCTTGCACACATCCTATACATAAGCTTACCTTGCTGAGACTAACTAAAAATGGCTCCCTTCCCTTCCCAATTGCCCTGAGCAAGGGGCGGGACCAAAACTTAACAATGATGGACAGGTGACTTGCCCTATGACTGCAACCAAAGAAGCCACCTATCTGCAGAGTCCCTGAAACCTAGGACTGCATGCAAACATTTAATACAAAGCAAATAAAGTTGGAGCTTCTGGTACAGCTGTACCAGAACAACTACATCGGCTATTGCTGCAAGTAAGGACAGTGTGAATAAATTGCTAATATTTGCTTGAGATAGTGCTTGCAGTTCTGGAGGGACTCTTGATTTTTTGCATCTCATAGACTTAGCATGGGGATTTGGTTAACCAGTTAAAATTCATGAGTAAACCAGGTTTTTTTAAAAAAAATCTGAAACATTTCGGGGGGGGGTTGAACCCCTAACCCCCCCCCCCTCGCTACGGGCCTGCTCATAGTGTATTCTGGTGGGTCCATACGTGACTATGGAGCCCTGTTCTTGATCAGCATCGTTTCTCACAGTGAGGGCATTGGTTTCCAGGTGGAAGGCGGTCCCGGTCGGGGTTGGCTTGATGCACCTTCCTCTTGGCACGTTTCTCTCTTTCACCCTCCATTTGTGCCTCTTCAAATTCTGCAGCACTGCTGGTCACAGCTGACCTCCAGCTGGAGCGCTCAAGGGCCAGGGCTTCCCAGTTCTCAGTGTCTATGCCAGAGTTTTTAAGGTTGGCTTTGAGCCCATCTTTAAATCTCTTTTCCTGTCCTCCAACATTCCATTTTCCATTCTTGAGTTCAGAATAGAGCAACTGCTTTGGGAGACGGTGGTTGGTCATTTGGACAACATGGCCAGTCCAGCAGAGTTGATGGTGGAGGACCATTGCTTCAATGCTGGTGGTCTTTGCTTCTTCCAGCACACTGACATTTGTCCGCCTGTCTTCCCAAGAGATTTGCAGGATTTTTCGGAGGCAGCACTGATGGAATTGTTCCAGGAGTTGTATGTGACGTCTGTAGACTGTCCACATCTTGCAGGCGTAGAGCAGGGTTGGGAGGGGAAAAGGCTTATAAACAAGCACCTTGGTATCCCTACGGATGTTCCAGTCCTCTAATACTCTCTGCTTCATTTGGAAAAATGCTGCACTCGCAGAGCTCAGGCGGTGTTGTATTTCAGTGTCAATGTTGACTTTTGTGGAGAGGTGGCTGCCAAGAGAGCGGAAATGGTCAACAATTTCTAATATTACACCATTAAGCTGTATTTCTGGCATTGAAGAGGGATTGGTCATGGTCATCTAGATGTTTACCACAACTCTGCCTTGAGTTCCAGGTAGACAATTATTATTTTAATGACACAAAAACACAGTATGACACAACAAACTACATATATATGCTGGATTTCATATCACAAGTTGATCACTTCCCAAGTGTTTAGGACTATGTGATGTATTTTCGAATGATGTGCACAGATCCAAGGAAGGTGGCCTTTTGCAGCTGACACATCATGATTTTGTCAATCTTTATGGTTTCCAAATGCCAGCTGAGGTCTTTTGGCATGGCACCCAGTGTGCTGATGACCACTGGGACCATCTGGACTGATTTATGCCAGAGCCTTTTCAGTTCGATTTTGAGGTCCTGATAACGACTGAGTTTTCCCTGTTGTTTTTCCTCAATGTGACTGTCACCTGGTATGGCGACATCAATAATCCAAACTTTTTTCTTTTCCACCACCTTGTCGTGTTGGGGGGCTTAACTGCTCAAGGACGCTTCAAAATACCAACCTTCATAATGCCACGACCCCATAATACAGTTCCCCATGTTATGGTGACCCCCAACAATAAAATTATTTTTGTTGCTACGTCATAATTGTAATTTTGCTATTATTATGAATCGTAATGTTAATATCCGATATGCAGAATGTATTTTCATTCCCAGGACCAAATTTGACACAAATACCCGAATATTGGGCATAGGTGGGTGGGTGGGTTATTTTGTCATTTGGGAGTTGTAGTTGCTGGGATTTATAGTTCACCTAAAATCAAAGAGCATTCTGAATTCCGCAAATGATAGAGTTGAACCAAACTTCCCATGACCAAGAGAAAATACTGGAAGGATTTGGTGGCCATTGACCTTGTGTTCTTGGAGTTGTAGTTCACCTACATCCAAAGAACACTGTGCACTCAAACAATGATGGATCTGGATCAAAATGGGCATGAATGCTCAATAATGTGGACACTAGTGGAGTTTGAGGAAAAGAGAGTTGTAGTTCCTGGGATTTATAGTTCACCTCCAATCAAGGAGAATTTTGAACCCCGCCAATGATAAAATTGGGCCAAACTTCCCACACAGAACCCCCTGACCAACAAAAATACTGTGTTTTTGATGGTCTTTGGTGACCCCTCTGACACCCCCTCACGACCCCCCCCCCAGGGGTCCTGACCCCCAGGTTGAGAAACACTGGTTTAGAGCTTTATAGCTGTTAACCTGCACCTTGTATTGGGGCCGGAAACTTATCGTCAGCCAGTGGAGCTGTTTAAATAGGAGGGTTGACCAATCTCTGCAACTTGCTCCAGTTAACAATCTGGCCACCGACCTTTGCATCAGCTGTAGTTTCCGAACTGTCTTCAAGGGCAGCCCTACGTAGAGTGCATTACAGTAGTCTAGTCTTGAAGTAACTAAGGCATGGACCACCATGGTCAAGTCAGACTTCTTGAGGTACAGTCGCAGCTGGCGCACAAGTCTTAACTGTGTAAAGGCCCTCCCGGCCACCGCCGGCATCTGAGCATCAAGCATCAGTGCTGAATAGAACCATTTGACAGATTAGAGAGATGGGCCGAAACTAACAAAATGAAGTTCAACAGGGACAAATGCAAGATACTCCACTTTGGCAGGAAAAACGAAATGCAAAGATACAGAATGGGGGATGCCTAGCTTGCGAGCAGGACGTGTGAAAAAGATCTTGGAGTCCTCGTGGACAACAAGTTAAACATGAGCCAGGAATGTGATGTGGCGGCAAAAAAAGCCAATGGGATTTTGGCCTGCATCAAGAGGAGCATAGTGTCTAGATCCAGGGAAGTCATGCTCCCCATGCTCTATTCTGCTTTGGTTAGACCACACCTGGAATATTGTGTCCAATTCTGGGCACCACAATTCAAGAGAGATCTTGACAAGCTGGAATGTGTCCAGAGGAGGGCGACTAAAATGATCAAGGGTCTGGAGAACAAGCCCTATGAGGAGCGGCTTAAGGAGCTGGGCATGTTTAGCCTAAAGAAGAGAAGGCTGAGAGGAGATATGATAGCCATGTATAAATATGTGAGAGGAAGCCACAGGGAGGAGGGAGCAAGCTTGTTTTCTGCTTCCTTGCAGACTAGGACGTGGAACAATGGCTTCAAACTACAAGAGAGGAGATTCCATCTGAACATGAGGAAGAACTTCCTGACTGTGAGAGCCGTTCAGCAGTGGAACTCTCTGCCCCGGAGTGTGGTGGAGGCTCCTTCTTTGGAAGCTTTTAAACAGAGGCTGATGGCCATCTGTCAGGGGTGATTTGAATGCAACATTCCTGCTTCTTGGCAGAATGGGGTTGGACTGGATGGCCCATGAGGTCTCTTCCAACTCTTTGATTCTATGATTCTATGATTTTCGAGAGTAGCTTCCTTTTTTAATCAAGCAGTTAAATGGATTTCATCCCACAACCCCATCTCTCCCCCTCCATATTTCTTTTCCCCATTTTGCCTGGTTTACAAAGTGAATTGGGGTCAAGAGCCACCCCAGGTGAGTGATGAATCCTAGCGACGTGAAGCCTCCCGTTTGCTGCTCTAATGAATGTCATCATTTACATGAATTCATCTTCTCCTTCCTCCCAGAAAGGAGATGCAGAAAAGTTCTGGGGCCTCCGCATCGGTCTCTCACTCCGTAATTAAGTCTGCACAGATACTGATGTGTTTTTCGTCAGATATTATCCAAGTCTTGATAAAGAACCCAAATTATTCACATAATTTATCATCGTGGCTATCTTGAATACTAATAAGCCGGCGCCTTGATTAGAATTGTCAAAAGGCGTTTCTCCTGCTGTCCTCCCGGAGAACATTATTTTTTTCTGACAGATGCTGCCTTTCATATCAATGACAAAAGGATCTCTCTTGCTTCATTCTTTGTACTTTCCCCCTGGCCCCCAAATAACACAACACAACGAAAGTGTCTTTTAGCCTCTCTTTTTCTTCACGGGCTACATTTTGATAAGGAGGGGAAGGCCTCTTATTAATATGTTCACACTCTTAACTCACTTTGTGTTTGTAAAATGATGCCCCCGAAAAGACAAAGGATAAAGTGACTGGACTCTTCCGCACTCCTCCTAAACATGAAAAAACATGGCTCTATTTATTGTCGAAGGCTTCCATGGCTGGAATCACTAGGTTCTTGTGGGTTTTTTCGGGCTATATGGCCATGTTCTAGAGGCATTTTCTCCTGACGTTTCGCCTGCATCTATGGCAAGCATCCTCAGAGGTAGTGAGGTCTGTTGGAAAGTTATATATATATGGCCTGTGCGGTTTCGTTCGTTAATTCGTTAATTCGTTAAACATTCGTTAATTTTTGCATTTACGGTACGATAACAAAACATATTTCCAAACCCGGAAGGGTTTTTAAATATCGAAACGGCAACTCCCACAGTATTTACGAGCTTTCGCCCGTTTTGTAAATGGGGCGGGCGGGGCCTCCGCGCCTCCGCGCGCCATCCAATCGGCTCCGGCTCCTGCGCCCTCCTCCTCCTCCTCCTCCTCCCAGCTGTGTTGCAGGAAGCGCGCGCTCACCCTTACAACCGGCCTCCGCGCGCCATCCAATCGGCTCCGGCTCCTGCGCTCCTCCTCCTCCTCCTCCTGGCACTTCCTGCAACACAGCTGGGAGGAGGAGGAGGAGGAGGAGGGCGCAGGAGCCGGAGCCGATTGGATGGCGCGCGGAGGCCGGTTGTCTCTTTAAGGCGCCTCTCCCAGCTGTGTTGCTGCTGCAGGAAGTGCCAGGAAGAGGAGGAGGAGGAGGAGGGCGCAGGAGCCGGAGCCGGAGCGCAGGAGCCGGGGAGGGGATTCCTGCAGCGCCGGCTCTGCCTCCGTGGCCCGCCTGAGAATTGAAGGCTGCATCCAGGCTTGCTGTGAGTACTGGGTTGCTGTGAGTTTTCCGGGCTGTATGACCATGTTCCAGAAGCATTCTCTCCTGACATTTTGCCCACATCTATGGCAGGCATCCTCAGAGGTCTGTTGGAAACTAGGCAAATGGATTTTATCTATGGAATGTCCAGGGTGGGAGAAATGAAAGCCATTCAATGCTAATCAAGGTGACCAACTGCAACATTCACACTTACAAAATGTTTTGTAAATATTTACGAAATTTCGTAAATAACAAAACAATTTTTTGGAAAGTTTTGTAAATATTTTAAATATCGAAACAAAAAAACACCCCAATTACAAATCGATTTTAGAAACAAATTTTTTCTTGATCAAACAGGCCTAGTTTATATATCTGTGGAATGACTGGGGTGGGGCAAAGACCTCTTCTCTGCTGGAGCTAGTAGGCTTGGGTAACCATGGAAAAATTTGGTTCTAAACTCGTTTTGTTTTTAGGGGGCCCATGCATTTCGTTTTTTTTAATAATTCCGAAATTTTCCTTTTAAAAATTTCGAAATATACAAAATTTCGCATAATTACGAATCGATTCGTTAATGGCGGATGCGATTGCGCAATATGCTAAAAAACCTCCAAATGGGACAGGGGGAACTTCTGAAGCTTCCCTCTCCCTCTGTTGTTGACTGTTGGTGTGATAAAACAAACAACAACTATAAAACTTGCACCAGACATGCGAAAATAATTACGAAATAATTACAAAATAATTACAAAATAATTACAAAATAAATTGAAAAAATTGTTTCGAATCTAATTTACTCCTTACACTATTCCTGCATGGCTCAATATTGGATCGTATGCTAATTTAAATACGAATTAATAACGAATTACGAAATTAACGAATGAAACCGCCCAAGCCTGGAGCTAGGTGTGAATGTTTCAACTGACCACCTTCATTAGCATTTGAAGGCCTGGCTGAGCCTGGGGGAAATCTTTTGTTGAGAGGTGTTAAGATGTGCCTGGTTGTTTCCTCTCTGCTGTTTTGCTGTTGTAATTTTAGAGTTTTTTTAATACTGGTAGCCAGATTTTGTTCATTTTCATGGTCTCCTCCTTTCTGTTGAAATTGTCCACATGCTTGTGGATTTCAATGGCTTCTCTGTGTAGTCTGACATGGTGGTTGTTGGTGTGGTCCAGCATTTATGTGTTCTCAAATAATATGCTGTGTCCAGGCTGGTTCCTCAGGTGCTCTGCTATGGCTGACTTCTCTGGTTGAAGTACATCTTAACACCTCTCAACAAAAGATTCCCCCAGGCTCAGGCAGGCCTTCTAATGCTAATGAAGGTGGTCAGTTGAAAGATTCACACCTAGCTTCAGCAGAGAATAGCTCTTTGCCCCACCCCAGTCATTCCACAGATATATAAACCCATTTTCCTACTTCCAACAGACCTCACTACCTCTGAGGATGCTTGCCATAGATGCAGGCGAAACGTCAGGAGAAAATGCCTCTAGAACATGGCCATATAGCCCGAAAAAACTCACAAGAACCTATGGCTCTATTTATCTATTTATCTCCTAAGAGGGTATGGTGGAATCTCAAGGCTGTAGGCATCAAAAGTAAGATCCTGTCTCAACACCCTGAGGGCCCATCCAGACAGTACCTTTATTGCGGTATCTACCGCAATAAAAGAAGGGTTGTCCAGACAACTTTCTGGACAGTCCCGAAAACCCTGGTTTGTAGCAAATTAATTAGATAGTGGATTTACTCCGCACCATCTTGGAAGGTGCAGGATAATAATAATAATAATAATTATTATTATTATTATTATTATTATTATTATTATCATTATCATTTAATATGTTTATATACCGCCCTGTTCCGTCTTCCAGGAGCATGGTTTACATTACCTTTTAGCTGCACGGAATAGTTTAAAGAGCTATGATTAGCAGAAGGGACTTTTAACACTGTCAGGGGGAAAATATCTCACATCCCACCTGCTGACACCAGTTTAAAGAATCGTTGTATTATATCTCACGAATAAAACCACGCCGCTGACCACCACTTTAAAGAATCACAGTTACTGATCCCACAGCTGTACACCAGTTTAAAAAGGAATATGATTCTTGGCACAGAGCGTTTATATGTGTATGTGGCAACGTGTATGTATGTTGGTAGATTCGCTGCCACCACCTAAAATACGTTAGGATATTTGAGGGTGATTCCCTGAGGTAAACTTCTTCCTGCCCACCAGCTCTCCCTTAGCTCCTTAAGATGACTGTGATGTAAATATGTTAAAACAGATAGAAATATTGTCACAGGAATGAATCACTACTGAGGCTTCTTTAAAAGTTGAACTAGAGACAATGTTTATTGATAAAATTGAACAAACAACTATCTTCTTTCATGAGGTACACAAGCTTGAATGGTTACTGAGGCACAATAATCTTGATGGTTTCTATAAACAGGTTGCTTAACTTAGATACGAGTAACACTCCTCACTCTACGATAACACAGTAGCAGTGAGTTCCCCAGACTAATTTATTATTTATTTATTTCCGTCACTTTTACCCCGCCCTTCTCACTCCCAAGGGGGGACTCAGGGCGGCTTACAGAGGAAGGCACAATTCGATGCCTTTGTCACATATACATACATATATAAAAGCAATTAAACAGTTACAAATTAAAAATTAAAATCATCAATACAAAACAATACAACAACACAGTAGTAGACTAATCCTGAGCTCAGCGTTCGGAGTTCCGTAAGTCCATTCCGTCTCGTCAAATTCCAGCTCGTCGTTAAGTCTTTCTTCAGCTGCCAGAATGTCCAAATGCCTGGTCCCATATCCAGGTTTTCAACTTTTTCCTAAATGAAAGAAGGGACGTTGCCGATCTAATCTCCCCGGGGAGTGAATTCCACAGGTGGGGGGCCACCACCGAGAAGGCCCTGCTCCTCGTCCCCGCCAATCTCACTTGTGATAAAGGCGGGGTCGAGAGCAGGGCCTCCCCAGAGGATCTTAGGTTCCGAGGTGGGACGTAGAGGGAGATCCGTTCGGACAGATACACTGGGCCAGAACCGTATCCAGTTTACTAGTGAGGTTGTCCCTAAAGCAATTAGCTACACTCTATAAGCTAATCTACTCTAACCCAGAGAGCAAACCACTTGTGTAAAAACCCACACAAGCACCCAGGCGACTACTTTGACCCTCCTGGCCAAATAATGCAGCCTTGCCTGTCACAAAAGCTCTCTGTCAGAAAAATCTAAGCTCCCAAAAATACCTCTCTTCTCTTCTGTTTCCAAAATCAATCTCTCTTCTTTCTGTGAAGCTGACACTTTTCCCTCTCTGGGCTAAACTCCTCCTATCTGTCCTAACCAATCAAAATAAAGCTTCAGCTCCTCCCCTCTTTTCACTTTACCCTCTCAAGGTATCTGCTTCCTTTGCTAACACTCCCAAAATGGAGTTCTGCCTACTAATATTCCAGGCTTCTCTTTCAGCCTACAAGGTAGGAATAATTATAGATAGCATTCGTTTGCATTTCCCCAGGGTTGCTATAGACCCAGCAGCACCCTGGAAGTTAAACAGTATCCGAGTCTGGAAAGCCAGTCTGCAGGCCCTCTGCAGTTATTGGTTTAGAAAGTATCTCTTTGGGTTTGGAGACCGCCCTTTTTCCTGGGGTTGAGATCTCCATTTTGGAATCTCCCCTGCCTTCTTCAGTAGAGAAAAAAGCCTCAGATGTGCTGTTGGTCAGACAGGGAGCTCTGAAAAACCCATTGTGAGTACAATTGAGATAGATAGATAGATAGATAGATAGATAGATAGATAGATAGAATAGGAATTGAGTAATTAAGAAATTGAGTTATAGATAGATATTGAGTTATAGAGAGAGATAGATATTAAGTAGGGTTGGGCGGTTTCGTTTGTTAATTTCGTAATTCGTTATTAATTCGTATTTAAATTAGCTTACGATCCGATATTGAGCCATGCAGGAGTAATTAAAAATCAAAATGATTTTTTTTGTAATTGTTTCGTAATTGTTTCGTAATTGTTTCGTAATTATTTTCGCATGTCTGGTGCAAGTTTTATAGTTGTTGTTTGTTTTATCACACCAACAGTCAACAACAGAGGGAGAGGGAAGCTTCAGAAGTTCCCCCTGTCCCATTTGGAGGTTTTTTTAGCATATTGCGCAATCGCGTCCGCCATTAACGAATCGATTCGTAATTGTTTTGAAATCGTTTCGTAATTGTTTCATAATTTTACGAAATTTCGTATATTTCGAACTTTTTTAAAGGAAAATTTCGGAATTCTTTTAAAAAACGAAACGCAAAAACCCCCTAAAAACGAATCGAGTTTAGAAACAAATTTTTCCGTGGTTACCCAGGCCTATTATATAACATAAAATAAGCACTAGAGAAATAGTTATTGAGTACTATTGAGCATAACTTCATCTCCAAAGCTAACCATGAGCTTAGATAGGGGAAGACATATTCTTTCTAACCATAGCAGCTCTGGGTTAGGGTGAAAGATCCCAGGATTTTTTCTACCAATTGGAGAAAGGTTACCTCAGTAATTGAAGGAAAAGGAAAGAAAGAACATATCTATGGTTTCCCAAATTGACTGTTTGTGTTGTAACTTTTTTCAGCTGTGCCAAGTCTGCCAAGGTCTTTGGAAATAAACATATTGTTGATATTCATATCTTGACTGGCATCAGTTGCTGAAAGTATTGAGTTATTGCTTCAAAGAAAGACCCCCAGCAGTTCACCCAGATAAAGAGAAAAGCACATCTTAGTTTTAATGTTATAGGGTCTGGGTGTGACGGCACATGCCCCTCTCAGCCCAGAGGCAACTTGGAGCAGTTCACAAATTGGCAACAATTCGATACCTCAACAATTATAACAAGTAAAAACAATCAAGAAATTCTGTTAAAAACAATAGTATCCATATAAATAAAAATGTAATGTTCGTTTGTGGGATTAATAGAACTCAAAAACACTGGACGAATTGACACCAAATTTGGACACAAGACACCTAACAACCCAATGTATGTCCTTCACTCAAAAATTGATTTTGTCATTTGGGAGTTGTAGTTGCTGGGATTTATAGTTCACCTACAATCAAAGAGCATTCTGAACCCCACCAACGATGGAATTGAACCAAACTTGGCACACAGAACTCCCATGACCAACAGAAAATACTGGAAGGGTTTGGTGGGCATTGACCTTGAGTTTCGGAGTTGTAGTTCACCTACATCCAGAGAGCACTGTGGACTCAAACAATGATGGATCTGGACCAAACTCTACACGAATACTCAATATGCCCAAATGTGAACACTGGTGGAGTTTGGGGAAAATAGAATTTTGACATTTGGGAGTTGTAGTTGCTGGGATTTGTAGTTCACCTACAATCACAGAGCATTCTGAACCCCACCAACAGTAAAATTGGGCCAAACCTCCCACACAGAACTCCCATGACCACCAGAGTGGACTACAGCAATGCGTGGCAGGTGACGGCTAGTATGATATAAAATATATATATATAAAAACCGTACAAAGCCTTAAAACATTATTGTGAGCATATCCATGTCAAGTAGTTATGAAGTCGTTCCATAATTCCATTTAGCTATGCCGTATTTGGGAAGGTCTGCTCAAAAAGCCAGGTTTTCACTTTATTTTGAAAAGTCAGGAGGGAGGGAGCTGAGCTTATATCTCTAGGCATGGTGTTCCACAGTCAAGGGGCCACCGCTGAGAAGGCCCTGTCTCTCGTCTCCCGTCCCCCCCCCAGACGCATCTGCGAAGATGGCGGGAGTGAGAGCAGGGCCTCCCCAGAATATCTTAATATCCTAGATGGTTCATAAGGAGAGTTACATTCAGATAGGTAAGTCAGACCGAAACCGTGTAGGGTTTTATAGGCTAAAGCCAGCACTTTGAATTGTGCCCAGCAGCAAAGTGGATAAACCCATTATTTCCACTTTTGGACTGCAGAATACTGCAGTCTGGACAGTATTCCCACAGTTTACCGGGCTAAATAAACCCGATAAACTGTGGGAATACCCACCCCTCCCCTGAAGCCCCAGACCCCTTAGAAAAGTCCTGAAAACTTACACGGCCTCCATTACATGCTTCGGCCAGCCTCCTGGCACATAGAAATGATGCGACAGGAGTATGTGTGTGTGGGGGGGGGGGCATCATTTCTATGCACTGGGAGAGCTAGCCAAAGCCTGTAATGGAGGCTGGGTAAGTTTTCATTACCTTTCTAAGGGGTTTGGGGACTTCGGGGGGGGGGGTAGGGCCTCCAGACGTTCTCCCAGGCTAGTCCCGGGAGAATGTCTGGACACCCACCTCAGAAAAGGCACACTTTTTGGGGTGGGTGTGGACAGACCCCCAGGTAAATCCACATCTTTAAAACTATACACCTTATGTTTGATTGATTGATTGATTGATTTACTATATTTGTATACCACTCTTCTCAGCCCTCAGGGCGACTCAGAGTGGTTAACAAAACAAATACAATACTTAAACATGATAAAAACAGTTAAAAACAAGTTAAAAGAATAACATTATAACAATCAATAAACATCATAACATCTCATCTCGTCTCATAGTTAAAATCAAGATCCGGTCTCATCATCGAAATGTTCCATATTTCTATATTAGTTACGCTGCTTATTCAAATGCCTGCTCAAACAACCAGGTCTTCACTTTCCTCCAGAATGTGAACAGGGAGGGGGCCGATCTAATTTCTGTGGGAAGGGCGTTCCACAGCTGAGGGGCCACCACTGAGAAGGCCCTGTCTCTCGTCCCCGCCAATCGTACTTGTGATGCAGGTTGGACCGAGAGCAGGGCCTCCCCAGAAGATCTTAACGTAACATAACATAACGTAACATAAGAATGTTTTCTTTTCTTTTTGTTCTTTTCCTTTTTAACACCATAGAAACCTTTTTTTTGTACTAGATAACAATGGAAGAAGATGAAGATGCAAGATGTTAAAAATGCCCCTGTTCTATATCCATTCCTGCACCCTTCCCCATTCCTCATATATTTTGCAATAACAATGATATGGGGAAAAAAAAGAAATGGTTCCAAAATATGAAAGCTGACAGCTGTTGGCCATTTTTTCAACATGGTGCCTCAATGTGTCGATATATTCTTTCTCATAGAAGACGAGTAATTCATGAATAGCTGAGAGGTACTGATGAGCCCATGACAAGGAAAGGCATATTTGTGGCTGATTGTGGATTTGAAGTTGAGCATTTCCGCACCTAAATGTGACACTGTGACCACATCACCATAATTTCTGTGCTCTGTGTGATTTTGGATAGACCCCAGTCCTAGTCCTACCATAGTTAACCATATTTTGCATATGCTTTAAAATATTTTTTGCAATGACAAGGCATTTAAAGGACAACGTTTGCACGACCGGTAATGACCAGATAAAAATATGCCATCACATTCACACAGCTTATGATGAAATTGAATCATTACTTACCGCTGTGAGTCACCCCCGGGCTGAGAACAGCGGTATATAAGCAAAGTAAATAAATAAATAAATAAACAAACAATATGTAATGATGGCTATCAAACTGGATAGTTTCAACAAAATCTATTGAGGACTAGCCATCCCCTGCCACGCCTTGCTGTGGCCAAGTCTGGTGATCTGGAAAATAAAGTAATGAGAAAGTGTTGGTTTCTAATATATGTAATTTCTTTATGCTTGTGGTAAACAGTATTTCTTGTTGTTTCTTTGTCAGTATTGATGTGGAAATGGTCTGGTTTGCCCACACTGAACATGTAACATATAATTGTCCTTCTTTAGGGGTCCCTTTCAAACCTATGATACTATATCTCTCTATGTTTATCTATCTATCTATCTATCTATCTATCTATCTATCTATCTATCTATCTTTCTATCTATCTATCTATCTATTTATATCTATCAAAACATAACAATTAGGCTTGGGCGGTTTCGTTCGTTAATTTCGTAATTCGTTATTAATTCGTATTTAAATTAGCTTACGATCCAATATTGAGCCATGCAGGAATAGTGTGAGGAGTAAATTAGATTCGAAACAATTTTTTCAATTTATTTCGTAATTATTTCGTAATTATTTCGTAATTATCTTAATTATTTTGGCATGTCTGGTGCAAGTTTTATAGTTGTTGTTTGTTTTATCACACCAACAGTCAACAACAGAGGGAGAGGGAAGCTTCAGAAGTTCCCCCTGTCCCATTTGGAGGGTTTTTTAGCATATTGCGCAATCGCGTCCGCCATTAACGAATCGATTCGTAATTATACGAAATTTCGTATATTTCGAAATTTTTAAAAGGAAAATTTCAGAATTATTAAAAAAAAAAACGCAAGGGCCCCCTAAAAACAAAACGAGTTTAGAACCAAATTTTTCCGTGGTTACCCAAGCCTACTGAATATCTCTGTGTGTGAATCATATATATCTATCTATATCTATGGCTGGATGGCTCTTTGTCAGGAGGGCTTTGATTACGTTTTCTTGCCCTGGTGAAGGGAGTTGGAATGGATGGCTGTAAGTATTTTCTGTTGGTCATGGGGATTCTGTGTGGGAAGTTTGCCCCAATTCTGTCGTTGCTGGGGTTCAGAATGCTCTTTGATTGCAGGTGAACTATAAATCCCAGTAACTACAACTCCCAAATTTCAAGGTCTATTTCCCCCCAACTCCATCTGTGTTTATATTTCAGCATATGGAGCATTAGTGCCAAGTTTGGTCTAGATCTTTCATTGTTTGAGTCCACAGTGCTATCTGGATGTAGGTGAACTACAACTCCAAAACCAAAGGACACTGCTCACCAAACCCTTCCAGTATTTTCTGTTGGTCATGGGAGAACTGTGTGCCAAGTTTGGTTCAATTCCATCGTTGGTGGGGTCCAGAATGCTCTTTGATTGTAGGTGAACTATAAATCCTAGCAACTACAACTCCCAAATGACAAAATCATTTTTTTTTAGTGAAGGACATACATTGGGTTGTTAGGTGTCTTGTGTCCAAATTTGGTGCCAATTCGTCCTGTGGTTTTTGAGTTCTGTCGATCCCACAAACGAACATTACATTTTTATTTATATAGATAAATCCCAGCAACTACAACTCCCAAATGACAAAATCAATTTTTTAAGTGATGCTCACTCCTTGGGTTAGTAGGTGTCTTGTGGCCAAATTTGGCGGCAATTTGTCCAGTGGTTTTTGAGTTATGTTAATCCCACAAACAAACATTACATTTTTATTTATATAGATAAAGCAATCAATGGTGGCCCATTGTTGTTGCATTCAACTTATTTGTGACATATAGTGGCCTTAAAGCAGAGCTAAGGAGCCCCTGGCAGTGCAGCAGGTTAAACCGCTGAGCTGCTGAACTTGCTGACCAAAAGGTCGGCAGTTTGAATCTGGAGAGCGGAATGAGCTCTCGCTATTAGGTCCAGCTTCTGCCAGTCTAGCAGGTCGAAAAAATGCAAATGTGAATAGATCAATAGGTACCACTCCGGCAGGAAGGTAACAGCACTCCATGCGGTCATGCTGGCCACATGACCTTGGTTAGACCACACCTGGAATATTGTGTCCAATTCTGGGCACCACAATTCAAGAGAGATGTTGACAAGCTGGAATGTGTCCAGAGGAGGGCACTAAAATGATCAAGGGTCTGGAGAACAAGCCCTATGAGGAGCGGCTTAAGGAGCTGGGCATGTTTAGCCTGAAGAAGAGAAGGCTGAGAGGAGTTATGATAGCCATGTATAAATATGTGAGAGGAAGCCACAGGGAGGAGGAGGGAGCAAGCTTCCTTTCTGCTTCCCTGGCTTCAAACTACAAGAAAGGAGATTCCATCTGAACACGAGGAAGAACTTCCTGACTGTGAGAGCCGTTCAGTAGTGGAACTCACTGCCCCGGAGTGTGGTGGAGGCTCCTTCTTTAGAAGCTTTTAAGCAGAGGCTGGGTGGCCATCTGTCAGGGTTGATTTGAATGCAATATTCCTGCTTCTTGGCAGAATGGGGCTGGACTGGATGGCCCATGAGGTCTCTTCCAACTCTAGGATTCTATGATTCTATGATTCTATGAGGTGTCTATGGAGAACGCCCAGAATCAGACACAACTAGACTTAATGTCAGGGAAAACCTTTACCTTTACAAGGTTTCTTGGCATTGCCTTCCTCCAAGAATGAGAGTGTGTTTCCATGGCTGAACAGGATTTCGGGCCTTGGACTGCAAAGTCCTAGCCCAACACCCAAAGTTCATTTGTCACAGTGAAAACTTGACCGCAGACCTAGTTAACTAGCTCAGGTTTTGGAAGGCTTTCAAAGATTTACTAGATTTTTCCCCCCCAGTACTCATCTCTTGCACAGAATCTTGATTTCAGCCGGTGCTAATTAATTCCCCTAATAACAATATCTGCCATATATCTCTCCAGACTTCTTGCAGAGCAATCAGCTTGTTCTTCAGCCTGATAGCCATAAATCTCCCACACTCTTTTTAATCAACGGTGATAACTAGATTTTTAATATTTCGCTGCTGTATTTGATTTTCATAAATTACACTTTGTGTTGTTTTTTTTTATGGCTCTGGAGAAAAAATGACTCATATGGGTATCATCAAAAAAAAAAGCTCTATACAGCGAGGAAGCAAAGAGCTTGAAGAACATGGACCTGTTTGCTGGCACTTTACATCACCTGTAGTCACTTAGGCGATCCCTTGTGACCCGATGATGATGGTTCTCCAAGTGTAGTGTCTTGGCAGTGGGGCCATAGGTGGCCATGGAGCCCTATTCTTGATCCACATATATTCCTATAATGAGAACATTGGTTTCGAGGTGGAAGGCTGTCCCGGTCAGCGTTGGTCTGATGTGCCTTCCTCTTGACCTTTCTCTTGACACATTTCCCCCTTTCATCCTCCATTTGTACTTCTTTGAATTCTGCAGCACTGCTGGTCACAGCTGACTTCAATTAGAACACTCAAAGGCTGGGATTTCCAGTTCTCGGTGTCTATGCCACAGTTTTTAAGGTTGGCTTTAAAGCCCATCTTTAAATCTCTTTTTCTGTCCATCAACATTCCATTTTCCATTCATGAATACTCAATATGCCCAAATGTGAACACTGGTGGAGTTTGGGGGGGGAAAATCCTTGGCATTCAGGAGTTGTAGTTGCTGGGATTTATAGTTAACGTACGATCAAAGAGCATTCTGAACCCCACCAATGATAGAATTGGACCAGCATTCCCAAATAGAACCCCCATGCCTTGAAGGGAATTGCTGGTGTAAGCCTCCCTCCAGCCTCGCATGCTACTAACTCTAACCCTCACCACACATGTGCAACATGCTGTCATGCCCTGAGCACACCTGCTCTCCCCTCCCCACTTGGAGTCTCAGAAACAGCCCTCCCTTGTCTGAGAGGCCAGCCAATCACAGCGGAGGAGGACTTTTGGTGGGAGGATTCGTCGTCTGTTTCCAAAAAGGAAGAGAAGGACAGATGGAGAGATCTTCAGCCTTCTTTGCCAAAGGGGTTCCTCAGACCATCAGAAATATGTGTTTTCTGATGGTCTTTGGTGACCCCTCTGAAACCCTCTCCTGACCTCCAGGTTGGGTTTTTAATGGACTTGGGTATGTTTATCCTGGAGAAGAGATTAATAAGAAGGGACATGATATGTTGCATCCAAGACCAAGAAATGAAACCATAAGATTATTTATTTATTTTATTTGGAGCATTTATTAACCGCCATTCTCAGCCCACTCGGGCGACTCACGGCGGTGTACAGTACAAAAGGCAATTCACACAAAGACAAGTACAACAGCATATTAACCATACAACAATACAACAGTTAAAATTACACTAACTAATCCGCTTCGTCTCGTAATAGAATCGTGACCAATCTCGTATTCCTTGTACCATAAGATTAAATCCACCACACTGGAATGAAGGAAAAACAATCCTTTTTTATTGATGAAAAATTGGTTACAAAAGAAAGTTAAATGCAAAGTCAAAAAGCGACCATAGAAACACAGCAGTCAGGAAAATCTCTGAACTTGAGCAAAATTCCAAAAAACACAAGACAAGAACCAGGAACCTGGTAGCCTCTCGCTAACCATGTACTTGAAAAACTAGAAGCCCCTGAGATTGCCAGCCATGGAACACAGGAATTTTGCCAAGGCACAGCCACAGTCCCAAACGTTGCTTGCTCTAACGAGACACCCGGCAGGCAGCCCCTTATACCAAAGAAACGATTCCTTGAAACGCCCCTTGACTTTGAAGCCTGAGCCTGTCTCTCCTGTAATCTATTTGACCTTCGTAGGAACTGTGAATCACTCCTGTCTCTCATTATCTGTTCCCTTCGGTCCTCATTAAAAAACCCAGGTGGAGAGCTATCACGGCTGGATTCCAAAACATTTTCATCTGGCTGTTCAGTTTCGTTTTTCCCGCCGCTGAACTCAGCATCAACACCAGTTTCCACATTGTCAGGGAAAACTACATGTTCAGTGGCTTGCTCAATTGGAAATACTATCAGAGAATCAGGTTCACACAGATCAGGTTCACACAGATCAGGCTGAACCCCAACACATAATACTCTTGTTTAAATATCTGAAAGGATGCCTCATGGAAGATGGAGCAAGCTTCTTTTCTGCTGCCCTGGAGACTAGGGAATTGAACAATGGATTCAAATTACAGGATGAGTGGTGGTGGTGGTGGTGATGCCAGAACCACCATGATTCCATGAAAACAAACCCAATTGTTGGGCGCTTCAGCAGAAAGACAGCCAATGTTCCTTCCTGCAAGCCTCTTAACAGAGAAGACAAGCATTCATTATAGTTATGCCCACTACTGCATAATAATTACAAATATATAAAGACTTCATTAGCAAATGAATGAATCATTAAACACTCATGAATATATTCAGTCGTAATGGGAGCTTATGGCCCCATGTTAGTCCCTATACGGTGGCAGGAAAATATACTCCGAAGTCTTTAATACTGCAATTAAGAAGCCCCGGCTGCTTTCCGCTCATGTTATAAACGCTGGATACTAATGTAGACGTGTTAACTAGGTGGTCTTGAGGGTCTTGCTGGATGCCAAGTAATGTTTTTACATTTTGTTACAGCATTATCCCTTTCGTAAGGGTGGCTCGCCTTCTGGAGCCAGGAGAGACATGAGCATCCAGAAGGAAGCTGTTGCTATGAAAGATGTGTCCAAAATAAGACGTCAGTAAATCAGGATGTTTCTCTTCAACCTGGAAAGCTCAACGCTACAACATGGGATCTCATCTCTTAAGCTATTGGCACAACCAATCTCAAATTAAAACTTGTGTGCCAGCTGTGCCCGTATCTTGGGAAGTCTGACTTGGCCACGGTGGTCCACGCTTTGGTTACATTTAGACTACTGCAACGCTCTCTACGTGGGGTTGCCTCTGAAGACTGCCCGGAAGCTGCAGCTAGCCCAACGCTCGGCAGCCAGACTACTAACGGGTGCTGGGTACAGGGAGCACACCACTCCGCTGTTACACCAGCTCCACTGGCTGCCAATTAGCTTCCGAGCACAATTCAAAGTGCTGGTGTTAACCTATAAAGCCCTAAACGACTCCGGCCCTGTTTACCTCTCCGAACGTATTCTCCCCTACGAACCATCAAGATTATTAAGATCATCTGGAGAGGCCCTGCTCTCGGTCCCACCGGCCTCGCAAGCGCGTCTGGTGGGGACGAGGGACAGGGCCTTCTTGGTGGTGGCCCCTCGACTCTGGAACTCTCTCCCACTGGAGATCAGAACCGCCCCTTCTATCCTGACATTCAGGAAACAGGTGAAGACGTGGTTATGGAGACAGGCATTCGACGAGTGAGCCAACACCCTGAGATATGGATGGAGGATGAGGAGCAGCGATTTTAGTGTGACGATTGACCATTATAGTTATTGATTGTAATTGCTGTTTTAATGTTTTACTGTAATATGTATTATGATGTTTTATTGATTGTATGTGATATTATGGTTGGAAACCGGTCTGAGTCCCTCAAGAGAGGTGAGAAGGCCGGTATACAAAACTTTTAAATAATAATAATAATAAATCAAAGTGGGTCTGGAGCCTTTCCAGTTTAAATCATAACAGGAAATAGAAGAAGAAGAAGAAGAAGAAGAAGAAGAAGAAGAAGAAGAAGAAGAAGAAGAAGAAGAAGAAGAAGAAGAAGGAGGAGGACTTTATTTTTCTACCCTGCCTCCATCTCCCCAAAGGGACTCGGGGTGGCTTACATGGGACCAAGCCCAAAGCAAAATACAATTAAAAAACAAAACAATAACAAATAAAACAGCATAAAACAGCGTAACAATAATAACAATCATCAAAAGCAGACTAATTTTGTAGGGTGGGGGGAGAGGACCACTATGCGAGCTGGTTAAAGGATAAGGTGGTTCAATAAGGTGGATATTTCTCCTTCCTTCCTTCCTTCTTTCCCTTTTGTCTTTCCTTCCTTTTCTCTTTCTTTCTGCCCTCCATTCCCTTCCACCGTTCCTTCCATCCATCCTTCCCTTCCTTCCTTCATTCCATCCATCCATCTTTCCCTTCCTTCCTTCCTTCCTTCCTTCCTTCCTTCCTTCCTTCCTTCCTTCCTTCCTTCCCTCTTTCCTTCCTTCCTCCTTCCATCCATCCCTTACCTACCTTCCTTCTTTCCTTCCTTCCTTCATTCAATCCATCCATCCATCTTTCTCTTCCTTCCTTCCTTCTCTCTTCCCTTCCTTCCTTACCTCCCTCTGTCCCCCTCCCTCCCTTCCACCCTTTCATCCTTCCTTCCCTCTTTCCTCCCTCCTTCCCTCTCTCTCTCTCTCCCCTTCCTTCCTTCTCTCCCTTTTGTCTTTCCTTCCTTCTCTCTTTCCTCCCTCCCTCCCTCTCTCCCTTCTCTTTCTCCTTCCTCCTTTCCCCCTGGGGGATGTTTACCTGGGAGAAGAGAAAGTAGAGAAGGAACATGAGAACCATCTTTCAAGATTTAAAAGGGTGTCCCATTGAAAAAGGAGGGGGAAAAACTGACTTTCTGCTGCTCTAAAGAATAGGGCACAAGGGAGCAATGGGTTCAAATGACAGGGAAAGACTGAAAAGCTTAAGAACTTCCTGGAGAGTGGCCTAGGCTGCCTCAGAGTGCGGTTGAGTCTCCCTCTCTGGAGGCTTTTCTGCAGAGGCTATCAATTGGGAATGCTTTGATTGTGCCTTTTTGCATGGCAGGGGTGGGACTGGATGGCCCTTGGGGGTCTCTTCCAGCTCTAGGATTTTAGGATTCTATATCGGGATGGAGTTTCATGGATACACTTTCTCTCTCCGCTCCACCATCTCATCCTAATCAAGGCTAACCCTTTTAGGATCTAAACATTTCCTGTCTTTCCTTTACTTTTTGCCTCCGAAATTGAGGAGAAAGGGGAGGAAAGTGCAGGGAGGGGATTTGGGGAAAACCCCTCCCTCCTGGCCCACCCACCCCACTTCAGCCCACCATGTTGTTCATTCATTCAGTCGTCTCCGACTCTTCGTGACCTCATGGACCAGCCCACGCCAGAGCTCCCTGTCGGCCGTCACCACCCCCAGCTCCTTCAAGGTCAGTCCAGTCACTTCAAGGATGCCATCCATCCATCTTGCCCTTGGTCGGCCCCTCTTCCTTTTGCCTTCCACTTTCCCCAGCATCATTCCCTTCTCTAGGCTTTCCTGTCTCCTCATGATGTGGCCAAAGGACTTCAGCTTTGTCTCTAGTATCCTTCCCTCCAGTGAACAGTCGGGCTTTCTTTCCTGGAGGATGGACTGGTTGGATCTTCTCGCAGTCCAAGGCACTCTCAGAACTTTCCTCCAACACCACAGCTCAAAGGCATCTCTCTTCCTTCGCTCAGCCTTCCCTAAGGTCCAGCTCTCACATCCGTAGGTGACTACAGGGAAGACCATGGCTTTGACTCGGCAATGGATCTTTGTTGCCAGTCTGATGTCTCTGCTCTTTACTATTTTATCGAGATTGGACATTGTTCTCCTCCCAAGAAGTAAGCATCTCCTGATTTCCTGGCCACAGTCTGCATCTGCAGTCATCTTTGCGCCTAGAAATACAAAGTCTGTCACGGCCTCCACATTTTCTCCCTCTATTTCCCAATTGTCAATCATTCTTGTTGCCATAATCTTGGGTTTTTTTGGTGTTTAGCTGCAACCCAGCTTTTGCGCTTTCTTCTTTCACCTTGATTAGAAGGCTCCTCAGCTCCTCCTCGCTTTCGGCCATCAGAGTGGTGTCATCTGCATATCTGAGGTTGTTAATGTTTCTTCCAGCAATTTTCACCCCAGCCTTGCATTCATCAAGCCCTGCACATTGCATGATGTGTTCTGCAAACAAGTTAAAGAGGTTGGGTGAGAGGATACAACCCTGCCGTACGCCTTTCCCAATCCTGAACCAGTCTCCTGTTCCGTGGTCAGTTCTGACTGTTGCTCCTTGGTCCTTGTACAGATTCCTCAGGAGAGAGACAAGGGGGCTTGGTATGCCCATCCCACCAAGAACTTGCCACCATTTATTATGATCAGTCAAAGTCTTTAGAATAGTCAATGAAGCCCACCATGCGCCCCCTAATTTAGAAAGTTTGCCCATGCCTCTTCTAGAGTCTTGGATTGAGGTGGAAAAGAATAGTAAAATTGGGTGTCAACTTACTTGACAGCCTCTTAACTTCAAACCCATATTGAAAAGCCTTAAATTATGTGTGGTTCTCATAGGTGAGAACCAGTATTTTGAATTATTCTAAGTAACAAAGCAGCAGCCACTGCAGTTGATGCAAGACCCGTGCAATGTATTTCTTGGTTTCAAGATTAATTGTTTTACTTCTTGTGCAATCTGCTTGAAAAGCATCTCTCCAGGTTTACCTCTGATTTAGCAGTCGCCCGCCTTGGAAAAGCCATTCTGCAGAAATGAAAATGTACTTTTAAATAAATGGAAGAGGGAGTCAAAGTGAAAACATAAACAGAAGGCATGATGCCAAAGTCCCATTGGGGACTCTATGCAAGACCTTGCTTCACAAACAAATTAAAATGCATGGACTCTTTGGAGTCCAGCATGAATTCAAAATGGTGCTTGGGGAATAAAACAGACCTGGCAGCCCATTAGCAAGCTATCCACATTAATGACCCGGAGGCAAATCTGAGCTGCCAATGCAAGTGCCCAAGGAATTTGCAAACAAGCCAGATGTCTTTGCTTGGAAAGTCTCTCCCGCAGCTTGACATCTGAAGCTTCTGATTGTCATCCAAAGACAGTGCACTTGAATGAGCCGAGGAAATGGCTCTAGAACTTAGGGTTGTGTTATATATCAAACATATGCACTGAATATTCTGAACAGCATTGCCATCATTTAAAAAAAACAGAAATAATCTTGTAGTTTGTTTCATAAAAGTCCCAAAAATGAAGAACTTGTATGTATCTTGACCACGGATGGGGATAAAGCCAAAGTTGGGATTAGATTTTGGTCTTGAATAAGAATTAGAAGATTTGTTTGACTCCAATTCAAGGCTGGATTACAGCCTTTTTTCATTCATTCATTGATTAGGCGATCCCTCGTAGTCCAAGGATGATGGTCCTCCAAGTGTAGTATCCTGGTGGTGGGTCCGTAGGTGACTGTGGAGCCCTATTCTTGACCTGCATGTCCTCCCACAGTGAGGGCTTTGTTTCCAGGTGGAAGGTGGTCCCGGTCGGGGTTGGCTTCACGCGCCTTCCTCTTGGCACGTTTCTCTCTTTTGCCCTCCATTCGTGCCTCTTCAAATTCTGCAGCACTGCTGGTCACAGCTGACCTCCAACTGGAGTGCTCAAGGGCCAGGGCTTCCCAGTTCTCAGTGTCTATGCCAGAGTTTTTAAGGTTGGCTTTGAGCCCATCTTTCAATCTCTTTTCCTGTCCTCCAACATTCCATTTTCCGTTCTTGAGTTCGGAATAGAGCAACTGCTTTGGGAGACGGTGGTCAGGCATCCGGACAACGTGGCCAGTCAGGCGGAGTTGATGGCAGAGGAGCATCGCTTCAATGCTGGTGATCTTTGCTTCTTCCAGCATGCTGATGTTTGTCCACTTGTCTTCCCATGAGATTTGCAGGATTTTTCAGAGGCAGCACTGATGGAATCGTTCTAGGAGTTGCATGTGACGTCTGTAGACTGTCCACATCTTGCAGGCATAGAGCAGAGTTGGGAGGACTATGGCTTTATAAACAAGCACCTTGGTCTCTCTATGGATGTCCCGGTCCTCATACACTCTCTGCTTCATTTGGAAAAATGCTGCACTCGTAGAGCTCATGTGGTGTTGAATTTCAGTGTCAATGTTGACTTTTGTGGAGAGGTGGCTGCCAGGGGTGCGGAAATGGTCAACATTTTCTAATCTTACACCATTAAGCTGTATTTCTGGCATTGGAGAGGGATTGGCTGGTGATAGCTGGAAGAGCACTTTGGTTTTCTCGATGTTCAATGACAGGCCGAGCTTCTCATATGCTTCTGCGAAGGTGTTTAGAGTGGCTTGCAGGTCTTCTTCTGAATGTGCACAGACAATGTTGTCATTAGCATACTGGGGTTCTATAACAGATGTTGTTGTTACCTTGGTTTTGGCTTTCAGTCTGCTGAGGTTAAATAGCTTGCCATCTGTCCGAGAGATGATTCCACTCCGGTGGGAAGCTTCCCATCAAGAAGATGAAGTATCATAGTGATGAAGATGGAGAATAAAGTTGGGGCAATAACACATCATTCCTGTTTGACACCTGATTCCACCTTAAATGGGTCACTTTGGGAGCCATTGCTGTCCAAGACTGTTGCCATCATGTCATAATGGAGGAGCCACAGGATGTTCACAAATTTGTCAGGGCACCCGAGTTTTTGGAGGAGAGAGCGCTGCGATTCACTGTGTCGAATGCCTTTGCAAGGTGAATGACTGCCATGTACAGAGGTCAATTTTGTTCCCTGCATTTTTCTTGGAGCTGTCGTGCAGTGAAGATCATGTCCACTGTTGGGTCTACTCAAGGTCAGCCTTCTCTTCTATAATTCTTATTTAATTAATTAATTATTTATTGGGGGGTGGATTAGGGTTTGTAACCTGTATATGATGTAAAATTTGTAAGCCATCTTGAAACCCAAACTGGGGAAAAGGCATGATTAATATTAGGGGTGTGCAAAGCTCCAGAGCTCCAGGTTGTTGTAGGTTTTCCGGACTGTATGGCCATGTTCCAGAAACATTCTCTCCAGACTTTTAGACATTTCTAAAAATCAGTAGATTAACTTATCTTTCTGAAACCTTGCAGGATCGATGCCCTGCTTGTGTTATCTAATTGTGCAGAAACTCAAAGAGATAGCTCTTTGTAGTTATATTTGTGAAAACATTAAACATTTCCTAAAAATCAGTGGATGAGATGACCTAAATGTTCTGAAACTTGGCAGGCTTAAAGTCATAAATGTTGCTTACAAATGTGCCAAGGTTCATCCCGACAGCCATAAAAATGACAGAGAAGCGAGCCTTGAAATTTTTCCCATTATCACTAATGGAACAAATCTTAATGAAGCAATTATGAAACTTCGGAGATTCAGATTATGAATTGGAACGGGACACCTCCAAATCTTTATGAATCAAAATGGGGGCCATCCAAATTTACAAAATGAATTACTAATCGGATTTCAGCCATTTCACAAACCTCTAACTAATTTAATATATTTATAAAGCACTAGCCATTCCCTGCCACACATTGTTGTGGCCCACATGGCCGTTCTGTGTGGGAAATTTGGCCCAATTCCATCATTGGTAGGGTTCGGAATGCTCTGTGATTCTAGGTGAACTATAAATCCCAGCAACTACAACTCCCAAATGTCAAGATTCTATCTTCCCCAAACTCCACCAGTGTTCACATTTGGGCATATTGTGTATTTGTGTAGAGTTTGGTCCAGACCCATCATTGTTTGAGTCCACAGTGATCTCTGGATGCAGGTGAACTACAACTCCGAAACCAAAGGACACTGCCCACCAAACCCTTCAAGTATTTTCTGTTGGTCATGGGAGAACTGTGACATGTTTGGTTCAATTCCATCGTTAGTGGGGTTCAGAATGCTCTTTGATTGTAGGTTAACTATAAATCCCAGCAACTACAACTCCCAAAATCAATTTTTTTGAGTGAAGGACATACATTGGGTTGTTAGGTGTATCGTGTACAAATTTGGTGCCAATTGGCCCACTGGATTTTTAAGTTCTGTGAATACCACAAACGAACATTACATTTTGATTTATATAGATGTACCTGCTTTGCATAATAATAACTTAATAATAATAACTTCATTTTTATACCCTGCCACCATCTCCCTTAGGGGACTCAGGGCGGCTTACAAAGGGACAAGCCCAAAAATTACAGATAAAACAGAGACACAATTAAAATCAAACAAAAATAATAATAAAACATAACACAGTCATAAACAGCATCCTAAAACAATATGGCTGAGATAAAGGTCATAGCTGAGTTCAGGCTCAATGAGTGCAATAATTCCTAAAAAGAGCCCATGGAAATGAACAGTTCCAAAGGTCTGTAGAATCAAAGAAGTCTTCATCTATTATCCAAAGGATATTGCATTTGGATAGAAACAGAAAAAACAGTCAGCTCTCCACATTTGTGGTTCATAACTCCCCAAGTTCAATGCTGGTGGACTGTCAACTTAGTTACTAGGCCTGGGTAACAACGGAAAAAATTGTTTCTAAAATCGATTCGTTTTTTGGGGTTTTTTGCGTTTCATTATTTAAAATAATTACAAAATTTTACTTTTTAAAAGTTTGATATTTACGAAATTTCGTAAATGGTAAAAAAATTACAAAACAATAACGAAACAATAACAAATCGATTCGTTAATGGTGGCCGCGATCGCGCAATACGCTAAAAAAACTTCTGAAGCTTCCCTCTCCCTCTGTTGTTGACTGTTGGTGTGATATTATAATTTTTTTTCACTAATTAAACAAAAAACAACTATAAAACTTGCCCCAGACATGCGGAAATAATAACGAAACGACCTCAAACCAATAATGAAACGAATACATAACGAAATACAAAGCATTTACGAAACGAATTGAAAAATTCGTTTCATTTTTAAGTTGCTCCAGAATGGTTCGTTATCGCTTCGTTAACAAAAAATTAACGAATTTTTAACGAATTACGAATTAACGAAATGAAACCGCCCAGCCCTATTAGTTACAACAAAAATAGAGAGCAAGGGTTCCCTGAAATGCAAAAGGCAAAAGGTCCCTGAAGACCAAGAGTGAAACACTTAGGTATATTATGTCTTGGCTTAATTGCCACAACATTCAACGTATAGGAATCCAGTACAAGTTATATACAGTTATCTAAACCAAAAATTATTTATCTAGTGTAGTATAAACAGCAAATTCTCACAGCAAGATACACAGCCATTTTAAAGTTCTTCCGAAAATAAATTTGTCAATGACAATACAAAGTTTGTGAACCTTTTTACAAGTCTCTTAATTCAGAGCTTCTTGATTAGGTAAAGTTTGTCCACGGCAATACACAGTTTATCAGTTCTCCCTTTCCCCCCAAAAATCACAGTTTGTCAAGCACAGTTTATCAGGTTTTTTTCAAAATCAATATTCGTCAACCACAACCGGTTTCGACAACATGTAGTCTTCTTTAGGTAGTCATCCAAAATAATACGTTTTTTTTTTTAGTGGACAATTCTTCAAGTAAGATAAACAATGATGAGGACCTAAATGGAACACATTCAGTGGCTGAACATAGTAAGGAATACAATTATCAAAAAGTAAAAAAAAAACATTCAAAAGTGAACTACTGTGGCCAAGTCAGACTTCCAAGGTACGGGCGCAGCTGGTGCACAAGTTTTAATTGTGCAAATGCTCTCCCGGTCACCGTCGAAACCTGGGGATCCAGGCTCAGCGATGAATCCAGGATCACACCCAAGCTGCGAACCTGTGTCTTCAGGGGGAGTGCAACCCTGTCTAACACAGGTTGTAACCCTATGCCCTGTTCGGCCTTTTGACTGACCAGGAGTACCTCTGTCTTGTCTGGATTCAATTTCAATTTGCTAGCCCTCATCCAGTCCGACACAGCGGCCAAGCACCGATTCAGGACCTGAACAGTCTCCTTAGTAGTGGGTGGGAAGGAGTGACAGAGTTGGACATCATCTGCATACAGATAACACCGCACCCCAAAACTCCGGATGATCTCCCCCAGCGGCTTCATGTAGATGTTAAACAACATGAAGGATACGGACTCAGTCGTTCTACCTCAAGGTCTGAAGCAGTTGAATAGTTCGGCAGCTGTATCCAAGACTGAGCAGTCCTTTTTAGGACCCACTCTGCTCACGACACACGGGGAAGGGGCTAGAAAAGGTGCCCTAAACATAGTCTGCCTCTCTTACCCCTGACTGGACTGCCATGTCCAGTGGGGTCACCACCCTGCAGCCAAAACATCTTGGAGGACTATCCTACTTGGACAACGAGGGATCGCCTAAGTAATCCCTAGTATCTCTAGGTAGAGTTAGGAAAGGATCTTTTCCAAAATCTTGCAAAGTTCCTGGAATGAACTTGCAAAGTTCCTGGAATCTTGGAGGACTATCCTACTCGGACAACGAGGGATTGCCTAAGTAATCCCTAGTATCTCTAGGTAGAGTTAGGAAAGGATCTTTTCCAAAACCTTGCAAAGTTCCTGGAATGAGGATGATGTTGGATGAGACCAATGGCTTGCATCCCCAGATGTTGTTGATCTGGAGCTCCCAAAAAATAGGTCATGGTGACCAAGGCTTCTACAAGTTCTCAGCATCCAGGATCCCAAACTGGAAGACCACCAGGCTAGGTCAACAAATGATGTGATTGAGCATCATTTAGCTTGCTGTGTTTATATGGTACTGCTCTGAATTTGGCACGGTTGCCCAAATGTAATATATCATCGTGTACTCACCACTCATCTAAAGTTCTCTATTGTCCATGGGACTGCACTGCACAACAATAAGGCATATGGACAAACAATATCTATGAGAAATGTCCTTCACATTATGGATGATGTATGTGAAACAGAAGATATCTGTAATAATTATGAATGGTGGGGATCCTTCTCCGCAGTTCCAAATTAAACTCAGAGCCGGTTTGCTTTTGGTTTCTTTGTTCTGTATTGTATTGCGACAACCAAAGCCTTTCCTGCTTATCAAAAATGTAGCTGAGAGCTCTTCTCCCCCGCTTCCCCCTCACCAACACCACATTTTTAAACAGGGAACTTTAAATAAATGATAAATGTTCAGTGAACCAGGCCAATAGCCTGCGATAAACATTCCTAAACCTATTATTCTGCATAAAGAGTGCCAAATTCTGCTCTCAATTATGCCGGCATAAATCCAAAGTCAGGATTTGCTGGAGCCAGAATTCAGTGCTGTAAATAATGTAAGAATCTGCCTTCGAGCATCCAGAAAGGGGGGAGAAAGTAAAAAAAAGATAAGGCAGGAAATAGATTGGGGGCTGGCAGCTAAAACGATGAACTCTTCCCAAAACCATTTTCCAAAGCTTCTCTGTCTTGGGCTCTGGAATCCATGACAGCTTGAATAGATTCATGGCATTTTCGTACCATTAATATTGAAGGACATCACCTTGCTGACACTTTCAGCTTGCCCAGGCGGGCTATGAACTAATTGCTATCACCTTTTCTTGAAGGTATGTCCCTGCCACTCAAGTCTCTTTTCAGGCACATCCAAATCTTATTTCTTTTTCAGACCGAAGCTGTTTTTCGACTCTCCCTCCATCCTTATTGGGGATGCAATTCTTTGTTGATTTCAATCTCAATGGAAATGATGAGCAAGCTTTGCAGCTTTCTTCTTGGAGCAAGAAAGTCTTTGAAAACTGTGCTGCTTTCAAGGACAAATTGCTGTCCAGCACAGATTCTGTGCAAAATTTGAACTTTTTTTTTACCATTTTGCAATGCTATTTGAACCGTCTTCCTATCTCTATTCCTTAATTAGCCAGTCATTATGATTTTTTGTGTATTTTTACCAACCATCCTCACTCGACCCAGGACATATCTTGACAGTTAAATTGTTAAGGCTGGAAGTTCACCATTCATTTTGCTTCTTTCATTATTCGTGTCAAATGAAGTTAAAATTGTTTGGTAAGGATATACCCAGCATCAACTGCCACTTTGGGCCAGAGTGAAGAGAAAGGGGGCCAGGGGACAGTTCCCTCTTGTCTCCTGCATATGTTATAAGTTGGGGATCCCTCCCCTTGCACCAGCTGCTGCTCCGGGCCAGAGTGAAGAGAGAGGGGGCCAGGGGACAGTTCCAACTTGCCTCTTGCATATGTCATCAGTTGGGGACCCCTCTCCCTAGCACCAATTGCTGCTCTGAGACAGAGTGAAGAGACAGGGGGCCAGGGAACAGTTCCATCTTGTCTCCTGCATAGGTCATCAGTTGGGGACCCCTCCCCCCCACACCAAATGCCGCTCTGGGCCGGAGTGAAGAGAGAGGGGGCCAGGTGACAGTTCCACCTTGTCTCCTGCATATGTCATCAGTTGGGGAACCCTCTCCCCTCAGCACCAACTGCCGCTCTGGGCCAGAGTGAAGAGAGAGGGGGCCAGGGGACAGTTCCATCTTGTCTCCTGCATATGTCATCAGTTGGTGACCCCTCCCCTTGCACCAACTGCTGCTCTGGAGCAGATTGAAGAGAGAGGGGGTCAGGGGACAGTTCCAACTTGCCTCCTGCATATGTCATCAGTTGGGGACCCCTCCCCTTGCACCAACCGCTGCTCTGGGCCAGAGTGAAGAGAGAGGGGGCCAGGGACAGTTCCATCTTGTCTCCTGCATATGTCATCAGTTGGGGACCCCTCCCCTGCAGCACCAACTGCCAGAGTGAAGAGAGAGGGGGCCAGGGAACAGTTCCATCTTGTCTCCTGCATATGTCATCAGTTGGGGACCCCTCCCTCTAGCACCAACTGCCACTTTGGGCCAGAGTGAAGAGAAAGGGGGCCAGGGGACTGTTCCCTCTTGCCTCCTGCATATGTTATAAGTTGGGGATCCCTCCCCTTGCACCAGCTGCTGCTCCGGGCCAGAGTGAAGAGAGAGGGGGCCAGGGGACAGTTCCAACTTGCCTCTTGCATATGTCATCAGTTGGGGACCCCTCTCCCTAGCACCAATTGCTGCTCTGAGACAGAGTGAAGAGACAGGGGGCCAGGGAACAGTTCCATCTTGTCTCCTGCATAGGTCATCAGTTGGGGACCCCTCCCCCCCTACACCAAATGCCGCTCTGGGCCGGAGTGAAGAGAGAGGGGGCCAGGTGACAGTTCCACCTTGTCTCCTGCATATGTCATCAGTTGGGGAACCCTCCCTGCTACACCAAATGCCGCTCTGGGCCAGAGTGAAGAGAGAGGGGGCCAGGGAACAGTTCATCTTGTCTCCTGCATATGTCATCAGTTGGGGACCCCTCCCTCTAGCACCAACTGTCACTCTGGGCCAGAGTGAAGAGAGAGGAGGCCAGGGGACAATTCCATCTTGTCCCCTGCATATGTCATCTGTTGGGGATCACTCCCCCAGAACCAACTGCTGTTCTGGGCCAGAGTGAAGAGAGAGGGGGCAAGGGGACAGTTCCATCTTGTCTCCTGCATATGTCATCAGTTGGGGACCCCTCCCCCAGCACCAACTGCCGCTCTGGGCCAGAGTGAAGAAAGAGGGGGCCAGGGGACAGTTCCATCTTGTCTCCTGCATATGTCATCAGTTGGGGACCACTCCCCCCAGCACCAACCACTGCTCTGGGCCAGAGTGAAGAGAGAGGGGGCCAGGGGACAGTTCCATCTTGTCTCCTGCATATGTCATCAGTTGGGGACCCCTCCCCAGCACCAACTGCCGCTCTGGGCCAGAGTGAAGAGAGAGGGGGCCAGGGGACAGTTCCATCTTGTCTCCTGCATATGTCATCAGTTGGGGACCCCTCCCCAGCACCAACTGCTGCTCTGGGCCAGAGTGAAGAGAGAGGGGGCCAGGGGACAGTTCCATCTTGTCTCCTGCATATGTCATCAGTTGGGGACCCCTCCCCTCACCAACTGCCGCTCTGGGCCAGAGTGAAGAGAGAGGGGGCCAGAGGACAGTTCCACCTTGTCTCCTGCATATGTCATCAGTTGGGGACCACTCCTCCCAGCACCAACTTCCGCTCTGTGCCAGAGTGAAGAGAGACGGGGCCGAGGACAATTCCATCTTGTCTCCTGCATATGTCATCAGTTGGGGACCCCTCCCCCGACCACCAACTTCCGCTCTGGGGCAGAGTGAAGAAAGAGGGTGCCAGGAGACATTTCCATCTTGTCTCCTGCATATGTAATCAGTTGGGAACCCCTCCCCCCCAGCACCAACTGCTGTTCTGGGCCAGAGTGAAGGGGGGGGGCAGGAGACAGTTCCCTCTTGCCTCCTGCATATGTTATCAGCTGGGCACCCTTCCCCCAGCACCAACTGCCCCTCTGGGCCAGAGTGAAGAAAGAGGGGTCCAGGGGACAGTTCCCTCTTGCCTCCTGCATATGTTATCAGTTGGGGACCACTCCCCCAGAACCAACTGCTGTTCTGGGCCAGAGTGAAGAGAGAGGGGACCAGGGGACAGTTCCACCTCATCTCCTGTGCTATTCTAATAATATAATATAATGTAATATAAAATAATATAATGCTATAGTAGAATATAGTAATATTTAATTTTTGTAACCCTGTGCCCTACCAAAAAGTCAGGCAGGGCATGTGGACCCCCCCCCCCCCCAGCATGTGCTTTCTGGGGCATATGTGGACTTTAACCTAGGTGCAATTGGGCTTCAAAAACCCGATTGCTCCCGGGTTAGAGGGCTGTGTGGAAGCTCCCTAAGATAATGGAACTGGGAGGAAATTTATTTAGGGGCTTCCCGGAAGTTGGATCTGGTCCAATCCAGTGACCAACAGTCCAATGGACCCAGCATTGCATTGCCATCCATAGGACACTGCCTGTGAGGACTTTTTAATGAAGTTCTCCAAGTTTTGCACAATTCTCTTATCAATCCTAAGAGTTTGTTGCTATTGTTTTGTTTTTTTTAAAAAAAGAAGTAATAGGAAAGCAATATGCACGGTAATTAGCTTCTTTATATAAATACTGCAACGAGCCGCAACAAGAAACTATTTTCTGAACACTGTGATGTGTAATGTAAGTAAGGCTTTGAGCTCATTCTCCCCACTTATCCTCAAAATAACCCCGAGGCAGGTAGTTCCAGTCAAAGACACCCATTTAGCTTCACAGCTCAACACGCACAAGCCAAAAATGTCTTCTGCAGTTGTTTCCACAGTTCTCTAGGAATTTGGTCGAAAAGAAATGGTTGGACTGGGGAAATACAAATAACATGATGTAAATTTTTTCCTCCACTGGGTGCAAGTTTTTTGTGCGTCCCTGGGTTACAAGGTGCCCATGGATATGGAAAGTACATGATACAACTTTCACAACACATGATACGACTTTTACATGAGTCTCTTCTAAGACTGTGGGTCCCTGGCTTCCCATTGTTCAATGCATCAAAAAGTACAGGCACTTAGGATGGAGAGGCATATAGGGACATCCAGAACTCTTAAGACATCAGCCAACAATGTGATGTGGCGGCAAACAAAAAGCCAATGAGATTTTGGACTGCATCAAGAGGAGCCTAGTGTCTAGATCTAGGGAAGTCATGCTCCCCATGCTCTATTCCGCTTTGGTTAGACCACACCTGGAATATTGTGTCCAATTCTGGGCACTACAATTCAAGAAAGACATTGATAAGCTGGAATGTGTCCAGAGGAGGGCGATTAAAATGATCAAGGGTCTGGAGAACAAGCCCTATGAGGAGCGGCTTAAAGAGCTGGGCATGTTTAGCCTGAAGAAGAGAAGGATGAGAGGAGATATGATAGCCATGTATAAATATGTGAGAGGAAGCCACAGGGAGGAGGGAGCAAGCTTGTTTACTGCTTCCCTGAAGATTAAGACAAGGAACAATGGCTTCAAACTACAGGAGAGGAGATTCCATCTGAACATGAGGAAGAACTTCCTGACTGTGAGAGCCGTTCAGCAGTGGAACTCTCTGCCCTGGAGTGTGGTGGAGGCTCCTTCTTTGGAAGCTTTTAAAAAGAGGCTGGATGGCCATCTGTCAGGGGTGATTTGAATGCAATATTCCTGCTTCTTGGTAGGGCGTTGGACTCTTCCAACTCTTCAAACTCTTTGATTCTATGATTCTATGATTCTAAGGTGCATCCAGACTGCCCCTTTATTGTGGAAACTTCAGCAATAAAAAGAGGTCTGTCCAGATGACGTTCTGGGCAACCCACAATTAATTTGCCACAATCCAGGAAAACCCTGGTTTGTTGAGAATGAATTAGATAGTGGATTTATTCCACGTCTTCTTGGAAGGCGTGGCGTAAACCCACTACTTCCGGTGTCTGGGCTGTAATCCAGCCACCATTCCCACAGTTTTCCAGACTAAATTAGTCCAGAAAACTGTGGTAATCCCAACCCCCTCCCCCAAAGCCCTAAACCCCCTTTTTGTTGCACTCCAGGACAGGAAAAGCCCTCTGACTTTAAACATAACACCATTGGATAGAAAACAATCCTTTTATTGAAGATAATTAAAAAGCAATAAAGTAAAAAAAAAACTTTAAAGAAATAGGTAAATCCAATTAGGTAGGAAGATAAGCAGGAACAAATAGTCCAGGGTAATAGTTTAGCAAAGTCCATAAAAACCAGACAAAAATTTCCAAATAAAATGCAAAGAATCAGGAGCTCTCCTGGCACGTATAAATGATGTGCCAGGGGTGAGAGGAAAATCGCTCCCCCCTCCCACACACTCTCTTGGTGTGTCATTTCTACACAGCGGAAGAGCTCTGGCAACACTCTATTAGAGGTCCGGTAAGTTTTCCTTACTTTTAAAAGGGGTTTTAGGGCTTTGGTGGTGCGGGTTTGAGTCTCCAGGTGTTCTCCCGGGCAAGTCCCAGAAGAACATCTGGACACCCACCTACCAGTATTAAAAACTCTAAAATTAGATCAGCACAACAACAGAGAGGAAACAAACAAGGACATCTAATCACATCTCAACAAAAGATTGCTCCAGGCACTGCCAAGCAATCAAATGCTAATCAAGGTGATCAGTTGAAACATTCACACCTAGCTCCAGCAGACAAGAGTCCTTTGTCTCACCCTGGTCTTTCCACAGATATATAAACTCATTTTCCTACTTCCAACACTACCTCTGAGGATGCTTGCCATAGATGCAGGTGAAACGTCAGGAGAAAATGCCTCTACAACTTGGCCATATAGCCCGAAAAAACCTACAACAACCCAGTGATTCTGACCATGAAAGCCTTCGACAATAGATTGAGATCAGATTAATCTGGAATGACTCATTTTTTATAAATCCGTGTTGACTATTAGCAATGACCACATTTGTTTCTAAGTATTTGCAGACCACTCCCTTTTCTTCTACAGTTCCTCTCAAGATAGTGACAGACAGTGGATTGATGTCACCTTCTGTTCCCATTTGGAGAGGGACTGAAGAGGACAACAATGGTATTTGGACTTGGTCAGGGGAGAAGCCATGGGAGATTGACTCTTGGTCTAAACACAGTGGTTGCCCCCTTCTCTAAATATCACTCTCCTTACCATATGAAGAACAGGAGGCATGCTTCAAAAAGATGGCTCTGTTGACTAAATGCCCAAGGTAGACCATTTCTCCATGGTTTCAAACCAACTGCTTTTGGTTGGTCTGAAACCATGGAGAAATGGTCTCATTGTGGACTTCCAGATTATGATATTGCCTGTGTGCATGCCTGATTTCCAGAGAGTATAATGAGATCTCAATGGCATATTATCCTAACTTGTTAAGCAGCTTTGGGAAAACATGTGGCAGGAACACAAGGGCATTAGGCCCCAATCCAAAGAAAACCAACCCAGTTAAATCAGTCTGTGAAATAGGATTTTGGAGGCTACTCTGACTAATGTCTTCCATGGATATGAGTCAACCTGAACTGCCTTCAAGTGGAAGGTCAGATTCCCTGTTGAGCTGTTATCGATTCTCCTTGTCGATACAGTATACAAATTGTGACACGCTGGATGGAAAATGTTTTTTCACTATATTATTTATGCCAGTGGTTCTCAACCTTCCTAATGCCGTGACCCCTTAATACAGTTTCCCATGTTGAGGTGACCCCCATCCATAACATTATTTTCATTGCTACTTCACAACTGTAATTTCTAGGGCTGGGCGGTTTCGTTTCGTTAATTCGTAATTCGTTAATAATTCGTTAATTTTTTCAATTACAAAACGATAACGAACCATTCTGGAGCAATTATTTAAAAAAAGAATTTTCAAAAACGTTTTGTAAATGCTTCGTATTTCGATATTGTATTCGTTTCGTTATTGTTTTGAGGTCGTTTCGTTATTATTTCCGCATGTCTGGGCCAGTTTTATGGTTTAATTAGTGAAAAAAAATTATAATATCACACCAACAGTCAACAACAGAGGGAGAGGGAAGCTTCAGAAGGTTTTGGAGGTTTTTTAGCGTATTTCGCGGTCGCGTCCGCCATTAACGAATCGATTCGTTATTGTTTCGGAAATCGATTCGTTAATTTTTTACCATTTACGAAATTTCGTAAATATCGAACTTTTTAAAAGGAAAATTTTGTAATTATTTTAAATATCGAAACAAAAAAACCCCCCAAATACAAATCGATTTTAGAAACAAATTTTTCCGTTGTTACCCAGGCCTAGTAATTTCCACTACTGTTATGAATCATAATGTAAATATCCGATACGCAGGTTGTATTTTCATTCACTGGACCAAAGTTGGCACAAATACCTGACATGCTCAAGTTTGAATATTGGTGGGGTTGGAGGTTGTTGATTTTGTCATTTGGGAGTTGTAATTGCTGGGATTTATAGTTCACCTACAATTAAAGAGCATTCTGAACTCCACCAACGATGGAATTGAACCAAACTTGGCACACAGAACTCCCATGACAACCAGAAAATACTGGAAGGGTTTGGTGAGCATTGACCTTGAGTTTTGGAGTTGTAGTTCACCTACATCCAGAGAGCACTGTGGAGTCAAACAATGATGGATCTGGACCAAACTTGGCACGAATACTCAATGTGCCCAAATGTGAAAACTGGAGGAGTTTGGGGAAAATAGTTTTTGACGTTTGGGAGTTGTAGTTGCTGGGATTTATAGTTCACCTACAATTAAAGGGCATTCTAACCAGAGCATGGCTACGGTGGTCCACGCTCTGGTTACATCCCGTATAGATTACTGCAACGCTCTCTACGTGGGGTTGCCTCTGAAGACTGCCCGGAAGCTTCAACTAGTCCAACGAGCGGCAGCCAGACTACTAACAGGAGCGGGGTACAAGGAGCATACTACTCCTCTGTTGCGTCAGCTCCACTGACTGCTAATTAGCTTCCGAGCACAATTCAAAGTGCTGGTGCTGAGCTATAAATCCCTAAACGACTCCGGCCCAGTTTACCTGTCCAAACGGATTCTCCCTTATGAACCATCAAGGTTGTTAAGATCTTCTGGAGGGGCCGTGCACTCATTCCCACCACCTTCGCAATCGCGTCTGGTGGGGACGAGGGACAAGGCCTTCTCGGTGGTGGCCCCTCAGCTCTGGAACTCTCTCCCGTTGGAGATTAGATCTGCCCCTTCCCTCCTGACTTTCAGAAAGCTGGTAAAAACCTGCCTTTGGGATATAGCATTTGCAGAATGGTGATCAATAACGGCTGACCACACCGGTGGATGGTGATGAATTTGTGATTTTATTCTGACGAGCTGGCTTTTGTAATTGTATGATATTGTATGATTTTAATGTATTTTGTATTAATGTATTATGATGCTATTATGTTTACTATATTTGTGTTGAATTTTCTGCTGTTAGCCGGCCTGAGTCCCTCTTCGGAGGTCGAGAAGACCGGGTTATAAAAGCTCTAAGTAAATAAATAATAAATAATAAATTCTGAACTCCACCAATGATGGAATTGAACCAAACTTGGCACACAGAACTCCCATGATCAACAGAAAATACTGGAAGGGTTTGGTGGGCATTGACCTTGAGTTTTGGAGTTGTAGTTCACCTACATCCAGAGAGCATTGTGGAGTCAAACAATGATGGATCTGGACCACACTTGCCACGAATACTCCATGTGTTCTAATGTGAACACTGGAGGAGTTTGGGGAAAATAGTTCTTGATGATTGGGAGTTGCAGTTGCTGGGATTTATAGTTCACCTACAATTAAAGAGCATTCTGAACTCCACGAATGATGGAATTGAACCAAACTTGGCATACAGAACCCCCATGACCAACAGAAAATTCTGTGTTTTCTGATGTTCTTTGGTGACCCCTCTGACACCCCCTCATGACCCCTCCAGGGGTCCCAACTCCCAGATTGAGAAACGCTGATTTATGCTTTTTTTGTTCTCAGAACTTCTGGTCTTGATGTCATGATACTCAAGTCTTCTCTAAAGGATTTAGGATCTCATGGGTAGAGCTTGCCAATATCCCAATGGTTTAAGAAAATGTTGTTATAATGCTTTACTTTTCCTGGAATGCATAGCATAGTTGTTGTTTGGGCTTCTTGCAAAGCCTTGAGAAACACCCCAATAAAATATTAATATCAAAATCTCCACATCCCTTTAAACAGACAACTCAAGTGAGAACAAAGGGAAAGATAGTCAGAAGAGAAGCCAACTTAACAGAAGTGTGATTTGCTACTGGACTCACAAAAATTATTACTCACGAATAATGCCAAATATTAGAAATGCCAGAACATAAAAGAAGCCAGCTGTCAAGATTATGGAAATCTGGGGGGTTAATTGCAGTCTGCTGTTCGGAGTAATGATTCTCCGCAGTGAGAGAGTCAGGAAACGTGGAAAGTGCCTCATCTGGACGACTGAAATGCCTTATATGTGGGCCTGCCTTGGAAAAATATCTGCTCCGAAATGCAGTAAATATATTGAAGCCTGCTACTCTATTGCTGAAACAGCTGCACTGAGTCCAGAAAAATCCAATTGGACAATATGAACTTGCTGAAATATTTAGGATCATAAGCATAGGCACTCTGGAGTGACTCAATTCACATCTGGTTCAGAGGAGAGCTGTGCTTGGGAGTTACTTTTAATAGTTACAATTAGAGTTCTTCAAGAGCAATTATTTTCTACCAGTTACCAGCTTACTAATTCTTTATATGAGGGTTGAATGAAAAGTAAAGCCTCCACCTTTGTTCCCTCCCTCTCTCGCTTTCTCCTTCCTTCCTTCCTTCCTTCCTTCCTTCCTTCCTTCCTTCCCTTCTTTCTTCCTTCTAATCTCCCTACACTACCAACGTCCAGTACATCTCTCAATTTATCTCTCACCTCCCTCACTCAGTAATTAATCCTTACTTACATTCTGTCATTCGTTCTTCCTCTATAAGCCTTCTCACTACTCTCGATTTCTCATACGTAATTACTTCCTGCCTTCCTGCCGTCCTTCCTCTGCCTGTCATCCATTCCGTCGTCCGCATTGCTAACCTCCTCCTTCCTCAGTCTTCTCTAGTCACGTTCTAATTCTCTGCTCTCAATTTCTCCTCTTCATTCCTTCCTTACGTAAGTACTCCTTAATTACTTAAGTTACCGGAAGCGTATCTCTCTCTTTCTCCTTCCTTCCTTCCTTCCTTCCTTCATTCTTCCCTCCCTCCCTCCTTCTCTCTCTCGCTTTCTCCCTTCCTTCCTTCCTTCCTTCCTTCTTCTCCTTCCTTCCTTCCTTCCTTCCCTCCTTCCCTCTCTCCTTCTCCCTCCTTCCCTTCCCTCCTCCCTCCTTATTCCTTCCTTCCTTCCTCCTTCTTCCTTCCTTCTTCTTCCCTCCCTCCTCCTTCTTCTCTCCTCCCTCCTTCCTTCCTTCCTTCTTCCCTCCTCCCTCCTTCCCTCTCTCACTTTCTCTTCCTTCCTTCCTTCCTTCCTTCCTTCCTTCCTTCCTTCCTTCTTTTTTGTCACCCAGTTCGATCTGTACTTACAGAACCACCTATCCAACGGGTATAAGATCACTCCTGGGTTGGTTAGATGGCCTTCTGTAAATACAGGCAGTCCTCAAGTTTTGAAGAAGAGAGGTTCAGTAGGTTTGTTCTTAGGCTGAATTTGTTTGGAAAATGTGACTTGTTGCAGAAACAAGGATTGGGGATACAGCTTCAGTGGAGACACCTTTTCCCATGATACGAGGGTTGAATGAAAAGTATTGCCTCCACCTTTGTTACTTCGGTTTGGATGGGAATATTTTAATAAATCAAGCACAGAAATAATCCTTGGAATGTGCTCTTTAACTACCACGATTCACTTTTCCACATAATCATCAGACAATTGGATACATTTCTGCCAACAATGAACAAGTTTTCTGAAGCTGACATGGAAGAAGTCGACACTCTGTTTCCGCAACCAGCGTCTCACAGTTCTCATCCTGGGTACCCATCATGCACAGATCTTTTGATAGCTGAACAAAGCAATAATGTGACCCGCTTGTTCTTGTGAAATGTCGATTATGCTTGAAATTTCTCTCTGAGTGATACAACAATTGTCCCGAATCAATCTGTCAACCTTTTGGTTGTGAAACTTGGTGGTTGCTGTCACAGGACGTCCAACTCTTTGTTTGTCACGCAAGTCAGATGTTCCCATCTCAGCATCTTTAAACTTACTCGCCCAACGACGCACAGTACTCACATCAACACAATCGCCACAAACAGTTTGCATTCTCTGATGAGTTTCCTTTGGGGTGACACCTTCTGCTGTCAAGAATTCAATGACTGCACGTTGCTTAAGTCACATCGACCGACCATCCGTGCAGGGCTCCATACTTCACATTTTAACAACACAACCATTCAATGCTAAGGTTTCATGCCCAAATGGAACTGTAGAGGAGAGTCTACTGAACCAGCTTACTAATTCTTTATATGAGGGTTGAATGAAAAGTAATGCCTCCACCTTTGTTACTTCGGTTTGGATGGGATTGCCTTCTAACCCCTGAAATAACGAGACTGGACAACAACAATAATAATAATAAATAATAATAAACCTTTAATTATACCCCGCTACCATCTCCCGCAGTTTACAAGAGGCCGAGCCCAAATACATCAATAAAACAACAACGACAACAATACAACAATAAATAAACTCATAAACAAAGCAAAAAACAATAACAATAATATCACAACGCATTAAAAACCTGTGGCAGGGCGAAATGTAATGGTTAAATTTTTTAAAAATGCTGGGCATGTCCAAGTGAAATAGGATAGATATTTTAGGGATAGGTGGGCGTGCAGACAGTCCTAAATCTCTCGTAAAGTGCATTTGGGACACATTGCTTGGATTTCCTTATTCTGGGAAGGCACACTGGAACATCCACGTCTTCAAGCTCCTTCTAAAGACTGCTAGCGATGGGGCATGCCTGATGTCCTTGGGGAGGGAGTTCCAGAGTTGAGGGGCCACCACCGAGAAGGCCCTGTCCCACGCTTGTGATGCAGGTGGGATCGTGACCAGGGCCCCTCCAGATGATCGAAGAGATCGTGTGGGTTCGTATACGGAAATGCGGTCACACAGGTAGGCGGGTCCCAAACCATTTAGGGCTTTGTAGGTAAGCACCTGCACCTTGAATTGGGCCCGGTAAATGAACGGCAGCCAATGGAGCTTCTTAAACAGGAGGGTTGACCTCTCTCTGTAAGGAGCACCAGTTAACAACTTGGCCGCCGCCCGTTGAACCAACTGAAATTTCCAGGCCGTTTTCAAGGGAAGCCCAATGTAGAGTGCATTACAGTAGTCCAATCTGGAGGTGACTAAGGCATGGACCACCCTGGCCAGATCCGCCTTCACGAGGTATGGTTGCCGTTGGCACACGAGTCTCAATTGTGCAAAGGCCTTCCCGGCCACTGCCGACACCTGAGCTTCAAGCACAAGTGATGAGTCCAGGAGGACACCCAAACTGCGGACCTGTGACTTCAGGGGGAGTGTAACCCCGTCCAGCACAGGTTGCCACCCTATACCCCGATCTGGTTTACGATCGACCAGGAGGACCTCTGTCTTGTCAGAATTGAGCTTCAGCTTGTTCCTCCTCATCCAGACAGCCACAGCGGCCAGACACTTGTCCAGCACGCGAGAGGCTTCCTTGGAATTGGGTGGAAAAGAGTAATAGAGTTGTTTGGATTCACATTTGGGCAACTTTATTAAATGTTACCTATTTCACTTTAACTGAACTAATCTATGTGTCTAGGAACTTGGTGGCAAAGCCAAGGCAGCATCCTTGGCTATTCAGTGTATAATATCTGTGTCCCCTGGAGCCCAAACCCATGCAACCTCTGAAGGTAAAGGTCTGGAGAATCCTGCCTCAAATTATTGATATCAGACTCTCCCGTTCCTGGGCCATGTGATGTCCCCTCACCCATTTGATGACCTCTAGGTGAGTGTTTGTTGTGTAATGACCCACACCCTTAAGGGGTGCCTTGTGTTTACAGTGATCTTTGTGTTTTCCAATGCTATTTCTGCTAGCTTATTTAAAACCACACCATCCCAGCTAGCCCCTAATAACAGTATAGGGTAGGTGAAAAAAAAACCCTAGAACAGTGTTTCTCAACCTGGGGGTTGGGACCCCTGAGGGGGTCGTGAAGGGGTGTCAGAGGGGTCGCCAAAGAACATCAGAAAACACAGTATTTTCTGATGGTCATGGGGATTCCATGTAGGAAGTTTGAGCCAATTCTATCATTGATGGATTTCAAAATGTTCTTTGATTGTAATGAACTATAAATCCCAGCAACTATTTTCCCCAAACTCAATCTGTGTTCATATTTGGGCATATGGAATATTAGTTCCAAGTTTGGTCCAGATCCATCATTGTTTGAGTCCACAGTGCTCTCTGGATGTAGGTGAACTACAACTCCCAAACTCAAGGTCAATGCCCACCAAACCCTTCTAGTGTTTTCTGTTGGGAGTCCTGTATGCCACATTTGGTTCAATGCCATAATTGGTGGAGTTCAGAATGCTCTTTGATTGTAGGTGAACTATAAATCCCAGCAACTACAACTCCCAAATGACGATCAAAAAAATTTTGAGTGAAGGACATACATTGGGCTGTTAGGTGTCTTGTGTCTAAATTTTGTGTCAATTGACCCACTTGTTTTTGAGTTCTGTTAATCCCACAAATGAGCATTACATTTTTATTTATATAGATTGATCTTGTTATACCACCATGCCCCCAATGCAAGAAGAAGAGCATCTCTGAACAAACCACAGGACTCTCTAATCCTGCATTGTTTTCATATAGCAGCCACCCAATTGCGCAGAGAAGCCTGCCAGCAAAACATTAATGCAGCTGCATCTCATATTCCTTCGTAACTCATTCTTCATGTTCTTCAACATCTTACGTGTCCCAGCAACCGATGTTCAGAGGCATACTGTCTCTGGTTCTGGATGCTAAGTGTTCTCTGGATTTGGTTATTGGCTTGCAGAAATAGAACGAAACCAGCCCAAGGCTGAACCCACACCTGCAAAATAATTCAGCTGCAATGTGCAGTATCCTGCCCTGGTTTTGCCCTGTTAATGTTGCACACACCTTTTGGATCCAGATTCAAATTGGATTTGAAAGCCATGCATTTACCTCACCCAAAGTCACATCGGTACAGGAGGATGTTTATAGCATTGTCCATATATTCAACAAATTTGATTATTTTAAGTATTGCCGCTATAGCAGTTGCATTGCTTTTTTTGTCTTCCTGGCATGCATATCCATGTCAAAACAACAGCCTTCCTTGTTTTCCTGTTGTTGTTGCCACTCCCCTGCCCTCCCCCTGGATGCCTCCCTCACCAAAAAAATTACACTTTTTCTCACTCAGCAGTCAGCGTTAGAATCAAGGAAAGACAACTTAAAATATAAAATCAATAAATATAGTGACTGAAGTGGCAGGGTGATCTGAAGGAGTGTATGCACTCTGACGGTCTGGTCTCCTTCCTCTCTCTCAGCCAAGTGAGTGATCGAGGGAGCATGTGTACGGTTGGGCACCCAAAGCCCATCAAATGTGGAGAAACAGCTTTTTCATAACATTTCATAATTTCCTCATAATGACTTGTGTATTGTAGGTGCAGAAAATGCAACAATGCAATGTGTAAATCAAAAAAATCAAGGAATAGGGAAATCTCCCTACTGCACCACTTCGTTGATCAGCCTAGAGCAAGTATGGGCAAACCCAGGCTCAGGGGCCGGATGCGGTCCCTTAGGCTCTTTTCTCAAGCCCTCCTCTCTCACCAGCCTATCCTTCCTTCCCTATCTCTTTCCTTCCTCTTTCCCTTCCTTCCTTGCCTCCTTCTTTCTCCCTCCCTCATTCCCCTCCACATGTTTGTCTTCCTTCCTTCCTTCCTTCCTTCCTTCCTTCCTTCCTTCCTTCCTTCCTTCCTTCCTTCCTTCCTTCCTTCCTTCCTTCCTTCTTGTCACCCAGTTCAATCTGTACTTACAGAACCACCTATCCAACGGGTATAAGATAGCTCCTGGGTTGGTTAGATGGCCTTCTGTAAATACAGGCAGTCCTCAAGTTATGAAGAAGAGAGGTTCAGTAGGTTTGTTCTTAAGCTGAATGTATGACTTCTTACAGAAACAAGGATTGGGGATATAGCTTCAGTGGAGACACCTTTTCCCATAATACGAGGGTTGAATGTAAAGTAATGCCTCCACCTTTTTACTGCGGTTTGGATGGGAATATTTTAATAAATCAAAGGCAGAAATAATCCTTAGAATGAGCTCTTTAACTACCACTATTCACTTTCGCACATAATCACCAGACAATTGGATACATTTCTGCCAACAATTAACAAGTTTTCTGAAGCCGACATGGAAGAAGTTGACTTTTCCCGCAACCAGCATCTCACAGTTCTCATCCTGGGTACCCATCGTGCACAGATCTTCTGATAGCCAGGCAAAGCAATGATGTGACCCACACATTCTTGTGAAATGCTGATTATGCTTGAAATTTCTCTCTGAGTGATACAACGATCATCCTGAATCAATCTCTCAACCTTTTGCTCGTGAAACTCGGTGGTTGCTGTCACAGGATGTCCAACTCTTTGTTTGTCACGCAAGTCAAATGTTCCCATCTCAACATCTTTAAACTTACTCGCCCATCGACGCACATTACCCACATCAACACAATCATCACAAACAGTTTGCATTCTCCGATGAATTTCCTTTGGGGTGATACTTTTGCTGTCAAGAATTCAATGACTGCATGTTGCTTAATTTATTTATTTATTTAGAGTTTTTATAACCTGGTCTTCTCGACCTCTGAGGAGGGACTCAGGCTGGCTAACAACATAAGATTCAATACAAGAAAAGCGTTTTAAATCATCAATATAAATTACATTAAAATACAATTCATACCATTCATACATTAAGTCACATTGACCCACCATCCATGCAGGGCTCCATACTTTGCACTTTAACAACACAACCATTCAATGCTAAGGCTTCACATCCAAATGGAACTGTACTGGAGAGTCTACAGAACAAGCCAGGACCTGTCGCATACCAGTACTGCCATCTGTTGAGGAGTTACGAAGGTGGAGGCATTAATTTTCATTCAACCCTTGTAATATCTCTTCTATGAGTGGATTTCCCTTCCGAGGGGAGATTTTTCTCACTTCCTGTTGTCTCGCCCCCATTCTTAACTAGGAGTTGTTTGTAACTCAGGGTTTGTCTGTACAGAAAATTTGACTTATTGTTTATCTGTTATATTGGTACCATTGGATATCTTATGCGAGAACCAGTTGAACAAATTGGATTCTCCTGACTACACAACTTGCCTTCTCCCTTGAATGCCAACGACCTGCTTTGTGGCACTGCTGAATTTGGATGACATATCCTTGGCCTTGTACCCCACAAGATTCTCAAAATTACTCACGTTTTCAACTTGTCGTGGGTAAAAGTTACCACCTGAAGAGATGTCTAGAGAGAGGAAATGCATACCAATCATTTTTTAAAAGTGATAAAAAATAAAGGCCCCCAGGGTAACATAAAATATGAAAGAGAGGCTAAAAAAGGTAAACATGAATGAAAATTAAGATGGTTAAGCAACATTTTCCCCCTTCTGAATTATGAATATTCATAAGTCGGGATGAAGGATAGACTCAGTTAACAACACAGCATGGAATGCTAAACCAAAAGTAATTTAACACCTGTTTTGCTTCTGTGAGAATATTAAGGCACTTTATCTTAAATAGCCGAGGCGTCATTTTTCTTTCTCGTGCAAATGCTAATGAGTTATTTATTGTCCACCTGTTGCAACCATCTCCACCCTTGTCAGTCATGTTTTACATGTGCACAGAGCAAGCTTCAGTGCATCCAAACAGAAGTGGCCTGCATCTTTTTAATGGGGAATAATATCACAGAACTAGTGCTATTCTTTTTTTTAAAGGTTCATTTGTGAAACATGTAATTTTCAATGTTAATGCAATGTACAGAAGGTTAAACATACATTGCAGTACATATAACATGGAGCTGTTGGGAATCAGCCTGTGTTTGTGTTCCAGGATCCTGATGTTGGAAATGATGAAAGAAATGATGGTGCTGAGGCTGAGGTACAAGATGGAGATGGTTTGGTCAATGATTTTCATACAGACAATGACAGAGAGGCCCCAGTGCAAAGGGCAGTTTCTCATGAGAATATCTTTTTAATGGGGAATAATGTCACAGAACTAGTGCTATTCTTTTTGTTAAAGGTTCAATTGCAAAACATGTAACTTTCAGTGTTAATGCAATGTACAGAAGGTTAAACATGCATTGCAGTACATATAGCATGGAGCTGTTGGGAATCAGCCTGTGTTTGTGTTTCAGGATCCTGATGTGGGAAATGATGAGAGAAATGAGGGTGCTGAGGTACAAGATGGAGATGGTTTGGTCAATGATTTTCATGCAGACAATGACAGAGAGGCCCCAGTGCAAAGTGCAGTTTCTCATGAGAATATCCCTGCTGGGCCTAGTAATGATGGTCCACTCCCTCTCTCTGTGAGCTCTTGAGATTTGGGTTCAAAAAACAATCTGACACCTGGGAATTTTAATGAGCAGCCAGAGACAGATAGGGAGCTGAAGAATAGAAGGCTGGAGATTAGCCAGGATCGACAGCAAACTCAGTGTTTACGTCGCTCTGAAAGGCTTCGTCTGATAAGGGGGAAATGTGGGGGGAAGCAAAACCAATTTATGAGTTTCGGGATATAAAGTTTGCCTCAAGGGGAAACCTGTTAGATCAGGCATTGTTTGGAAACCACGTTCATGTGCCATAGGGGGTCTTGTTCATGTAGAGATTTTTTAAAGCTTTTTGGAGTGTCTTTGCATCCTGTTGATTCCTGTCTGGATAAATGCTGTCTTAGATTGCTTTTATATCTTGTGTGGACATTGCTTTGGGTTGCTGCCTTTTATGGACTTATTTATTTTATTTATTTTATTTATTTTGTATGCTTATATACCGCAATATCTCAGCCTACAACGGCGACTCATTGCGGTTAACAGTACTTAAAAACAACAATAATCAAACAATTTAAAAGCATAAAAAACATATACAGTACACAGTATCGGGCCACCAATACTGACCAATGCATCTCTTAGTTAAAATCATAATCCGAATTCATCGTCAATAATTACTTTTTGGAACGATCTTATTTTCTTACAAGCTTTTATTTCTTCTGGCTATTTACTATACGGCACCGTCCCAGCGTACCTGTCCGAATGTATCTCCTTCTATGTCCCACCTAGGAATTTAAGATCTTCTCGAGGGGCCCTGCTCTCGGCCCCGCCCTTGTCACAAACGAGATTGGCGGGGACGAAGGACAGGGCCTTCTCAGTGGTGGCCCCCCGCCTGTGGAATTCACTCCCCGGGGAAATTAGATCATCGTCATCCCTCCTCTCTTTCAGAAGGAAATTAAAAACATGGATATGGGACCAAGCCTTTGGGTAATCTGGCAGACTGACAATGGACAATGACAACTAAAGCTTTAGAAACGGACTATGATAAGCGGAATGAATTTATTAATTACGGACTTGGCAAAACGATGGCCACCAGGCTGGCTTTTTATTGTATTTTTATTGTATTTATGTAATGTTTTAATTGTTATAATTCTTGTTACTATGTATTTTATTGTGTGAATTGTAGGCATCAACGTATGTCAGTTGGAAGCCACCCTGAGTCCCCCTTTGGGGGTTGAGAAGGGTGGGGTAGAAGGACTCGAAATAAATAAAATAAATAATACTATGCTTCAATAAAAGAAGATTTGTTTCTTCACTCTTTCTGTGGTGTGTTTTAAAGTCAGAGGGCTTTTTCCTGACCTGGAGTGCAACAGGAGCCTCCGGTGGGGCAGGGGGTTAAACCCCTGTGCCGGCAGGACTGAAGACCAACAAGTTGCAGGTTCGAATCTGGGGAGAGCATGGATGAGCTCACTCTCACAGCTCCAGTTCCCCATGCGGAGACATGAGAAAAGTCTCCCACAAGGATGGTAAAAAACATCAAAACCTCTGGGCATCCCCTGGGCAACGTCCTTGCAGACGGCCAATTCTCTCACACCAGAAATGACTTGCAGTTTCTCAACAAAAAAAAAAGTATGTATAGTCTAAGGTTTTTTAAAAATTGTGAAAATAAAAAAGGGAAACAAGATCAGAGCATAAAAAAGAGTTTTAAAATGCTCTGCAGGATGTCCCTCTTGCAGCAACAAAGTTTTTGAAATTTAATAAACCTTTTCTATGTTTTTATGATAGACCTAATTAGGAAATAACATTTATAACCCAGGAACAAAAATTTTTTTGACCTCGCGTAATAATTGCAGGAATATAGCTATTCAAAGATGCTACCTGAGTCCCACAGAATGGTAGACTGCTAATTGACTGCTGCTAGCCATTTTGGCCAGCTCGCACTCTTTCGTTATTGTTTCTCTGTTGCTTTGGCCGTGGCGACACATGCCTTAATTACCTCTCGTTTGGATAATTGTACTCCATTGTACACGGGGCTGCCTTTGAAGAGTGCTCAGATACTTCAGGAGGCCCAAAGAGCTGCAGCCAAATGAATAATTGGACCTGACTACAGGGAGCATAGCAGCCCCTTATTGCAATAGTTCCACTGGGTGTTGTCTCTGAACACAATTCTATGTTAGTTATGATCTATAAAATCCTATAGATTTGCATCTCAGGTCTAGGTTATCTGAAGGATCATATTCTCCCATACAAACATTTCCTGGTTCTGCTGTCTTCTGGGGAGACCCTGTTCAATGTCCCATCACACTCAGTAATAATAGTGGAATCAAAGGAGAGGGCCTTTTCGGTGTCCTCTTTTTTGACTTTTTAATGATTTACTAGCTGTCCCCTGCCACTCGTTGCTGTGGTCCAGTATGTGTATATGTGTTGTGTGTGCTGTCGCACACTGGGCCTGTGTATATGACTGTAGACAGGACATAAATTCTGTGTGCCCAATGGGACGCCGGGGCTGCCTCAGATTAAAGGCCCTTGGACCTCCCCAAAACAAAGTTCTGTAGAGGCTTAAAGTAAGTCCAACAGAGTTCTTTATTGATGAAAACAAACAGGTACTTTCAAGCTTTCTTAACAGTCTATTGGCTCTTGCAATCTTGTTCACTGGGAACAGGCACTATCTTCATAACTGTATACTAACTAATGGGGAAATCCTTAACTTCCAATCTGGGCAGTCTGTCTTTGCCTCTGTTGACATGGAGCCCCTGCACCCGGTACCAACTGCGTCTGGCTTCTGCGAGCGACCCTTACCAAGCAGAGCTTTGTAGACTTCCAGGGGAAAAGAAGGAGTTCAGGTTGCTGTGATGGCTGTCTGAAGTCCCTCAGCAAAGGAGCTGTAAGGCTGCAAAATCCACAGCCAAGCTGTGGGGCCTTTTCTCCCTGGCCAAGCTGTAGGCTGTAGGCTGTATATCCCCCCAGCCAAGCCGTAGAAGACGAAGCTTTCTACAGGAGCTCTTCGTTTTATGTCCTGTGCGAAAGGCTTCTCTGTGAGAACTGACTCAAAAAGGCTCCTATTCCCTCCAAAGCTCAAAAGGGGGTGGGACCAGGGAACCTAACGATAACTGACAGGTGGCTTGCCCTATGATTGCAAACTATAACAGGAAGCCACCCTGCTGCAAAATCCCAAGCCTGAGATTGCAAATAAACTTTTAATGTAAAAGCAAACAGAATTGGAGCTCCTGGTACAGCTGTACCAACACATTGTGTGTGTGTATATGTGTGTGTGTGTGTATTGTATATATTGTGTATATCTGTGTTTGCGTGTATCTAAATAAAAATGTTATGTTCGCTTGTGGGATTAAAATAACTCCACAGCAACATATGACAGGGGATGACTAGTCAGTTTATAAATGGCAGACAAATGGATTACTATTAATATTACTTCCATACTGAAGTGGCACAGCGGGTTAAACCGCTGAGCTGCTGAACTTGTTGACCAAAAGGTTGCAGGTTGCAATTTGGGGAGTGACGTGAGCCCCTGCTGTTAGCCCCAGCTTCTGCCAACCTAGCTGTACAAAAACATGCAAATGTGAGTAGATCAATAGGTACCGCTCTGGTGGGAAGCTAACGGCGCTACATGCAGTCATGCCGGCCACATGAGCTTGGAGGTGTCTACGGACAACACTGGCTCTTTGGCTTAGAAATGGAGATGAGCACCAACCCCCAGAGTAAGACACGACTCGACTTTACCTTTACTGCTTTGCTTGTTTTTTAAATAAGTATCTCCAGTTTCAAATTATTCCTCTGACTTAAGTCCACCCTGATTCCAGCAGAGTTTTAAACCCCAAAGCAGGAGAAGAGGAAAAACGCAGTGGCTCAGCTCCTGGTGATTTAGAGAAGAAATGTAATTGCATCTTTGAAAAGAAACAGCAAACCAGAAAGAAGGGAAGGGGGAACAGTTTGCCCTTCTGGCGAATTTCGCAATGTGCTAAGACGCACCTCCAGTGGCACCTGAAAGTGCTAAAAGAGCAAAGCTATGCTTGACTTGCACTTCCAAGCCAATCTTAAAGTTACAAGGCAGCTTGACACAGTCTCGGATGATGGGTGCAAATTCACAAGATCGCACCCACAGAAGGGAGCTTGCAAAGGTAGTGGGGAAAGAGATAGGTGACCTTGATGAATGTAACTTTCCCACACATTTGCTTCCCCCCACCCTTGCCGAAAACATGCAAAATTCTTAAAACTTGAAGAAAGACGTTTGAATATTCCAGCAAAGCAAGGAGGAAATCTATAGACAGAGGATTTATTTGAGAACCCATATTCAATTTAAAGCAAGAAGAACAAGTTTGCTATATGGGGTCGAAAAATTTCATTTTGTGTTACTTCTCACTGATACATTCAAAGGAGAAAACTATGAATAGTTTTAGTTAACAACATCCCCAACATCATCATCTTTGAACAAAATTTAAAAAAAATGTGGTTTTGGAAATGGTATTTTTTCTGCAAAGGAAAAAAAATGTTCTGGGGAAACTTACATTATGTCATGGATTGCAGAATCAGAAATTGTAAACAATGTAGGATAGCCAGACTGAGAATTAAGGAGGACCTTTACGAGGGGCATTAATTAAAGATTTCCCCTGATCCACTTCCTGTGGACTAAGAGCAATGAAACTTGGCACCGTTATGAGTCCTTCTCTCCATCGGTGCCAAATCAGGACACACACTTCTCCCATCTTTTTGAGCAACTGTAAACACCTTGCTTGTAGAAGTGGACATGTTGCTCCAAAAGCCATATTGTGACTTCAGAAATCAGAGTCTTATCATCTGAGAAATGCTTGCCCTTCACAAATAACTTCATTGTTGGAAAGAGGTGGAAGTCCGATGGTGCGAACTTGGGTGAATTGGGGGATGCGATAGAATTTTAAAGCCACAGGAGCATGCTTCCATTTGGGCAACATGTGAGTTGTGAACTGGTGCATTGTCTTGCAGAAGGCTGACACCTTTGGTGAGCATGCCACGTTGTCTCTTGGTTTGGATGACCTCCCAAAATTTCCACAGCAGTGAAGTATAGTATGCCCCAGGGATCCTGGTACCCTTTGCTAGGAAATCCATCAATACTACTCCGTGCCAAAATACTATGAGCATGACCTTGCCTGCCGAGAGTTGGGCACATGCCTTCTTTGGAGGTGGTGAGTCAGGATGCTTCCATTGCATCAACTGGACTTCAGTCTCAGGATCATAGTGATGCACATCATTGTCAAGAGAGCCGGAGAGCATTCAACTTGTTCCCACTTCTGGAAAAGTGTGAGCAGCCAGGGGACCCAGCGAGCAGATACCTTACATATGTGAAGATTGGTCCTGGATTATTTTTTCCATGGACCCCACACTAGTTTGTCATTTTGGACTAGGTGGCAAATGGTTATGTGGCAATTTTCCAAAATGGTGACCTCCACTTGCTGGATGGTGTGTTCATCAACAGCAGAGTGGGCTCACCCTGGAATTGCAGCTGTTTGCACCAAAGCCCAACCACATTTAAATTGATGATGCCAGTTCTTGACTACATCGTATGTTTGGGAATCATCACCATAAAGCTCTTCCATCTCATCGAACATCTCCTTTGGTGTGCGGCCTTTCAAGTAAAGGAACTTGAGGACTGCTCTGGGTCCATTATCAAACCTCACACCACTTCAGCACCTGCCAAATCAAGACCGTTATCAGTTCAGAGTTGTAAATTGACACTACTTACTTAGGCGATCCCTTGTTGACCGAGTAGGGTTGTCTTCCAAGATCGGTGTACTGGCGGTGGTACGTAGGTGACTGTGGAGCCCTATTCTTGACCTGCATGTTCTCCCGCAGTGAGGGCATTGGTTTCCAGGTGGAAGGTGGTCCCAGTCAGGGTTGGTTTGACGCACCTTCCTCTTGGCATGTTTCTCTCTTTTGTCCTTCATTTGTGCCTCTTCAAATTCTACAGCACTGCTGGTCACAGCTGACCTCCAGCTGGAGCACTCAAGGGCCAGGGCTTCCAAGTTCTCAGTATCTATGCCAGAGATTTTAAGGTTGGCTTTGAGCCCATCTTTAAACCTCTTTTCCTGCACACCAGCATTCCATTTTCTGTTCTTGAGTTCGGAGTAGAGTAACTGCTTTGGGAGACGGTGGTCGGGCATCTGGACAATGTGGCCGGTCCAGCGGAGTTGATGGAGACCACCATTGCATCAATGCTGGGGGTCTTTGCTTCTTCCAGCACGCTGACATTTGTCCGCTTGTCTTCCCAAGAGATTTGCAGGATTTTCCAGAGGCAGCACTGATGGCATCGTTCTAGGAGCTGCATGTGATGTCTGTAGATAAATCCACGTATCACAGGCGTATAGCAGGGTTGGGAGGACAATAGCTTTATAAACAAGCACCTTGGTCTCCCTATGGATGCCCCGGTCCTCAAACACACTCTGCTTCATTCGCAAAAATGCTGCACTCACAGAGCTCAGGTGGTGTTGTATTTCAGTGTCAATGTTTACTTTTGTGGAAAGGTGGCTGCCAAGAGAGCGGAAAGTCTCTAAACCTATAGGGACTTATATCATTACACAAGTGCAGTTTCAGCATCGTGTGATAAATAGAAGTGGGTCAGGGAAAATATGTAATGAACACCCCTTGTACCTTTAGTGGTTGTGTGAAATTTGGAAATGAAGCTACACATGTTTACTGTTGCACGCTGGACCTGAAATAATGTCTGTTTACAGGACGTGCTCTCTGTATGCCCAACAGGATGCCAGGGTGCCTCAGCTGAAGGGCCCTTTAGGTTTCCCAACACAAAGTTGTATTGAGGCTCAACAAAGTTCAACAAAGTTCAACAAAGTTCAACAAAGTTCTTTATTTGGGCTTAAATCTTCAAACAAATGAATTAAACACTTTATAACCTTGGAAAACTGGTAGCTTCTTCAATCTGCCAACAAGGGGCAGGCAACTGGTGGTAAACTGTTCCTTTTTTCCTTAGGGAAATCCTTTGACCCCTCCTTGGGCAATCTCTCTTTGCCTTGCTGGTGTGAGGACCCTACTCCCAGCTCCAAGCTGCTTTATGGATACCCTGAGTTGTCCCTTACCAGGTAAGGTTCCTGTAGATCTGCCAAGCTGAAAGGTGTTCTTTAGTTTCTCCGCGAAGGCTGTAGGAACTATTTCTTTACTCCCCATCAGAGCTGTAGATCTATTTCTTTAACCCCCAGCAAAAGCTGGCTGTATTCCCCCAGCAGAGCTGTGGAAATTCCTTTACTCCCCCAGCAAAGTTGTGGAAAGTGAAGCTTTTGTGCAGGTTGGGAAGAGAATCCCACACGTCCTGCTGTAGGGCTCCAAACAGTGAGACTGAACAAAGGTTCTCCTTTGCCTCCAAAACCCTGGGAAAAGAAGCGGGCAGGCATGTAGCCGGGGGGCGGGGGGCTTGAGGGGCTTCAGGCCTTACTGGTACATTATTTAAACTGTTATGTTTATTCATATCATGATCTGATCACCATACTCAATATACCCCATATACATGGGGGTATTGGGGTAATGATACAAAAGGTTTGCTAGGCTAGACCCTGTTTCACTCAGACTCACCCCCCCAAAACTCACCCCCCCCCGAACCTCCCCTGAAAAAAATCACACACCCCCCCCCCCCCCGAAACAAAATCCTGGCTACGGGCCTGGGGACGGGTTTAAAGATTCTAACAATGTCTGCCAAGTTGTTGGCCCTATGATTGCAACCTGAGGGAAGCTACCCTATTGCAAAATGCATAGCTTAAATAGATTCATGCAATCTAGCAGTGCAAGAAAAGGAATTCAAATCTCCTGGCACTACCGTGCCAGCACACATGTGGTACATTCTGCTGTTATCTTTCCCCTAAATGCTGGCCTGAAGTTTGCAAACCAACATGGGAGTTTCTAAACTTCTGGTTCCCAGGCTAGCTTTCGACAGATCAATGCACCACAAATCCATTTAACTCCGCCTTTCCGACTGCCCTTTCCACTCAAAGAAAAAATAACATTCCCAGAGAACGCTCTCCTAATTTTCTGCTGCCAATTCTCAGCCAATTGTTCTCTATCTACGTAGCTGCGCTCTCTCTCCATTTATGTCCTGTCTTTCCCTCCAACACGAGACTGAAAGCACTTAGCAATATAAGTTAAAAGAAAATATAGATAAAGCAATATAATGCAGCAGTTTAAAAATCCATTTAACAATCCAATTAAAACATTGAACAAAACATAGATACAGCATATTTCATTTTAAATTAATCCTTCTGCTCCAACGAGTTAAAAGCCACAGAATGCCTCTTTCTAAAACAGGCCTCTTCCTGGAAAGAGAACAGAGAGGGGACCAACCAAGCCTTCTTGGAGAGGGAATCTATTAGACCATTAGTTGGTTATGTACAAATTTCAGTAATTAAAATCACTAGGTTGTTGTAATTTTTTCGGGCTGTATGGCCATGTTCCAGGAGCATTCTCTTCTGACATTTTGCCTGCATCTATGGCAAGCATCCTCAGAAGTTGTGAGTGTTAGAGTAAGTTGCAAAAGGATCAACATCAAGTGTGTGTGTTAAATAAAACCTTATACCAGGGGTCCCCAAACTTTTTGAACAGAGGGCCGGGTCACAGTCCCTCAAACTGTTGGAGCGCCGGATTATAATTTGAAAAAAAAAAAAACCATGAATGAATTCCTATCCACACCTCACATATCTTATTTGTAGTGCAAAAAACACTTTAAATAATACAGTAATTAAAATGAAGAACTATTTTAACAAATATAAACTTAGCAGTTTAGAATAAATATAAACCTAGCAGTTTGAAAACATGCAAATGTGAGTAGATCAATAGCAGGAAGGTAACGACGCTCCATGCAGTCATGCCGGCCACATGACCTTGGAGGTCACCGCTTCGAATCCGGGGAGTGGGGTGAGCTCCCACTGTTAGCCCCAGCTTCTGCCAACCTAGGAGTTCGAAAACATACAAATGTGAGTAGATCAATAGGTACTGCTCTGGCGGGAAAGTAACGGTGCTTCATGCAGTCATGCCGGCCACATGATCTTGGAGGTGTCTATGGACAACACCGGCTCTTCGGTTTAGAAATGGAGATGAGCAGCAGAGTCCCAGAATTGGACATGACTGGATTTAAGGCCTCCCCCCCCCCCCTTCTCCTGCCTCTGGGATGCAGCCAGGGCGCATCCCAAAGGGAGGAGAGGCTGGGCCCACGGAGGTGGCAGGCCAAGCAGGCCCAAGCCGCTTTGCCCGCCGCCTCCCCCCACCCCTTTCCTTCCTCCTCTGAGGATGCCTGCCATAGATGTGGGTAAACATCAGGAGAGAATGCCACAGTGGTCCACACTTTGGTTACATCCCGTTTAGATTATTGCAACGCTCTCTATGTGGGGTTGCCTCTGAAGACTAAAGACTAGAAGCTCCAACTAGTCCAACGAGTGGCAGCCAGAATACTAACACGAGCAGGGTACAGGGAGCAATACTACTCCTCTGTTGCACCAGCTCCACTGGCTGCCAATTAGCTTCCGAGCACAATTCAAAGTGCTGGTGTTAACCTATAAAGCCCTAAACGACTCCGGCCCAGTTTACCTGTCCGAACATATTCTCCCCTATGAACCATCACAATTGTTAAGATTGTCTGGAAGGGCCCTGCTCTCGATCCCACCAGCCTCACAAGTGTGTCTGCTGGGGACGAGGGACAGGGCCTTCTCGGTGGTGGCCCCTCGGCTCTGGAACTCTCTCCCACTGGAGATCAGAACTACCCCTTCTATTTTGACGTTCAGAAAACAGGTGAAAACTTGGCTCTGGAAATTGGAATTCGACGAGTGAGTCAATATTCTGTGATATGATTGGATGATGACGAACAACAATTTTATTGGGACGACTGACCATTGTAATTATATGACTGCATTTTGCTATTTTAATGTTTTTAGTGTAATATGCAATATGATGTTTTTTTAATGATTGTTTGTGATATTACTGTTGGAAACTGGCCTGAGTCCCTCGATGGAGGTGAAAAGACCGGTATACAAAATTGCTAAATAAATAAATAAATAAATAAATAAATAAATGCTTCTAGAGTATGACCATACAGCCTGAAAAAAAGAAGAAAAAATTACAACAACCCAGCCTTTGACAATACATTAAAATCACTATGATATGCTGCACATGAAGTCTTTGCTAGACCCCGTCTTCTTTCTTTTACTACATGTTTACTGGATGGACATGGGACTGGATGGTGCTCAGCTTCTGCCTTGACAATTGATTACTCTGCTGGAGCGATCCAGTATTGCCAAGTTTTCCTGCATTACATCAGCAAGCTTTTGGGCGGTTTGCAAAGCTTTTCAGTCTACCAACAAGTTGACTCGAAACACTGGAATTCCTGAAACCAATTTGGCTTGTATTTATCACTTCTGGGAACCTTGTCAAAGTCCTAAAACCAAACTCCACTGGGCATTCATTCATGCATCAGCAACTACTAGAAAGGAATGGGTTCAGCTCGATTCTAGTTTATCCAGCACAATTAGCATTGGAGCCTTTGGGGAAGCCGGCCTGGCAACAAAAGAGGGGCTTTTCGGAGGTTGGTGTGGTGGATGGAGGAAGGATTAAACATTTCAGTCATCCTTTTCTCCTGTGTCCTAGCTCTTTCCTACAAATGTATCCAAACTGATTTTTAGTCGTTGTTTATTATTATTGTTGTTGTTGTTGTTATTGTTATTGTTATTATTTTAGTTTATTTTTATTTATTTATTTTTATGTATTTATTTTTATTTTGTTTTATTTATTATTATTATTATTTGTTTGTTTGTTTTTATTGTTGTTATTATTATTTTATTTTTTATTTTTATTGTTATTTTATTATTATTATTATTATTCTTTATATATTTTATTTTTATTTTTGTATTAATTTTATTATTATTATTATTGTTATTTGGTTACCTATATTTGGTTTATATAATTATACATGAGTGTTGTGAGTGTGAAATGTTTAAACTGATTTTTAAATATTTCTTCCTCAGCTTTTTTCTCTCCAAAACATCCAGATAGACAAGAAAAGCAACTGAGAATCATAGAATCCTAGAGTTGGAAGAGACCTCATGGGTCATCCAGCCCAGCCCCATTTTGCCAAGAAGCAGGAAAATTGCATTCGAAGCACCCCCGACAGATGGCCAGCCAGTCTCTATTTGAAAGCCTCCAAAGAAGGAGCCTCCACTGTGCTGTCACACCCAGACACTATAACGTTAAAACTAAGATGTGCTTCTCTCTTTATCTGGGCGAACTGCTGGGGGTCTTTCTTTGAAGCAATAACTCAATACTTTCAGCAACTGATGCCAGTCAAGATATGAACATCAACAAAATGTTTGTTTCCAAAGTCCTTGGCAGACTTGGCACAGCTTGATAAAGTTACAACACAAACAGTCAATTTGGGAAACCATAGAGATGTTCTTTCTTTCCCTTTTCTTCAATTACTGAGGTAACTTTTCTCCAAATGGTAGAAAAAAATCCTGGGATCTTTCACCCTAACCCTGAGCTGCTATGGTTAGAAAGAACAGGTCTTCCCCTATCTAAGCACAAGGTTAGCTTTGGAGATGAAGTAATGCTCAATAGTACTCAATAACTATTTCTCTCTATTTCTAAATATCTATCTATATCCCAATCAGACTCTCTATCTCAATTGCCTTTCTTAATAACTCAATTTCTTTGTCTAAATAACCCAATAACTCAATTACTCAATTGCTATTCTATCTATCTGTCTATCTGTCTGTCTATCTATCTATCTATTAGGCCTGGTTGATCAAGAAAAAATTTGGTTCTAAAATCGATTTGTAATTGGGGTGTTTTTTTGTTTCGATATTTAAAATAATTACAAAACTTTCCCAAAAAAAAGTTTCGGTATTTACGAAATTTCGTAAATATTTACAAAACATTTTGTAAAGATGGCGGACCCCCGCGCATGCGTAAAAACACTTCCGAAGCTTCGTTATTGGCGCGGGGTCGATTCGTTAAGATAATAACGAATCGATTCGTTAAAGCGCCGGACGCGTTTGCGCATGCGCAAACGCGACTTCCGAAACTTCGTTATTAAAACTTCGTTATTAAAACTTCGTTATTAAGTATTTTGGGTTGGCAAAAGGAGCGCACTGGTTGGAACTACACAAATGATGAGCGAGCAGTGTATGTATGTAGCACTTTGTGTTGGCAAAAGGAGCGCACTGGTTGGAACTACACAAATGACAAACGCACACACAGCCACCGAAGACTCTTTTATTTTTTTAGAATATATTTTGTATTTTTTAAGAATAAAAGGCAGGTATTTTTAGAAAATATTCAGAAATGGAAAATTAACCAAAAAATGGCCCTGATGTAGAGCTAACACAGGCAGGAGACAGCAAATGAGAGCACACAGCAACAGAAGAGTCTTTTCTTTTTTAGAATATTTTTTGTATTTTTTAAGAATAATATTTAAAAAATAATATTAAAAAATATTCAAAAATGGAAACTGAACCAAAAAATGGCCCTGATGTAGAGCTAACACAGGCAGGAGACAGCAAATGAGAGCACACAGCAACAGAAGAGTCTTTTCTTTTTTAGAATATTTTTTGTATTTTTAAGAATAATATTTAAAAAATAATATTAAAAAATATTCAAAAATGGAAACTGAACCAAAAAATGGCCCTGATGTAGAGCTAACACAGGCAGGAGACAGCAAATGAGAGCACACAGCAACAGAAGAGTCTTTTCTTTTTTAAAATATTTTTTGTATTTTTTAAGAATAATATTAAAATAATATTAAAAAATAATATTAAAAAATATTCAAAAATGGAAACTGAACCAAAAAATGGCCCTGATGTGGACCAAACACAGGCAGGAGACAGCAAATGAGAGCACACAGCAACAGAAGAGTCTTTTCTTTTTTAGAATATTTTTTGTATTTTTTAAGAATAATATTTAAATAATATTAAAAAATAATATTTAAAAATATTTAAAAATGGAAAATTAAGAAACAAATTCACAAAAACCGAAGTAATGAATCCAAGCAAGGAATATAAGCAGCACTAAGCACAGCAGCAAGGAATGAATCCAAGGAATGAGCAAGGAATGAATCCAATCCAGTTGCTAGCCAAGCCAACCCAATGCAAACCCTCCCGGACCTCTTCTCTCTCCCTCGCCCTCTGCAGCAATGAGCTGTACGGCCGCGCGGAGCCGCTTTTAAAGGGCTCGCCGGCCAATCAAAAACAGCCACGGTGCACTGCTTGGGTGCTTGGGAGCGCCGGATTGGCTCCCAGGCACCAGCAGCCTCCATCCCATTAACGAAACGAGCGGAAGCTCGTTAAATCTATGGGGGTTGCCGGTTCGATATTTTTAAACCCTTCCGGGTTTGAAAATGTGTTTTGATATCGCTTCGTAAATGCAAAAATTAACGAATTAATAACAAATTACGAAATTAATGAACGAAACCGCACAGGCCTACTATCTATCTATCTATCTATCTATCTATCTATCTATCTATCTATCTCAATTTCTCAATTGTACTCACAATGGCTTTTCAGAACTACCTGCCTGACCAACAGCACATCTGAGGCTTTTTTCTCTACTGAAGGATGCAGGGGAGATTCCAAAATAGAGATTTCAACCCCAGGAAAAAGGGTGGACTCCTAACCCAAAGAGATACTTTGTGCACACACTCACACACACACACACACACACACGTGTGTGTGTGTGTGTGTATCTGCAAAAACACATACACACACACAAAACACATATACACAAATTGGGCCACAGCAATTTGGCAGGGGATGGCTAGTATATATATAAATAATTGTAATGTTCATTTGTGGGATTAACAGAACTCAAAAAACACAGGACTAATTGACACCAAATTTGGACATAAGGCACCTAACAACCCAATGTATGTCCTTCACTCAAAAAATTGATTTTGTCATTTGGGAGTTGTAGTTGCTGGGATTTATAGTTCAACAACAATCAAAGAACATTCTGAACTCCACCAATGATGGAATTGAACCAAACTTGGCACACAGAACTCCCATGACCAACAGAAAATACTGGGAGGGTTTGGTGGGCATTGACCTTGAGTTTTGGAGTTGTAGTTCACCTACATCCAGAGAGCACTGTGGACTCAAACAATGATGATCTGGACCAAACTTGGCACGAATATTCCATATGCCCAAATATGAACACAGATGGAGTTTGAGGAAAGTAGGCCTTGACATTTGGGATTTGTAGTTACTGGGATTCACAGTTCACCTACAATCAAAGAGCATTCTGAACCCCACGAATGACAGAATTGGGCCAAACTTCCCACACAAAATCCCCATGACCAACAGAAAATACTTAAGGCCATCCAGTCCAACCCCCTTCACCAGGGCAAGTAAACCTAATCAAAGCCCTCCTGACAAAGAGCCATCCAGCCATAGATATAGATGGATATATATGATTCACAGACACACACACACATAGTATCATGGACTTGAAAGTAACCCCTAAAGAAGGACAATTATATGTTCCATGATCCAGAGTAGGCAATCTCTATGTCAACACTGACAAAGAAACAAGAAGAAATACTGTTTACCCACAAGCATAAAGAAATAACACATATTAGAAACCAACACTTTCTCATTATTTTATTTTCCAGATCACCAGACTGGGCCACAGCAACGCCTGGCAGGGGATGGCTAGTGTATGTATATATATGTAATGTTTGTTTGTGAGGTTAACATAACTCAAGAACCACTGGACGAATTGACACCAAATTTGGACACAATACACCTGTCAGGGCAATTACTCATACCATTACTCATAAAAACACTGAAAAACACTTCAGAAGAAACTTTAAAAGCCCCAAAATAAAAATACATTACAATGCATATGCAAAAACACATGTATACACATATACACAAATATATACACACATATATACACACATATACACACATATATAAACACAAAGCACATATACACAGACTGGGCCACACCAATGTGTGGCAGGGGATGGCTAGTGTGCGTGTGTATATATATATCTACTAGCCATCCCCTGCCATGCATTGCTGTGGCCCACTCTGGTGGTCATGAGGGTTCTGTGTGGGAGGTTTGGCCCAATTCTATCATTGGTGGGGTTCGGAATGCTTCTTGATTGTAGGTGAACTATACATCCCAGTAACTACAACTCCTAAATGTCAAGGTCTATTTCCCCAAAACTCCATCTGTGTTTATATTTGGGCATATTGAGTATTCGTGCCAAGTTCCATCATTGTTTGAGTCCACAGTGCTCTCTAGATGTAGGTGAACTACAACTCCAAAACTCAAGGTCAATGCCCACCCAATCCTTCTAGTGTTTTCTGTTGGTCATGGGAGTCATGTGTGCCAAGTTTGGTTCAATTCCATCATTGGTGGAGTTCAGAATGCTCTTTGACTATAGGTCAAATATAAATCCCAGCAACTACAACTCCCAAATGACAAAATCATACTGTTTTGAGTGATGGTCACTCCTTGTGTTGTGAGACATTTTGTTGCCAAATTTGGTGTGATTTCGTTCATTGGTTCTTTTGTTTTTAAGGTACTCATTATGCACAGAGCATTTATATATATGAAGAATAATTTGTTTTACGATTGCATCATTTTATATTTTATTATTTCTTCCTTCTTTCTGTGTGTGTATATGTGTATGCATGTATACTTTAGATTGTACCAGAATCCCCAAGAGATGTTTTTTTCTCAGCTTGTTTGACATCATGTTGTAGAAGCCAAGAAGAATGATACTAATTCCAGTTAATTAGAAGAAGAACATTAGACTGGAATAGAACAGGGAGATATTAATTTGCAAGTCATTAATCTTTGACACAGATGGCAAAGGATTGTATTATTTTCAGTCCAATCCTATATTTCAGAGGTAAGGAACATGTGGACTGTCGCTCACATCAGCCCAAGCCAGCACACCCTGCTGCAGCTTGGTGCAACCCAATGTTATCTGGGGGGGGGGGCAAATTGCCCCTATCCTGGTCATATGGGAGCACACCACTCCAAGTTCTATTGTGTCCCTTTGGTATGGATTCCCTTCCCATTGACAGTCTCGTGGCATTTTAAATTCCTTGACATCCCATGGCATCCTGGGATTTGTGACTGCATGAGGCACTTGAGGTCTTCAGGACAGAATTGGAACCTTTTTTAGGTTCTTGTGGGTTTTTTCGGGCTATAGGGCCATGTTCTAGAGCAGTGTTTCTCAACCTGGGGGTCAGGACCCCTGGGTGGGTCGCGAGGGGGTGTCAGAGGGGTCACTAAAGATAATCAGAAAACAGTATTTTCTCTTGGTCATGGGGCTTCTGTGTTGGAAGTTTGGCCCAATTCTACCAAGGGCTCTTTGATCATAGGTGAACTGTAAATCCCAGCAATGATAACTCCCAAATATCAAGGTCTATTTTCCCCAAACTCCACCAGTGTTCACATTTCGGCATATTGAGCATTCGTGCCAAGTTTGGTCCAGATCCATCATTGTTTGACTCCACAGTGTTTTCTGGGTGCAGGTGAACTACAACTCCCAAACTCAAGGTCAATGCCCACCAAACTCTTCTAGTGTTTTCTGTTAGTCATGGGAGTTCAGTGTGCCAAGGTTGGTTCAATTCCATTGTTGGTGGAGTTCAGAATGCTCTTTGATTGTAGGTGAACTATAAATCCCAGCAACTACAACTCCCAAATGACAAAATCATTCTCTCCCAACCCCACCAGTATTCAGATTTGGGCATATTGGGGGTATTTGTGCCAAATGTGAATGAAAATACATCCTGCATATTGAATATTTACATTAGGATTCATAACACTAGCAAAATTACAGTTATGATGTAGCAACAAAAATAATTTGATAGTTGGGGTTCACCACGACATGAGGAACTGTATCAAGGGGCCGCGGCATTAGGAAGGTTGAGAAACACTGTTCTAGAGGCATTTCTCCTGACGTTTTGCCTGCATGGGTTTATATATCTGTGGACAATGGGTTTATATATCTGTGGAATGGCTGGGGTGGGGCAAAGAGCTCTTCTCTGCTAGAGCTAGGTGCGAATGGTCTTCGACAATACATTTTTTTTTGTTCCTGGTTTGAAAATGTTATTTCCTCTTCAATTATGTGGTACTTACTAGACATGGGCAATCCATGGTACTAAATGGTTCTAAAGTACTTACAAAACTAGGGGGCGCTGGTGCTTTGCTTCTAAAGTGTTTCTAAAGTTCTGGTGGTGAAAATTTCAGAACTCTAACAATACTTTCAAAATTCTAAATGGCAGCTCCTAATTGGTTCTGTCATAAAAATCACCAATAACAAAATCATAATGAAATTTTGAAAGTCTTGTTAAGAGTTCTGAAATTTTCACCACCAGAACTTTAGAAATATTTTAGAAGCAAAGACCCCTAGTTTAGTACTTTAGAACCATTTAGAACAGTGGTGCTCTACCTGGGGGTCGGGACCCTTTGGGGGGTCATGCGGGGGTGTCAGAGGGGTCGTCAAAGACCATCAGAAAACACAGTATTTTCTCTTGGTCTTGGGGGTTGTGCATGGGAACTTTGGGCCAAGTCTATCATTGGTGGGGTTCAGAATGCTCTTTGATTGTAGGTGAACTATAAATCCCAGCAACTATAACTCCCAACTGTCAATGTCTATTTTCCCCAAATGCAACCAGTATTCACATTTGGGCATATTGTGTTCTTTGAACTGGATTTCTACACTGCCATATAATCCAGATCAGTGTTCACATTCTTGCCAAGTTTGGTCCAGTTCCATCAATATTTGAGTCCCCAGTGCTCTCTGGATGTAGGTGAACTACAACTCCAAAAATCATGGTCAATGCCCACCAAACCCTTCCAGCATTTTCTGTTGTTCATGGGAGTTCTGTGCGTCAATATTGGTTCAATTGTGTCATTGGTGAAGTTCAGAATGCTCTTTGATTGTAGGTGAACTATAAATGAAAGCAACTACAACTCCCAAATGACATAATCAATTCATCGCCCAATCCCAGTAGTATTCAAATTAGGGTGTTTTGGGTATTTGTGCCAAATTTGGTCCAGTGAATTAAAATACATCCTGCATAAGCAGCAACTACAATGATGTTGTGGTTGGGGGTCACCATAACATGAGAAAGTGTATTAAGGGGTCACGGCATTAGGAAGATTGAGAAACACTGATTTAGAACCATTATTGCCCATGTCTAGAACTTACTTCAAAAGTAGTTGTTCTACTCCAGAAACTTTGTTTTTTTGGCTGCCACAATCTAGGTTGAATTGGTTGAGACTTGATGAGATATTCATTGAAAAACTATAGGAAAATGTGCTGTAAGATGGCTTCCAAACCTTTTGCCATTTTAGGTTGCCCTTTCCAGACCCATTCCAGCTTGCGAATATCCTTATGTAGTTACAAAACCCAAAACATTATAGGATGCAGTCACAGGAGTTTAAGTAAAGTCAGTGTGCTCTGATTATGCATGTTGGAGGAGAGTGTTATTTTAGGCCCTTTCTACACTGCCATATAATCCAGTTCAAAGCTGATAATCTGGATTTTATCTGGCAGTATAGAAGGGGCCTCAGGGCCCTTCCACACAGCTCTATAACCCAAAATATCAAGGCAGAAAATCCCACAATATCTGCTTGGAATTGGGTTATCTGAGTCTACCCTCAGATAATGTGGGATTTTCTGCCTTGATATTCTGGGGATATGGAGCTGTGTGGAAGGGTCCTCAGTCGTATGGGAAGTTGGGAATGTCTCCTTAAATAATAATAATAATAATAATAATAATAATAATAATAATAATAATAATATGGCAGATTATGTGAAAGGCAGTTAAGAACCAACAATAGTAGTAGTAGAAGAGAAACATGCTGCTGCAAGAAGATCGCACAGACAGACTACAAGCAGAGGTGCAACACTGTCGCTCCGATGATTCATTGGAACTTGTGCCACAAACACCATCTGCCTGTGACAAAGAACTGATGGGATCACAAGCCGGAAAAAGTTACAGAAAATGAACACGTCAAACTCCTCTGGTACTTCCAGATTCAGACAGACAGAGTTTTGGAGCACAATACTCCTGACCTCACAATCATGTTAAAAAAAACAAAGTATGGATCATCGATGTTGCAATCCCAGACACCCAGAAAATACTTCTACTGCCATCACATTAATATTATTAATTAGTAATAATATTATGAATAAATCTCAAAGAAAAGATAGAAATGGCAAATTTCTATTAGTTGTGCAAATATGATTGATTTCTCTTAGTTTGCATGTAAAAAAAAAACCAGAGAAACAAATTGAAAAGGATAATCAGTTATTAGGGGGGAGAAAAGTGGTATCAATCTTCTATCACTAGGGTAGATCATAGGGCTGGGCGGTTTCGTTCGTTAATTTCGTAATTCGTTATTAATTCGTTATTTTTTTTGATAATGAAGCGATATTGAACCATTCAGGAGCAACTAAAAAACGAAACGAATTTTTTCAATTCGTTTCGTAGTTGTTTCGTAGTTGTTTCGAAATCGATTCGTAATTGATTCGAAATTGTTTCGTTATTATTTCCGCATGTCTGGTGCAAGTTTTATAGTCGTTGTTTGTTTTCTCAGTGAAAAAAAAATAAATTATCACACCAACAGTCAACAACAGAGGGAGAGGGAAGCTTCCTGTCCCATTTGGAGGTTTTTTTAGCGTATTGTGCGATCGCGCCCGCCATTAACGAATCGATTCGTAATTGTTTCAAAATCGATTCGTAATTGATTCGTAATTTACAAAATTTTGTAAATATCGAAATTTTTTAAAGGAAAATTTCAGAATTAATTTAAAAATCGAAACGCAAAAACCCCCTAAAAACGAATCGAGTTTAGAAACAAATTTTTCCGTGGTTGCCCAGCCTTAGTAGATACATGTTGTGGTACCCACGAGTTTGCAAGTTTGAAAAATGAAGATGGTGCCCTCGAAGAAGGAGCTCCAGCAAGTGTTGTTTGCCATACAACCAAGTAAACGCCAAGTGCCAAAGTTCCCCGTTCTGTGCAACCATCAAAGATATAAGAGCTGTCTTCAGTTTTCACTATGTATCCCTTAGCCAACAGGTGGTTTGTTAGAGGAGATAGACAGTCTAATCCAAATGCATTGGTGGATTATTAGCATAAGAAAAGATGTATTAAAAGAGCAAAGATCAACCCATAAAACATTGTTTGTTTGTTATCTGCTTTCAGGTTCCTACCTCGCCATCATTTTTCAGCCTTACCTTTTCCTCTCCAGCAAATGAGCCTCAGCCACCCTGTCCATGTTATCTGAAATAATCTTGACGGATGCACTTTATTTGCCTCCTCCAATTAACTATGCAGCTCTGCTGTGCTAATTTGACAGCTGCTCCTGCCTAACTAGCTTGCCTGTTTAGAGCCCTTTATTAGAAGAAACAAAACCCAACAAACTCCTGCTTGCTTGATCTCTCGCTCTCATTTTTACGCTCAGCCTGCAGCAAAGTAACAAGGCCTGTTTCTTAATCCCTTAAAATAAGTGTCCTGCCAACACCCTGCACAAGGATGACCCGCCATCTGTATCCAGATTCCATGACTTGGATCTCAAGTAAAGCTCTGAAACCTGGTGCTGAATTTTAGAGTAGGTCTCCCTTTGGCAATGGACAGTCTGTACTGATGAGAGATGGAACATGCATCATGACTGGACTTAATGTCAGGGGAAAACCTTTACCTTTACCATACCTATTTCTCAAGTACTGAATGTTTGCTTTTTGCATGTAAACTGCCCTTCGGGGAGATAGGGTTGTCTATAAATAAAGATTGTTGTTGTTGTTGTTGTTAGAAACACCGCAACATTAGTCCACAGCAGACACTCTGCTGGCTGTTGAATTGGATCACATGTCGGACACTTCCCAAGGGTCTAGGACTGTGTGATGTATCAGCGAATAATGAGTGCAGATCCCAGTAAGGTGGCCTTTTGCAGCTGGCAGATGGGAATTTTGTCAGCATCGATTGTGTTTAAGTGCAGGCCAAGGTCTTTTGGCACTGCACCCAGTGTGCCTATCACCACTGGGATCACCTTTACTGGTTTGTGCCAGAATCTTTGCAGTTTGATCTGTAAATCCTCATATCGTGTAAGCTTTTCCAGTTGTTTCTCTGCAATCCTGCTGTCATCTGGGATTGCAACATCAACAATCCATACTTTGTTTTTTAACATGATCGTGAGGAGTATTGTGCTCCAAAACTCTGTCTGTCTGAGATCGGAAGTCCCAGAGGAGTTTGACGTGTTCATTCTCTGTAACTTTTTCTGGCTTGTGATCCCACCAGTTTTTTGTCGCAGGCAGGTGGTATTTGTGGCACAAATTCCAATGAATCATCTAAGCAACGGTGTTATGCCTCTGCTTGTAGTCTGTCTGCGTGATCTTCTTGCAGCACCTGAGGATGTGATCTATTGCTTCAACTGCTTCCTTGTAGAGTCTACACTTGGGATCTGTTGTCAACCTTTCAATTCTGGCTTTGATAACATTGGTTCTTGGGATGCCAGAATCAGGCCCTCCTTTGTCTCCTTTTTCAAAGTTCTATTTGTGAGCCACATCCATGTTTTTTCGTTGTCAATATGGCTCTCAATCTTTCCCAGGAACTATCCATGAAGAGCCTTCTTTGGCCAGTTCTCTCTTCTGCTCTGGATTGTGTTTTTACGGTATTCACTCATTTGTCTTTTGCACTTTAAGCAGTTTACTACTATTGACTTCCCCCAATGTTGGTTCTTGACTGCCTTTCACATAATTTGCCAGGGCATGTTTCTCTTCTACCGTTTGTTTCACTTGCAGAAATCCTGTCTCTGCCTCCTGATTTTCTGGGCAGGTAAAGTCTGTCGACATCGCTATGCGGGTGTCATGAGTAGTGGATTGTCATCAGTTCCCCTGTTTTTCTGTCCAGATCATCCAGCTCTGCTTGTGTCCAGTTCACAATCCCAGCAGTGTATCTAATGACGGGGATGGCCCAGGGGTTGAGAGCCTTGATCGTATTTCCGCCATTTAATTTGCTCTTCAAAACCTTTCTGACTCCTTGGACATATTCTTTGCTGACTATTATTATTATTATTATTATTATTATTATTATTATTATCCTATTCCCTGATATTATTTTGCTGCCAGCTTTCCTGCACAGAAGTGGAAGGACCCATTACACCAAAGTAGGGAACAGGAAACATATGGGATTGGGAATTATTGATGGGTTTTACCTGTTAACGGAACATTTCAGAAAAAACTCAAGACATGGCTATTCGAGCAAGCATGTGCAAATATTGAGTAACAGTCATAGGAAACGGAACAACTACACAATGGGACTGGACAATGTTTTAATGAGTATGTATTGATTTATATTTTATTGCTGTTGTTATGATTTTATGGATGTTAACATTTTAATATTGTACTTGGGTTTTTGTGGCATTGAATCTTTGTCTTGTAAAACACCTCGAGTTGCCAGAAGGCTGAGAGGGGTGGTATACAAATATAGTAAATAAGTAAGTAAATAAATAAATAAATGACGATCTATCTATCCAAATGGGGCCACAGGATTCATAGAATCAAAGAGTTGGAAATAACAGTAAAGGCCACCTAGTTTGATCCTATACCATGCAGAAATACACAATCAAAGCACTTCCAAAAGTTGGCCATCTAATTACTATGTAAAGATTTCCAAAGAAGGAGAGTCCACCAGAAGGAGATCTTATAAGAGCCATCCAAGCAATCTATTTCTGGTTTAAATGACTCTTGCAGTCAAGATTTAGGCAAGATCTCTTGCAATTTGAATCCATTGATTCATGCTCTAGTCTCTGGAAAAACAAAAGACAAGCTCATTACATCTGCTGCATGACGTGCCTTCAGATATTAAAATAAAGCTCGTATTGAAATATCATTTCTCAGTCTTCTCCTGAGCTCCCTAAGTCATTTTGCTAGACCTTTACCCTCTTGGTTGCTTGCCTTTGAATACTCCGATTCTTGTTTTTGAGACCGACACAATTACTCTTTGAGCATTTGTCTAATTTTAAAAATCTCACGGGACTTGAAGGAACTACTTTTGGGCACGTGTCCTTTCCGAGAGCCGCAAAGACTCCACAGCATGCATTTTCAATGCATCCCAGCTCATGGGCCATAATTATTTGTCAAACCATGTTAATGAATTAAATGCAACCCTTTATAGATGCATTGATCATCATTTACATGAAGTAATCAGACAGACAGAATTTCCACGGTAAATCAAAAAAGGAGGGAAAAAATGGTTTATGTGGGTTAATCCTAGTTAAACCAGCTAAATTTTTCAACATATCCCAGCGGCCTTTTTTTACAGCAGAGTGGAAGGTGGGATGTGACTCGAATACAGTGAGAAGGGATTGCAGCTCTGGCTGGATCCATTCATGAGGAGATAGTAGGAGGGAGGGAGGGGGATCTGCGGAAACAGACAAAATGGTTTCAAGCTTCCCTTTAAACATCCCTGTGATGTACAGCCCCCCGCTGAGCAAGGCAGCCCTGGGGGACTATTCAGGCAAGCCAGCCAATCCCATCCGGCCAAAGGCAAGATTGAGATTCAGCACCACACCTTCCGATCCTTTCCTCTTGCTGGAGGCGATGATGCAGAGGGAAACACGGCAAACCGATAAACACCACGGGATGCAGAAGAGCAGCAGCCTTTGAAGGGAAAGATGGAGGGGCCGAAGAAGAAGAAAACACACCCTCCTAGGCTTGTTTTTGTCCTTAACTTTACTCTGATAACTGGGTCAAAGAGACTGCAATTAAATCAAAAAGCCTGAGTGCCTCTTGAGCAGCACAAACATTGAACAATGCCTCCAGTTTATGGTAAAAGTCGTCGGAAATTATTTGCATTAATTAATGTTTTGCCATCTCATTGCGGCTTGGAGGCAGAATTGGCTGGAGTTGCACATAGGCTCTAGGACAGTGTTTCTCAACCTGGGGGTCGGGACCCCTGGGGGGGTCATGAGGGGGTGTCAAAGGGGTCGCCAAAAACCATCATAAAACATAGTATTTTCTGTTGGTCATGGGCATTCTGTGTGCCAAGTTTGGCTCAATTCCATCGTTGGTGGGAGTTCAGAATGCTCTTTGATTGTAGTTGGACTTTAAATCCCAGCAACTACAACTGCCAAATATCAAGTCTATTTTCCCCAAACCCCACCAGAGTTCACATTTGGGCATATTGATTGGTTCAACTCCATTGTTGGTGGAATTCAGAATGCTCTTTAAACTGTAACTATATAGTTAACTATAACTATAACTATAACTATATAGTGAACTATAAATCAGAGCAATTACAACTCCCAAATGACAAAATCAACCACTCCCCAACCCCACCAGCATTCAAATTTGAGCACATCAGGTATTTGTGCCAAATTTGGTCAAGTGAATGAAAATACTATAAATCCCAGCAACTACAACTCCCAAATATCAAGTCTATTTCCTCCAAACTCCACCAGACTTCAAATTTGGGCATATTGATTTTCATGCAAAGTTTCAATTCCATCGTTGGTGGGAGTTCAGAATGCTCTTTGATTGTAGGTTAACTATAAATCCCAGTAACACCCCCCCCCCCAAGTCACCTACGGGCTGAGAGGGACAGTTTATAAATATAGTAAATGAAATAAATGATAATACAACTCAAGGTCTATTTTCCCCTAACTCCTCCACTGTTCACATTTGGGCATATTGAGTATTTGTGGCAAGTCTGGTCCAGATCCATCATTGTTTGAGTCCACAGTGCTCTCTGGATGTAGGTGAACTACAACTCCAAAACTCAAGGTCAGTGCCCACCAAACCCTTCCAGTATTTTCTGTTTGTCATGGGATTCTGTGTGCCAAGTTTGGTTCAACTCCATTGTTGGTGAAGTTCAGAATGCTCTTTAGTTGTAAGTGAACTATAAATCCCAGCAATTACAACTCCCAAATGACCAAACCAACCACCCCCCAACACCACCAGTATTCAAATTTGAGCATATCAGGTATTTGTGCCAAATTTGGTCCAGTGAACGGAAACCTGCGTATTGGATATTTACATTATGATTCATAACAGTCGCAAAATTACAGTTATGAAGTAGCAACGAAAATAATTTTATGGTTGGGGGTCACAACAACATGAGGAACTGTATTTAGGGGTCACTGCATTAGGAAAATTGAGAACCACTGCCTTAGAGATAGATGGTCTTAACTGGGTACCAGGGGGACCAATGTGGCAGTGCTCCCAAAGTGAATGTCTTCGTGGTCAGAATCATCTCTTCATTCTTTCATTTTTCCATTATTAGGAAAGTTGATCAACCTCCCTGTCTGGGGTTTGAAAGCTACTAGGCGGTAGAGTTGTGTGTGGAATGCGTTCCTATCATTTCTACCACTTTTTTACTATTGATACTAGCCGTCCCCTGTCACGCATTGCTGTGGCCCAGTCTGGTGATCTGGAAAGTAATGAGAAGGTGTTGATTTCTAATATATGTAATGTCTTTATGCTTGTGGGTAAACAATATTTCTTGTCTGGTTTGCCCACCCTGGAACATGCAAATATAATTGTCCTTCTTTAGGGATCCCTTTCAAATCTATGATAATATATCTCTCTGTGTGTGAATCATATATATCTATATCTATGGCTGGATGGCTCTTTGTCGGGAGGGCTTTGATTATGTTTTCTTGCCCTGGTGAAGGGAGTTGGACTCGATGGCCTTAAGTATTGTATGCATGCGCAGTAGGAAAAAAGGAACACTGGAACTGGGGAAAATTTAGGGGATTCTCTCTCCCTCATTTTTAGACCAATCCTGATGAAACTTGCTACAGTCGTAGAAAACGTGGAGCACTGTGAAAGCACCACATTTCATAACCTTTGACTCATCCATGGATTTCTGGAGAATTTTCAACGTTTTTATTTTTAAACATTAATAATAAAATAATCTATTCCCGGTTTGAAAGTGTTATTTCCTGTTTCATTTGGTGATCTTTACTTTGAAAGTAGTTGTTCTAATCCAGAAATTTTGTTTGCGTGGCACATACTGTGTTAAATTGGTGGAGAACAGGAATCATAGTACAGACCACATCAAGGGACATCTAGACTGACCCCCTTCTCGGCAGAAAGGCATCGTCCAAACTCTCCTGACATCCATTTTCTCGCTCTGCTGAGTTGGAGGGGACCCTCAAGACACATCCATCCATTTATTCCTATTTGTAGATATATTGTCTTATGTCCTATCTAGTGGATCCAAAGGTTATAAATGCAGATAGGAACTTACAACAGAGCCAATAGCTACTAATTAGAATGTAAGTAGTCAAGCATGTGCATCAATAACCTTTTCAAAACTGTCCATTTGCGAATTTTGGTATATCTACTAGCCGTCCCCTGCCACGCGTTGCTGTGGCCAGTCTGGTGATCTGGAAAATAAAGTAATGGTTTCTAATATATGTAATTCCTTTATGCTTATGGGTAAACAGTATTCCTTGTTGTTTCTATGTCAGTGTTGATGTGGAGATTGCCTGATTTGCCTACTCTGGAACTTGCGACATATCACTGTCCTTCTTTAGGGGTCCCTTTCAAATCTATGATACTATATCTCTCTGTGTGTGAATCATATCTATCCATCTATCCATCTATCCATCTATCCATCTATCCATCTATCCATCTATCCATCTATCTATCTATCTATCTATCTATCTATCTATCTATCTATCCATCCATCCATCCATCCATCCATCCATCCATCCATCCATCCATCCATCCATCCATCCATCCATCTATATCTATCTATCTATCTATCTATCTATCTATCTATCTATCTATCTATCTATCTATCTATCTATATCTACTCCTGGATAGCTCTTTGTCAGGAGGACTTTGATTACGTTTTCTTGCCCTGATGAAGGGAGTTGGATTGGATGGGCTTAAGTATTTTCTGTTGGTCATGGGGGTTCTGAGTGGAAGGTTTGCCCTGATTCTGTTGTTGGTGGGGTTCAGAATGCTCTTTGATTGTAGGTAAACTATAAATCCCAGCAACTACAACTCCCAAAAGTCAAGCTCTATTTTCCCCAAAATCCACCAGTGTTCACATTTGGGCATATTGAGTATTTGTACCAAGTGTGGTCCACATCCATCATTGTTTGAGTCCACAGTGCTCTCTGGATGTAGGTGAACTACAACTCCCAAACTCAAGGTCAATGCCCACCAAACCCTTCTAGTGTTGTCTGTTGGTCATGGGAGTTCTGTGTGCCAAGTTTGGTTCAGTTCCATCGTTGGTGGAGTTCAGAATGCCTTTTGATTATAGGTGAACTATAAATCCTAGCAACAACAACTCCCAAATGACAAAATCATAATTTTTTGAGTGATGGTCACTCCTTGTGTTGTGAGACGTTTTGTTGCCAAATTTGGTGTGATTTCATTCATTGGTTATTTTGTTTTTAAGGTACTCATTATGCACAGAGCATTTTTATATATATAGATTGTCTGTATGTTGCTTTATTTCTTATTTAGTGAATTCAAGCATCATAGATAAGAATAACACCCGAAGAAGATATTACGAAACAAGGGAAACAACCCGGGAGACCTTGTTGTGTTACTGTTCATGACGTTATATATTGATGAAGAACCTTCTACAACATAGAAATTGTTATTTTGGAAGCTGAAATCTCATTATATTGCATTTAACAATATTTGAGTTACTATTTCTGATGTCATGTACTTATGAAGAATCTCCCGATATATAGTAATTGTTATTTTGGAAGCTTAAGTTTCATTGTGTTGACAAATATTGATAAACAATCTTTCATTTATAAGCAGTTACTAATTAATCGTGTTAATGTTCCCACGTTACGTTTAATGAAGAATTTCCTGTAGTATAGATATTGTGATTTGCAATCTGCAGTTTTTGTATTTACCCCAGTGCCTTGTTCGTGGCAATCAGGCCAAAGTGAAATGATTGTTTTTTAAGCATTTTATGTTCTCTTCTTTCTTTGCTGCCTTCTTTAGACACCTTTGTAGATTCAATCAGTTTATTTTATATTTAGACGTAGATTGCTACAGACAGCTATAGGAGTCCTTCAGCCATTTTGGCTAATGAGAAGCCAGGCAGTGTGGGAAACATAGTTTAACAGAAGGGCCTTTTGCAATCTCTACCATTGGGGGCCTGGCCTTCACAAACTACAACAATGGCTGTGCTTAGCCTCGCACACCTCATCCCTTCCTCGCATCGCCGGGGGAGGGAAAGCATGAGATTTGAAAACTTTTTAGGCTTTACCAAAGTTTATTTTATTTATTTATTTATTTATTTATTTAAAAGTTTTGTATACCTGCCTTCTCACCTCTCTTGAGGGACTCAGACCGGTTTCCAACCATAATATCACATACAATCAATGAAACATCATAGTTCATATTACAGTAAAACATTAAAACAGCAATTATATTCAATAACTACAATGGTCAGTCGTCACACTAAAATCATTGCTCCTCATCCTCCATCCATATCTCAGGGTGTTGGCTCACTCGTCGAATGCCTGTCTCCATAACCACGTCTTCATCTGTTTCCTAAATGTCAGGATAGAAGGGGCGGTTCTGACCTCCAGTGGGAGAGAGTTCCAGAGTCGAGGGGCCACCACCGAGAAGGCTCTGTCCCTCGTCCCCACCAGATGCGCTTGCGAGGCCGGTGGGACCGAGAGCAGGGCCTCTCCAGATGATCTTAATAATCTTGATGGTTCATTGGGGAGAATACGTTCGGAGACCTTGGCCTGCACTTAAAACACAATTGGCGCTGACAAGATTACCATCTGCCAGCTGCAAAAGGCCACCTTACTGGGATCTGCACACATTATCCGCTGATACATCACACAGTCCTAGACACTTGGGAAGTGTCCGACGTGTGATCCAATTCAACAGCCAGCAGAGTGTCTGCTGTGGTTGCTTAATGGTTCTGAAAATTAAAATAACCTTGGGAGACATCCAAACATTATGGAATATTTCCGGAAGAAAAAGGTAAGTGGTTCAAATTCAGATTTGCCCCTCCCACCATTCCTGCATGGTTCAAAACTGCTTCGAAAGTCAAAATTCTGAAGTTTTTTATGACTTTCAGGCTCTTCTGAATGAACCTATCCAAATCTAGTAGGCATCTTGGGCCACGGATATTGACCATCTTTTGGCATCCTTTCCCTTCTTCCAATGGACCCCCAGGAATAAGGTTGGCGAAACCATTACACATATAACCAGCGGAGATTGAAATCATAGAATCATAGAATCATAGAATCAAAGAGTTGGAATAGACCTCATGGGCCATCCAGTCCAACCCCATTCTGCCAAGAAGCAGGAATATTGCATTCAAATCACCCCTGACAGATGGCCATCCAGCCTCTGTTTAAAAGCTTCCAAAGAAGGAGCCTCCACCACACTCCGGGGCAGAGAGTTCCACTGCTGAACGGCTCTCACAGTCAGGAAGTTCTTCCTCATGTTCAGATGGAATCTCCTTTCTTGTAGTTTGAAGCCATTGTTCCGCATCCTAGTCTCCAGGGAAGCAGAAAACAAGCTTGCTCCCCTCCTCCCTGTGGCTTCCTCTCACATATTTATACATGGCTATCATATCTCCTCTCAGCCTTCTCTTCTTCAGGCTAAACATGCCCAGCTCCTTAAGCCGCTCCTCATAGGGCTTGTTCTCCAGACCCTTGATCATTTTAGTCGCCCTCCTCTGGACACATTCCAGCTTGTCAATATCTCTCTTGAATTGTGGTGCCCAGAATTGGACACAATATTCCAGATGTGGTCTAACCAAAGCGGAATAGAGGGGTAGCATGACTTCCCTAGATCTAGACACTATGCTCCTATTGATGCAGGCCAAAATCCCATTGGCTTTTTTTGCCGCCACATCACATTGTTGGCTCATGTTTAACTTGTTGTCCACGAGGACTCCAAGATCTTTTTCACACTTACTGCTCTCGAGCCAGGCATCCCCCTGGCTCTACATCCATACATCAAATATGGGGTTGGACATTTCCATAACTTCAATGCTTCAGAGCATTTTTATGGCATACTCCACCATAGCCCTTGCAGTCACAAGGCCAAGCTGTATATTCTGAAAGCTTTCCAGGGAAATATATACATTTAGCTGCCTTTCTAGGTCAGAAGAGTTGGGAAATCGCTTGTTTTAAACAACACTGCCAAAAGTAAAATTTAATGGGGGAAGAAATACGGTACTTTGAAAACAAACAGCCTAGAGACTCCTGGATATGAAGTCATCAAGAGCAGTTTGCGAAAATAGCTTTGTCACCAAAGAAGAAGAAGAAGAAAGAAAGGCCAATAATTTTTAATAAGGCACTAAATCTCCCAAGAGATATTCCGCGATGGTAAACACTTTTGCATATTTTGCTTGTGCTTTTATGCCGTGCTTGTAGGGTTGTTAACGGTTGCTAAAGAGATCCAATTCTAATGGAGAACAATCTCGCTCAGAAGGGGTTGACAGCTCCACAGCATTCTACATTTCACTGAAGAAAACAAGGATACTGATGTTTTAATATAACACATTCAGGATAACTACCCCATTGCCTGCCTTCCTATAGTTACATTTAGAGAAATCTCCCCTTCAGACCCTTGCTCATGTCGTTTATTCAGTAGTAAGTCCTACATTGTAAAAATGGGTCTGAAATTTGCTAAAATACTACTCCTTTTATGTATATTAAGAGAATAAAGAATTTGAAATTTTAGAGAAGTGAAGATGAAAGAAACCGGGTTGTTGTAGGTTTTTCTGGACTTATATGGCCATGTTCTGGAGGCAATTTTTCTCCTGACATTTCGCCTGCATCTATGGCAAGAATCCTCAGAGGTAGTGAGGTCTGTTGGAAGTAGGAAAAATGGGTTTATATATCTGTGGAATGACCAGGGTGAGACAAAGGACTTTTGTCTGCTGGGGCTAGCTGTGGATGTTTCAGCTGATCACCTTGATTTGCATTCAATGGCTTGGAAGTGCCTGGGGGGCATCTTTTGTTGAGAGTGGTTTTATGTGCCTGTTTGTTTCCCCTCTGTTGTTTTACTGTTGTAATTTTTGAGTTTTTTAATACTGGTAGCCAGATTTTGTTCATTTTCATGGTTTCCTCCTTTCTGTTGAAATTGTCCACATGTTTGTGGATTTCAATGGCTTCTCTGTGTAGTCTGACATGGTGGTTGTGAGAGTGGTCCAGCACTTCTGTGTTCTCAAATAATATGCTGTGTCCAGGTTGGTTTATCAGGTGCTCTGCTATAGCTGATTTCTCTGGTTGGAGTAGTTTGCAGTGCGTTTGGTGGTCCCTATGTAGACTTCTTGTCCACAGCTGCATGGTACACGGTAGACTCCTGCAGAGGTGAGAGGATCCCTCTTGTCCTTTGCTGAACGTAGCATTTGTTGGATTTTCTTGGTGGGTCTGTAAGTGGTTTGTATGTTGTGCTTCCTCATCAGCTTCCCTCTGCGGTCAGTGGTTCCCTTGATGTCTGGCAAGAACAGTTTTCCTCTGGGTGGATCTTCATCTTGACTCTCGTGGCTTGTTCTTGGTCTTGTAGCTCTTCTGATGTCTGAGGCGGAGTCTCCATTGGCCTGTAGAGCCCAGTTTAGGTGGTTCAGTTCATCTTGGAGAAGGTGGGGTTCACAGATTCTTTCTTTTTGCGAAAGAAAGCCCCAGCAGACAAGAGTCCTTTGTCTCACCCTGGTCATTCCACAGATATATAAACCCATTTTTCCTAGTTCCAACAGACCTCACTACCTCTGAGGATGCTTGCCATAGATGCAGGCGAAACGTCAGGAGAAAAATTGCCTCCAGAACATGGCCATATAGCTTGGAAAAACCTACAACAAACCAGAGATTCCGGCCATTAAAGCCTTCGACAATACATGAAAGACATTTGGACAGCTGTAAAAATGGCTGCAAGGACTTGATTTTTAAAAGTCCCATGTGATGGCTGAAAAATAATTGCTATTCCAGTCTCCCCAACATGTTAAAATGCTGAGCTGCTGAATTTGTTGACCAAATGGTTGGCAGTTCGAATCCGGGGAGCGGGTTGAGCTCCCTCTGTAAGATGAGGTCCTTTTGCACAAATAATCATAATCGTAACACTTCCACCAATCACATATATGTGACATAACATAGAGAGGGGGTCATATATGTACGCATGTCCTCATGAGGCAATGAGGCTGGTACAGGGGAAGTGAGGAACTAAACCTCACAAACTCAGGGACTTGTAGTTCTCTCTTAGAACACACTTTACCTGGCACTACTTCACTATGGCACCTTTATTATTATGTGTTTGTTACAGGAGTGTAATCTTTCTATGTCTGTATATATTGCTTCTATTTATAATCCAAATCTGGAGTCAATAAGTAGATTCCAATTTCTTCTCACAGGTATCTTCAATATAATCACAAACTGACTCCCAGCCATGTAGCTTTAAATCCTGTAACTCGACACAAGACCCCAATATGTATGTTGAAACAAGGAAATGTTTTTTCATGAATTCTTTTTGTTACAAAAAGTACTTTACTTCAATTCCACTTGAATTTATCTGTTACAAAGTACTTTACTTCAGTTCCACTTGAATTTTCTTGCAACTGTCTTTCACTCCTTTGAATACATCAAATTGTTATTTCATAACATTCAAACAGTTAACTTGTTTCTCTCTTTTAGGGCACTTTCTTCCTCTTTAAGATATTTTTCTCCTCGGCCTCCTGGCTGGCTAACTTAACTCTTTTCTGTCAATACTTTGAATAAATTTAATCCCAAAGGAATCTCTGTCTCTCAGTTCTACTTAACTGATATTTTAGACTTATATTGGCCATTTTCTTTACTTCATTACAACAATGGAAGCTACAAATCTCCCCTTCATCCCCTTGCTCATATCATTTATTCAGTAGTAAGTCCTACATTGTAAAAATGGGTCCAAATTTGCTAAAATGCTGCTCAAATTTGCATGTTTATATATATAAAAGAATTAAGAATTTGAGATTTGAGAGAAGTGAAGACGAGAGAAACCATCACTGAGACATTTGGGCATCCGTAAAAATGGCTGCAGGTACTTTATTCTTAAACGACCCATGTGAGGGCTGAAAAAGAATTGCCATTCCATTTTTTCCACCATATTTTTCACACTAGGGGCCCTCACATTCCTTCATACTTTGCTTCTGAGTAAACATTCAAAAGATTGTATTACACATTAACGTTCCTCAAAATTAATAAATATAATTTAAGAAATTAATAAATGAATAATAAAAAAAGATTTGCAGAAAACATTGTACACATTGTAGAGCAATCCCCAAGACATTTTGCTTCCAGAAGCAAAGAACAAGATGTCAGCTCAGAGTCCACAAACTTGACAGATGGGCTGCAGCCACACTATCAAATTACGAGGGTTGAATGAAAAGTAATGCCTCCACCTTTGCAATTCTTCAACAGATGGCAGTACTGATATGCAGCAGGTACTGGCTTGTTCAGTAGACTCTTCTCTACAGGCCTTAGCATTGAACGGTTGTGTTGTCAAAGTGCAAAGTAGGAAACCCTGTGCAGATGGTCGGTCACTGCAACTTAAGCAGCGTGCAGTCATTGAATTCTTGACAGCAGAAGGTGTCACCTCAAAGGAGATTAATCAGAGAATGCAAGCTGTTTATGCTGATTGTGTTGATGTGAGTACTGTGCGTCGTTGGGCGAGAAAGTTTAAAGATGTTGAAGTGGGAACACCTGACTTGCATGACAAACAAAGAGTTGGATGTCCTGTGACAGCAACCACTGAGTTCTTGTGGGTTTTTTCGGGCTACATGGCCATGTTCTAGAGGCATTTCTCCTGACGTTTTGCCTCTAGAACATGGCCATATAGCCCGAAAAAACCCACAAGAACTGAGTGATTCCGGCCATGAAAGCCTTCGACAATACAGCAACCACTGAGTTTCACAAGCAAAAGGTTGACAGATTGATTCAGGATGATCATTGTATCTCTCAGAGAGAAATTTAAGCATAATTGACATTCCACAAGAACATGCGGGTCACATTATAGTTTTGCTTGGCTATCGGAAGATCTGTGCATGAGAAAACCGTGAGATGATGGTTGCGGAAACAGTGTCGACTGCTTCCCAGACGGCTTCAGAAAACTTGTTCATCATTGGCAGAAATGTATCCAATTGTTTGGTGATTATGTGGAAAAGTGAATACTGGGGTGTGGTGCTCATCTCAATTTCTAAGCCGAAGAGCCAGCGTTGTCCATAGTCACCTCCAAGGTCATCTGGCCGGCATGACTGCATGGAGTGTGGTTACCTTCCCGCCGGAGCAGTACCTATTGATCTCACATTTACATGGTTTCGAAATGCTAGGTTGGCAGAAGCTAGGGCTGACAGCGGAAGCTCACGCCTCTCCCTGGAATTGAACCTGCAACCTTTTGGTCAACAAGCTCAGCAGCTCAGCACTTTAACCCACTGCGCCACTGGAGGGGAAAGTGAATAGTGGTAGTTACTAGGGCTGGGCGATGTCGTTCGTTAATTTTGTATATCGTTAATTTTTTCGTTAATATTCAATATACAAAACGATATCAAAATTATTTTCAAACACAGAAGTGTATTTTAAATATCGAAACAGCATGCGCCAAATATTCTCGTATTTCCGTCCATTTTGGAAATACCTAAGATGGCGATGCTTGCTGCTCCTCCTCCTCCTTTGGAAGGGGCTCCTTTCCTTCCAGAGTGAGCTTTAGGGAAGAAGGCAGGGGCCCTGCGAGGGAGGCTTCGGCTATGACTGTCATTGCCGTCTCCATCCCTTCCTTCCTCCAATCCTCCGACCCTTTCTCCTCCTCCTCCTCAGGCCGCGTGGGGGCGGGGAGGAAGAGCAGCCGGGGGAGACCTCTCCCTCCTCCTCTACCTCCTCACTCCACTCCCAGCCACCCACTCCCCGTGAGTATATGAAAATAATATATATATATATTTATAATATTTATTATATTTATTATTATTATTAAGAATGGATGGCCATCTTTCAGTAGTGCTTTCACTGTGCCTTCCATGCACGGAGGCAGAAAGTGTTTTGTCAATATTTTTATTATTGAGAGAAGCATTGTCAAACCGGAATAGAGATTTCACCCCTCCTCTCTCTCTCTCTCTCTTTCCCCCCACTTTCCTTCTCCGAGGTTAAAACTATTATTTTCACATTGCGCAACCATGCCCGCCATCTTAACGAATCAATTCGTTAATATTAACGAAATTTCGTAAATATAAAACTTTTTGAAGGGAAAATTTCGGAAATATTTTAAATAACGAGACACAAAAACACCCCAAAAACGAATCGATTTTAGAAACAAATTTTTCCGTTGTTACCCAGGCCTAGTAGTTACGGAGCACATTCCAAGGAATATTTCTCCATTTGGTTTATTAAAATATTCCCCTCCAAACCCAAATAGCGAAGGTGGAGGCATTACTTTTCATTCAACCCTTGTAACTCAGTTTGACACCACTTTAACAGCCCTGACCCAATGCTATGGAAACCTGGGATTTGTAGTTCAGGGAGGAAGCCCTCTTTGATGGAGAAGGCTAAAGACCTTGCAAAATGGACATTCCATGATGTGGGTACATTTTCTATCAGTGATAAGGACGAGACAAAATTCTTTCCTATAACTAAGTGCAACATGAAGATGAAAAAAATATCCAGGCATAGAGTATTCAGAAAATGGGTGGAAAAAATGTTTTCCAAGTGTTGCAAAACTCTGATGAGAAGAGCCCTGGACTGACAACACCAAATTGGGAGGGATAGCCAATACTCCAGAGGACAGGAGCAGGATTCAAAACGATCTTGACAGATTAGAGAGATGGGCCAAAACTAACAAAATGAAGTTCAAAGGGGACAAATGCAAGATACTCCACTTAGGTAGGAAAAACGAAATGCCAAGAATAGGGACAATGCCTGGCTCGCGAGCAGGACGTGTGAAAAAGATCTTGGAGTCCTCGTGGACAGCAAGTTAAACATGAGCCAACAATGTGATGTGGCGGCAAAAAAGCCAATGGGATATGACTTGCATCAATAGGAGCCTAGTGTCTAGATCTAGGGAAGTAATGCTTCCCATGCTCTACTCCGCTTTGGTTAGACCACACCTGGAATATTGTGTCCAATTCTGGACCACAATTCAAGAGAGATATTGACAAGCTGGAATGTGTCCAGAGGAGGGTGACTAAAATGATCAAGGGTCTGGAGAACAAGCCCTATGAGGAGCGGCTTAAGGAGCTGGGCATGTTTAGCCTGAAGAAGAGAAAGATGAGAGGAGATATGATAGCCATGTATAAATATGTGAGAGGAAGCCACAGGGAGGAGGGAGCAAGCTTGTTTTCTGCTTCCCTGGAGACTAGGATGCGAAACAATGGCTTCAAACTACAAGAGAGGAGATTCCATCTGAACATGAGGAAGAACTTCCTGACTGTGAGAGCCGTTCAGCAGTGGAACTCTCTGCCCCGGAGTGTGGTGGAGGCTCCTTCTTTGGAAGCTTTTAAACAGAGGCTGGATGGCCATCTGTCAGGGGTGATTTGAATGCTATATTCCTGCTTCTTGGCAGAATGGGGTTGGACTGGATGGCCCATGAGGTCTCTTCCAACTCTCTGTTTCTATGATTCTATGACAAGAAGCTTCCCATCTGGGTTTAAACATATATATCTGATAACCTGGCAGCTATACGGCAATTGAGAAATGTGATGACAGAGTACGAGGAATGTGTTGAGGAATGATAGCCTTTATAGTCCAGCAACATCTGAATAGCCTTAAGTTCTCACGTCTGCCTCATAAAATTTCCATCTTTTCCCAACCTCTTGCAGAGAAATGGCACCAAGATTATACAAGTAGCCCAAAGATGTTTCAAACACCCAAACTGGGCATGAACACATTCTGACACTGATGTGTTTGGATTTAAACACAAATGGGAGGCAACAAGGTCTAGAGCTGAATAGATGGTTAAACTATGCAAACGGTGTTTCTGCTGAGAGGGGATCAAGGGCAAGGTCTAGGAAAGCTACATTATTCATAAAGGGATAACAAGGAAAGGAAGGAAAGCGATGGAGATGGAAAATGATATAAAAATGCATGTACTCTCTCTCTCTCTCTTTCCTCTCATATGGAAAATACACAGCAATTCTGGGTTGTGGCACAGATTTGGGAGTTGGGAGTCAGCTGCATTAAAAATCACTACTGACTGAGTGGTCATGGATTCGAAGCCAGCCCAGGTCTAAGTGAGCTTCCAGCCATTTGTCTAGCTTGTTGTTGACCTTTTCAGCCTGAAAGACAGCTGCATCTGTCAAGTAGAAAATTTAGGTACTGTTCTGTCACGCACTGGGCCAGTAATAATTGTCTTTTGAAAGAGGACGTGCACCTTGTGCCCAGCGGGAAGCCAGGGGGCCACGAAAGAGGCCCTCAAGGATTTTCCTGAAGAAATGGTCTTTAGATGGCTTGAAAGGTTAAACAAAGTCCTTTATTATTGAACAAATTAAACAGATATTTCTCAAATCTTCAATGAGTCAAACAAATGATTCAAGGTCCCAAATCAACTGGTGGCTTCCTTAATCTTGTCCACAAGGGACAGGCAACTGTCTTCGTGAATTGTTCTTATACTTTGAGAGGAAAACCCTTTTATAACCTCTCCCAGGCTGTCTGTTATCTAAGCTTTGTTGGTGTGGGATCTACTACTGATTCCAAACTGCGTCTTGGTACCGAGTAAACCTACCAGACAAAGCTTGTAGACTCTCCAGCTGGAGTTCTTTGGCTCTGTAAAGCTGTTTTCCCTCTGGAATTTCTTTAAGGCTTTAGGGCTGTTTCCCTCAGATGCTGTAAGGCTGAGAGGCTGCAAGCTCCCAGACAGAGCTTTGGGAATTTTCCCCCAGAATGTCTTGAGAAATGAAGCTTTTGTGCAGATGAAGCTTGTCCACGTCCTCTAACTTAGTTTTCCTCACTAAGACTAAAAATGCCCCCCTCTTCCCTTACCCTGGGAGAAGGGGCGGATCCAAACTTAACAATGATAGACAGGTGGCCTGCCCTTTGACTGCAAACCAAAGGAAGCCACCTTTTTGCAGAATCCCTGAAACTTTGGAATGCATGTAAACACTTAATAGAAAGAGAATAAAGTTGGAGCTCCTGATACAGACGTACCAGCACAGGTACCGCTTATGCGGGGAGGCTAAGTTAACTAATTTTATGATGCCATAAAACTCTCCAGCAGTGTGCAAAAGAATGAGGAAGTACTCCATCGATGTCACAAGTGGATGATGAAGCAACCCTCATGAATCTGGAAAGTTAAATAGCCTCTGTGTCTCTGTCTATATATGTTGTGTGGTTACGGCATTGAATGTTTGCCATATATATGCGCATTGTGATCTGCCCTGAGTCCCCTGCAGGGTGAGAAGGGCGGAATATAAATGCTGTAAATAAATAAATAAATAAATTCCAGGTATGGTTCAAGTGCGCCTTATCCAGATTCTGCACTTTGTCGTTTTCTTTCAGATATGCTGTACTTTGGGCAATGTGTGTATTTGTGTTTGTAAACTTCTCTGGTCCAAGGATTTTTTGGCATGACCTCAGGTTGGTCCTGTGGTCCCATTGAGTTCTGTGATTCCATTCTTCTAGGGGGAAAATGAGGTTGCCTTCAATTGAGGGTTAAATTATAACCTTGTTCAGGTGGTATTCATAAGTAATAGGGATGCCAGCTTAAGGTTTCAGGACTAATATCTGAGATCTAGTAATGACCCCTTGTGATGTCATAAGAGGCAGTTCCTAATGAGGCAGAACCTCACGTCAGTACCAGGCAAGATTCTGGAAAAGATCGTTAAGGAAGTGGTCTGCAAACACTTAGAAAGGAATACGGTCCTTGCTAATAGTCAACACAGATTTATCAAAAACCAGTCATGCCAGACTAATCTGATCTCTTTTATCGATAGAGTTACAAGCTGGGTAGATGCGGGGAACTCCATGGTTTGAGCGTATCTGGATTTCAGGAAGGCCTTCCACAAGGTCCCTCATGACCTTCTGGCAAACAAACTAGTCAAATGTGGGCTAGGCAAAACTATGGTGAGGTGGATCTGTAATTGGTTAAGCGAACGAACCCAGAGGGTGATTCTCCCCAATGGTTCCTCTTCTTCATCCTGGAAAGAAGTGGTGAGTGGAGTGCCATCAGAAGGGTTCCGTCCTGGGTCCAATCCTGTTCAGGATCTTGATTAATGACTTAGATGAAGGGTTAGAAGGCAGGATCATCAAGTTTGCAGGTGACACCAAATTAGGAGGGATAGTCAATACTCCAGAAGACAGGAGTATTGACTATCCCTCCTAATCTTAACAGATTTGAAAGAGATGATGGGCCAAAACTAACAAAATGAAGTTCAACAGGGACAAATGCAAGATACTCCACTTAGGCAGAAAAAACGAAATGCGAAGATACAGAATGGGGGACGATGCCTGGCTTGAGAGCAGTACGTGTGAAAAAGATCTTGGAGTCCAAGTTAAACATGAGCCAAAAATGTCATGTGGCAGCAAATAAAAAGCCAATGGGATTTTGTCCTGCATCAATAGGAGCCTAGTGTCTAGATCTAGGGAAGTGATACTACCTCTCTATTTTGCCTTGGTTAGATCACACCTGGAATATTGTGTCCAATTCTGGACACCACAATTGAGGAGAGATATTGACAAGCTGGAATGTGTCCAGAGGAGGGCGACTAAAATGATCAAGGGTCTGGAGAACAAGCCCTATGAAGAGCGGCTTAAGGAGCTGGGCATGTTTAGCCTGAAGAAGAGAAGGCTGAGAGGAGACATGATAGCCATGTATAAATATGTGAGAGGAGGTCATAGGGAAGAGGGGGCAAGCTTGTTTTTTACTGACCTGGAGACTAGGACATGGAACAATGGCTTCAAACTACAAGAAAGGAGATTCCACCTGAACATGAGGAAGAACTTCCTGACTGTGAGAGCTGTTCAGCAGTGGAACTCTCTGCCCCGGAGTGTGGTGGAGGCTTTCTCTTTGGAGGTTTTTAAACAGGCTGGATGGCCATCTGTCGGGGGTTCTTTGAATGTAAATTTCCTACTTCTTGGACTGGATGGTCCATGAGGTCTCTTCCAACTCTATGATTCTATGATTCTAATGCTATGACAAGATTGATATTAGAAATGGTAGCCCTGCTGAGGACACCAAGCACGATATATTAAGAATCCACCGCAGTTACACAAAGTATGCTGTTCAGGAAAAAAAAAACTATCCATAGCAAAGAAATATGAAAAGTATTGATATACATAATTTTCAAGTGCACACTCTTGCCCTGAGATTCTTCTGCATCCCATCAAACATGATCCTCATCTAAGGCCCTGAGACATGGCCTTGATAATTGTCAACCCTGCACAAGTTCAGGAGGACAGAGGCATGCATGCTGGTCCTCAGTGACATAACTAGGTTTCATGTCACTCAATACGGTAACTCATGGTCTCATGCCCATGGATTTCCTCCCATACCAGACCAGGCCATAATATTGCACTGGCCAACACACATTTTGGTGCCTCAAATGTTAGCCCTGTTTCTGGTTATATTTAGCCTGCTAATTCCAAAAATTCATCAGTTTTCCCTTATCAGCTCTAGTTTTGGAGATACAGAACATATGTTATTTGTCTGAAGTTGAATCCAGACAAGACAGAGGTCTTCCTAGTCAGTCAAAAGGCTGAACAGGGCATAGGGTTACAGCCTGTGGATAGGATTACACTTCCCCCGAAGATGCAGGTTCGCAGCTTGCGTGTGATCCTGGATTTATCGCTGAAACTGGAACCCCAGGTCTCGGTGGTGGCCAAATGCAATTTTCTGAATTGGGCCCCCAAATAATTTCAGGAACGGGCCTGAAAACCAAGACACCAAGAATGTGTTTTTTTGTTGGACCATATCATACTTCGATATAGCTCTGCATACCAGCTGTGTCCTCTAGGTCTTCAACCTCCATATTGAATGAGAAGGCCTCCAACCCAGTTTCTGCTCACATTCACTTGAATACAAGGATAACCATTTGCGTGACCAAGGACTTGAAGAAAACAATTGTCCATGGTATAAATATGCTGTCATGCCTGGGGGCTATAACTCTTAGTGAAAGAGACATAGACATGACATCTTTCCCACAGGGGATTGCTTCTTGCCTTCTTTTAGAGAACTGAAACTCTCAAGGACCAAAACACTGTAGATAACTCAAAATAGTTTTTCTTGTTCACAAAGAGTTATCCCTTTAAGGCAATAAGCTGGAAGTTTCAAAGGGGGTAAAGGAAATATACATTACAGTCCCTGGTTGTCTTGGGTCCAAGGAGATTACGCAGCTGAGAAGCTTTTCCTGTTCCCTCTTTTCTCAATGGCTGTGAAGGTCGGAACAAATGCAACCCCCAGTCCAATGGCCTATGTTGAAGGCACAGAGTCTTCCTTTTAATGCCAAGGGACCGGTTTGAAGGCGCTTGGGTCTCCTCAACATTGTCCAGGGCGATCTGGGCATGAAGTATGAGTCCCAAGGGTAAAAACCTTAGAATTGGTGATGAGAGGTAACTTAATAAAGGGCTTCAGAGCCAAGTCTCTCTCTCACATCTATCTGTTAGAAAGTTTGATGGTAGAATGGAAAAGGAAAAGCTCTGCCCTCCTCCAGGAAGAGGTAGAGCCAAGCAATTGAGCTGAGGAAGCAATATAACTGGTGCAAACAACATTGATTGACAGCTATAAATAACCAATCAATCCAACTATACATTTACAAACTAGGCAAGTTTGGGCATGTTATACAGTTTAAACCTTTGCACTTTAAAGTTCTACACATAAGTGGCGCCACTCATGCCCTCACAATAAAGACCTTTGAAGTGCAAGCAACCATGGGGAGAAATCTCTCCAGGTTTTGAAGACATTTGGCCAAAGTTGTGATATGTGAGGCACGCATACGAGAACGTGCTGCCCTAGACTGGAAATGTCTTTTTTTTTTCCTCCATCACCAACTGTGCTTTTCTTGGGTTGATGGCAGAGGAAGGAAATTGTTTTAGAAACCTTGGAAGTGGCAGATAAAATGCCGTGTATCTTTGCTTTGTGGAAAATTTATTTTGCCTCTAAGCAGAAGAGATTAAATCTGTTCTGATGGAAAGGTGGGGAAATGCAACTGTCTTTGTTCCCAGCTCAAAAAAGCATACAAAAATGGATTCCGAGGGGTGGAAGGGAGACTGAGGGAAATCGTGAGTCTTTGTTGAGCCGTTAAAGGAAATCGCCCTCAGAAACAATCTTTTCAAGACAGCTATGAATATTCACCTTCGTGTTAAGATAGAAACCCATTAAAAAAAATTAAAGATACGGGTGTCAGCTTGTTAGATTCAGAATCATGGAAAGAAAGGTTATGCATGATAAAAATTATCTCGGTCAAGGAAATTTTGCCATGATATATATATTTACATTCCAATAGAAGTGGTTTTTGCACCTGAATGAAAGAATTCATGAGTTTTAATAGCATCTTCAAGCCATCTGAATTTGTGTGCGCTTGCGTGTGTACTTTCTAAAAGGAAATGAATTGGATTCTGCAGAAGACTGTGATCCTGATCCGTCTTTCAGCTCACTTCTCACTGACCCCATTGTTGCATTTTATTAGCGGTATAGCTTCAGGTCCTGCCTTTAATACTTTCCCCTTTAAAACATTTTTGATCTGCTGTTATCTTTGATGTCAGCTTCAGAAAGACTTTTTTGAGAGGTTTTTTTATATATATATCAGTCAAGTAAAATGTTTTAGGAAGGACCACGGTAGCCGAATGTTTGTGTGGAATACATTGAAAGTGGGAGCAGCAGGAGCGGAGAGAGACTCAGGTACGGATAAACAAGGATGACCTAATCTTGGTTTTCTGCTGCATCAATTATCCTTCTGTTGTTGATTGCCATCAAGTCGATGTTGATTTATGGTGACCCTATGTATAAGAGGTCTCCAAGACATCCTGGGCCATCCACACTACAACATCTACTTTAGATGCCATGGTGTCATCCTGAGGAATCCTGGGATTAGCAAGTTAGAGAGGAACACATAGCATTTCCAACCAGAAAGCTCTGGTGTCTCACCTAATTGCAAACTTCAGGATTTCATCCAATGACACCATGACAGTTAAAGTGAAATAATTCTGTGGATAGGACCTAGGTCCTGTAAACTTGAGACTATGGTCCAGTAACTATCTCTGTAGGCCTACAAAAGATGAGGGAGCCTTGAAGATAGCCCTGAAGGGTACTAATAGAACTTCTTCTGAGTTCTGGGGGTGCTAATGGCCATTCAGGAAACCAAGATTGTCACATTTTGGGGGTTGGGCTAATATGGGATTCAATGTATATTCTAACATATCCTAACATTCCCTGAATAGGTGGAATGATGTCTTGACAGGCCTACAAAAGATGAGGGAGTTTTGAAGATAGCCCCGAAGAGTACTAATAGATCTTCTTCTCCATTCTGGGGTGCTATTGGCCATACAGGAGACCAAAATTGTCACCTATTGAGGGCTGAGCTAATGTGGGTTTCAATGTACATTCTAACATTTTCTAACATTCTCTGTATAGGTTGAATGATGTCTTGATAGACCTACAAAAGTAGCCTTGAAGATAGCCCTGAAGGGTACTAATAGAACTCGCTAGGCCTCCAAAAGATTAGGTAGCCTTGAAGATAGCCCTTAAGGGTACTAATAGAACTTCTTCTGAGTTCTGGGGTGCTGTTGGCCATTCAGGAGACCAAAATTGTCACCTATTGGGGGTTGAGCTAATATAGGTTTCAATGTATATTCTAACATATTCTAACATTGCCTGTATAGGTGGAATGATATCTTGATAGACCTAAAAAGGGTTAGGTAGCCTTGAAGATAGTCCCAAAGGGTACTAATAGAACTTCTTCTGAGTTCTGGGGTGCTATTGGCCATTCAGGAGACCAAAATTGTCACCTATTGGAGGCTGGGCTAATATGGGTTTCAATGTATATTCTAACATATTCTAACATTGCCTGTATAGGTGGGATGATGTCTTGACAGACCTACAAAAGATTTGGTAGCCTTGAAGATAGCCCCGAAGGGTACTTACTAGGGCTGGGCGGTTTCGTTTTGTTAATTCGTAATTCGTTAATAATTCGTTAATTTTTTCAATTACAAAACGATAACGAACCATTCTGGAGCAATCATAAAAAAAAACGAATTTTCAAAAACGTTTTGTAAATGCTTCGTATTTCGAAGCATTTGTATTCGTTTCGTTATTGTTTTGAGGTCGTTTCGTTATTATTTCCGCATGTCTGGGCCAGTTTTATGGTTTAATTAGTGAAAAAAAATTATAATATCACACCAACAGTCAACAACAGAGGGAGAGGGAAGCTTCAGAAGGTTTTGGAGGTTTTTTAGCGTATTTCGCGGTCGCGTCCGCCATTAACGAATCGATTCGTTATTGTTTCGGAAATCGATTCGTTAATTTTTTTACCATTTATGAAATTTCGTAAATATTGAACTTTTTAAAAGGAAAATTTTGTAATTATTTTAAATATCGAAACAAAAAAACCCCCCAAATACAAATCGATTTTAGAAACAAATTTTTCCGTTGTTACCCAGGCCTAGTACTTACTAATAGAACTTCTTCTATTGGAGTTCTGGGGTGCTGTTGGCCATTCAGGGTATGAATAGAACTTGATAGGCCTACAAAAGATGAGGTAGCCTTGAAGATAGCCCCAAAGGGTACCAATAGAACTTCTTCTGAGTTCTGGGGGTGTTATTGGCCATTCAGGAGACCAAAATTGTCACCTATTGAGGTTTGGGCTAATATGGGTTTCAATGTATAATATAATATTGCCTATATAGGTGGAATGATGTCTTGATAGGCCTACAAAAGGTTAGGTAGCCTTGAAGATAGCCCCGAAGGGTACCAATAGAACTTCTTCTGAGTTCTGGGGGTGTTATTGGCCATTCAGGGTACTAATAGAACTCGATAGGCCTACAAATGATTAGGTATCCTTGAAGATCACCCACAAGAGTACCAATAGAACTTCTTCTACGTTCTGGAGGTGTTATTGGCCATTCAGGAGACCAAAATTGTCACCTATTGGGGGTTGGGCTAATATGGGTTTCAATGTATATTCTAATATTGCCTATATAAGTGGAATGATGTCTTGATAGACCTACAAAAGGTTAGGTAGCCTTGAAGATAGCCCCGAAGGATACTAATAGAACTCAATAGGCCTCCAAAAGATTAGGTAGCCTTGAAGATAGTCCCGAAGGGTACTAATAGAACTCAATAGGCCTCCAAAAGATTAGGTAGCCTTGAAGATAGCCCCGAAGGGTACTAATAGAACTCAATAGGCCTCCAAAAGATTTGGTAGCCTTGAAGATAGCCCTGAAGGGTACTAATAGAACTTCTTCTGAGTTCTGGGGTGCTATTGGCCGTTCAGGAGACCAAAATTGTCACCTATTGGGGGCTGAGCTAATGTGGGTTTCAATGTATATTATAACATATTCTAATATTATCTTTATAGGTTGAATGATGTCTTGACAGACCTACAAAAGATTTGGTAGCCTTGAAGATAGCCCCAAAGAGATCAAATAGAACTTCTTCTGAGTTCAGGGGTGCTATTGACATTCAGGAGATCAAAATTGTCACCTATTGGGGGCTGAGCCAATGTGTGTTTCAATGTATATTCTAACATGACAAGCGCTTTGGGTCTTGTTGATATGCCCCACTCCACCTGCGATGTTGAGAGGGATTTTCCCCTTGCCCCATGCCATGAAGGAGAAACAGTTTGCAAACTCAATGGAGGGCTTCGGGAGATGGTGCAGTGCTGTGTCTGGGACTATTCAAAACCCTTCCCCATCTCAGATCCCCCCCCCCCCCCCGAGCTTCAAAAAGAAAGGAAATCCTCTGCTCTCAGATCTTGGAGAAGCAACCTGTCGGCTCCACCGGAAGTGTCTTCTTGATGTCTTCTTTCTCCTACTCTGCCTCAGCTGCCCTTGACCGCAAAGTGTGAAGGCACACTCATCTCAAAGTGCTTTGTTTCCTTTCTTCTTAGAGAACAAGAGAAATAAAAAAATACAACAGCTCACTCCCCTGCCCTTCTGCCTGACCTGCAGGTGAGGTGAAGGAGGTGGGAGAATGCCAGGAGAAGTGCCAGGAGATGAGTTGACTGTATTATTTGCTTGACACTCCTCTGCTCTTGCCGCTCCGACGGTCCAATCTGTTGCAACTCATTAGCTCCCCTCTCTGTGTTTCTGCGCCTATCTGCTGTTGGAGTTTAATGTGACAAATATATTAACTAGAGAGTGGTGGGAGGAGATAATGAGGAAAGCATAAGCCATCATAATTGGGCTACATAAAAGGGAGATTCCTATGGCAGAGAATAAAGGGGGTTTCATGTTTGCCCTTCAGCGATGCAACCTAGTCCTATGTGAGGCTATGGGCCTGAAAGAGGACCACTGCTGGCTGGCTGGCCACCTTGGGGAGGCAGGGGAGTTGCTTCTGCTGTTCCGCTGTCATCTCGCATGTATACCGAGTGAAGGCTTCAAACAACAGCCTGAAAAGGCAATCACGCCCTCCCCTTCGTCCTAACATGCCACTATATTTGATGGCTGGAAAAAGGCAAACAGCTGTCTGTGGAAAGGCTGGCAAGCCAAAAGAGATAATCAACTCGAATAGCATGGGATTTGCTTTTGATGAAGGTGGGCTTCATCCTCTCCCCCTACTCCCTCGCCCGCAATTCCCCTCATGGAAACCCCAACGGCTTTTTGGATTAGCTCAGTTGGTTTTTTTATCTGTTTACCTATTTACTTGCAGCAGAAAGGAAACACAAAAGGAAACAAACAAAGCAAGACACAATTACCAAGCCAAGAGCGCAGCCAGAAGCGTTTGGTACAGCTGGACCGACGCGTGCCATGGAATGGAATCAGGAACGGAGAAGAGTGAGGTGCGGATTAATAATGGAGTGCAGCATCTCAGACAGGAAGCAGGAGGTGCCATCTTGGAGTGCATTGCCATATTGATTGTGCAAAAAATAAATGACTGCCAATCAAGAAGAAAGTTCTGGGGCATATCTCCTTAGTCAGGCAGATAGCAGAGGGTTTTTTAGTGTGGAAAAACTCTTTTGATAGTGCATACAGAATGGGGGACAATGCCTGGCTTGAGAGCAGTACATGTGAAAAAGATCTTGGAGTCCTCGTGGACAAGTTAAACATGAGCCAACAATGTGATGTGGCAGCAAAAAAAGCCAATGGGATTTTGGCCTGCATCAATAGGAGCATAGTGTCTAGATCTAGAGAAGTCATGCTCCCTATGCTTTATTCCGCTTTGGTTAGACCACTTTACCTGGAATATTGTGTCCAATTCTGGGCACCACAATTGAAGGGAGATATTGACAAGCTGGAATGTGTCCAGAGGAGGGCGACTCAAATGGTCAAGGGTCTGGAGAACAAGCCCTGTGAGGAGCGGCTTAAGGAGCTGGGCATGTTTAGCCTGAAGAAGAGAAGGCTGAGAGCAGATATGATAGCCATGTATAAATATGTGAGAAGAAGGCACAGGGAGGAGAGAGTAAGATTGTTTACTGCTTCCCTGGAGACTAGGACACAAAACAATGGCTTCAAACTACAAGAAAGAAGATTCCATCTGAACATGAGGAAGAACTGCCTGACTGTGAGAGCTGTTCAGCAGTGGAACTCTCTGCCTCGGAGTGTGGTGGAGGCTCCTTCTTTGGAAGCTTTTCAACAGAGGCTGGATGGCCATCTGTCAGGGGTGATTTGAATGCAATATTCCTGCTTCTTGGCAGAATGGGGTTGGACTGGATGGCCCAGGAGGTCTCTTCCAACTCTAGGATTCTATGATTCTAAGAAGAAGAAAGTTCTGGGGCACTTCTACTTAGTCAGGCAGATAGCCGGGGTTTTTTTAGTGTGGAAAAACTTTTTTGATAGTGCATTCAGCCACCTTCAATCAAGACTCAGGCCTCTTCTACATTGTCATATAAAATCCAAATTATCTGCTTTACACTGGATTATAGGAGCCCCCGGTGGCACAATGGAATTACGGTGGTGCAGTGGGTTAATCCCCTGTGGCCTCAGGACTGAAGGCCGGCAGATCGGAGGTTCGAATCCGGGAGAGCAAAGATGAGCTCCCTCTGTCAGCTCCAGCTCCCCATGCGGGAAATGAGAGAAGCCTCCTAGAAAACATTATTTATTTATTTATTTATTTATTTATTTATTTATGTCATTTTTAACCCGCCCGTTTCAGCCCGAAGGCGACTCAGGGCAGCGTACAGACTGGCACAATTAGGTGCTATACACACACACACACACACACACACACACATACATATCTCAGTTAAAAGCAATTAAATTACATCATAAATACATATAAAAACCATAAAAGTAATAACTATAAAAATCTATAAAAACAATATCTTCTGGTTCAATTCCTTACATCCGTTTACATAGTCTTAGCCGTTCCATGTTCATATTACTCTTTGAGTTTATCTGGTCACGCTGAAGTTCCAAACGCTTGCTCAAAAAGCCAGGTTTTCAATCTTTTCCAAAAGGTCAGGAGGGAGGGGGGTGATCTAATATCCTTGGGCAGAGAGTTCCACAGCCGAGGGACCACCACTGAGAAGGACCTGTCCCTCATCCCCGCCAAGTGCGCCTGTGAGGCAGGCAGGATCGAGAGCAGGGCCTCCCCAGATGACTTTAAATTCCTGGAAGGTTCGTAAGGGGAGACACGTTCGGATAAGTAAGTTGGGCCGGAACAGTTTAGGGCTTTATAGGCTAAAACCAGCACTGTGAATTGTGCCCGGTAGCAAATTGGGAGCCAGTGGAGTTGGTGCAACAGCGGAGTTGTATGCTCCTTGAGCGCTGCTCCCATTAGTAGCCTGATCTCACCAGATCAGGGGGCCGACCTGATCTCACCAGAAAGGGAGTTCCATAGCCGGGGAGCAATCACCGAGAAGGCACTGTCTCTCGTCCCCACCAATTGAACCTGTGACAATGGCGGGATGGAAAGCAGGGCCTCCCCGGAGGATCTTAATCTCCACAATGGTTAATAGGGGAAGATGCGTTTGGACAGGTAATTTGGGCCAGGGCTGTTTAGGGCATAGGGGCTGCTAGTGGTTCACTTCTAAAGTGAATTCCAATTTTCACGGGAAAAAAATGTTCATAACTTTTCGAAACTTCCGAGACTTCCAAATCCTTTCATTAATAGTTTGAACGTGTTATTTCTTGTTTCATTGGGTGGTCTTTACTTTGAAAGTAGTTTTATTCCAGAAGCAGGGGGAAACAAGCGGAGGAAATTCCTTCCTTCTCTGGTTTAAAACTGGCTTCTCTCACTTGAGCCGAGGCCAGGGACCAGAAGCAGGAAAAAGCAAATGGAGGAAATTCCTTCCTTCTCTGGTTTAAAACTGGCTTCTCTTGCTTAAGCTGAGGCTAGGGATCAGAAGTGGGGAAAAGCAAACAGAGGAAATTCCTTCCTTCTCTGGTTTAAAACTGGCTTCTCTGGCTTGAGCTGAGGCCAGGGACCAGAAGCGGGGAAAAGCAAACRGAGGAAATTCCTTCCTTCTCTGGTTTAAAATTGGCTTCTCTGGCTTGAGCCAAGGCCAGGGACCAGAAGCGGGGAAAAGCAAACGGAGGAAATTCCTTCCTTCTCTGGTTTAAAACTGGCTTCTCTGGCTTGAGCAAGGCCAGGGACCAGAAGCACGGAAAAGCAAACGGAGGAAATTCCTTCCTTCTCTGGTTTAAAACTGGCTTCTCTGGCTTGAGCAAGGCCAGGGACCAGAAATGGGGAAAAGCTGAATCATTTCTGACTCACTTCATGAGTCATAACAAAAATGGTGGAAAAAGTTTTGGAAGGGCAAAGGGACTTCCGGTTTCCTTAAAAACTTTGAAATTGCTTCAAAAAGGTAATTTTTTTGACTTTATTCTGAATTACGAAGATTCCGACGGTACCTAACCATGCCTATTAATTACACTTCTTGTGACTCATTGGCTTCCAGAAACGTGTTCTCATACTGTAGTTCATTGGGCAATGGAATTTGGAATTCCCAAATCATAATCCAGTACTTTAACTACTATACTCTCAGTGATTCTCAGGGTAAATCAACGACTCTCTTTTGCCTCCCAGTGCTCAAGAGAAAGGCACAGACTGTTGCTCTGATCGGCTTGAACAAGGCGCCTGAGTCATGCATTTTGCATTCTGCTTGGGCATTGCCTGGGTCGCCAGAGTGCCTTTCAATCTGGGATTGTTGCTCGATGACAAATGCTGGAGGTACACTCCAGAAGTAAAGGAAAGGACAGGACAATTAATATTTTACGGCGCTGCGACAAATTTACTAACTTTCAGCAGCAAATGACTTCATATATTGTCTGACACTCTGCGCCAAAATATTAAGTGGGCATTACAGATGGCAACGTGTGTGATTTTGGAAGCAATGATGGATGGTTGTAATCTAGCTGGAAATAGCTGGCTAATTAATTATTGTGCACTCAGAGAGAGCATTAAGTGGGAGACAGTGGAAGCCTGTAGCTTCACCTGTGATGGGTGATAAATGATTTGTACTCTGGGACTGCAGAGACAGACGCTCCCAGTATTTATCTGTCCACAGAGGACAACGCTCCCCTTGGCGAAAGAGCTGCATGCCGTGGGAGTCATGCTGCTTACCCTTATGTGGTGGTTTCGGAGGGGTGTGTGTGATGTATACCACTAACCGCAGCCTGAAATACATAGGAAGTTACTTCATACTGCACAAAATGACCAGTCCATCCAATATAGCTGGATTGGGCAGCAGTGCTGTGGGACCCATTTATTTATTTATTTGATTTAAAACATTTATATTGTGCCCTTCTCACCCCGCAGGGGACGCATTTGTTTCTGGGCATAGCTTTTCCAATCAATGTCAGCCAATTCCAGCTTACTTGTCCGAATGTATCTCCCCCTACGTCCCACCTCCAAATGATCTTCCAGGGAGGCCCTGCTCTCAATTCCACCTTCATCACAAACGTGCTTGGTGAGAACGAGGGACAGGGCCTTCTCGGTGGTGGCCCCCCACCTGTGGAACTCACTCCCCAGTGAAATTAGGTCAACGGCTTCCTGCTTAATGTGTTTCCTATTCATCTACTCACATTGCTGTTTTCGACCCGCTAGATGGGCGGGGAAGCTGGGTTTAAGGTAAGGAGCTCACCCTGACCCCTTACTTACTTACTTAGGTGATCCCTCGTAGTCTGAGGATGATAGTCCTCCAAGTGTAGTATCCTGGCGGTGGGTCCGTAGGTGATTGTGGAGCCCTATTCTTGACCTGCGTGTTCTCCCACAGTGAAGGCATTGGTTTCCAGGTGGAAGGCGGTCCCGGTCCAGGTTGGCGTGATGTACCTTCCTCTTGGCACATTTCTCTCTTTTGCCCACCATTCGTGCCTCTTCAAATTCTACACACAGCTGACCTCCAGCTGGAGCACTCAAAGGCCAGGGCTTCCTAGTTCTCGTTGTCTATGTCAGAGTTTTTAAGGTTGGCTTAGAGCCCATCTTTAAATTTCTTTTCCTGCCCACCAACATTCCATTTTCCATTCCATTCGGAATAGAGCAACTGCTTTTGGAGATGGTGGTCAGGCATTCGGATAATGTGTCCAGTCCAGTGGAGTTGATGGCGGAGGACCATCGCTTCAATGCTGGTGGTCTTTACTTCTTCTTCTAGCACACTGACATTTGTCCACCTGTCTTCCCAAGAGATTTGCAGGATTTTTCGGAGACAACGGTGATGGAATCATTCCAGGAGTTGCATGTGACGTCTGTAGATAGTCCATGTTTTGCAGGCATACAGCAGAGTTGGGAGGACAATAGCTTTATAAGCAAGCACCCCATCCCTATAGATGTCCTGGTCCTCAAATACGCTCTACTTCATTTGGAAAAATGCTGCACTCACAGAGTTCAGGCGGTGTTGTATTTCAGTGTCAATGTTGACTTTTGTGGAGAGGTGGCTGTCAAGATAGCGGAAATGGTCAACATTTTCTAACGTTACACCATTAAGCTGTGTATTGTTAGATAGAAATGGCAAAGCATTTCTACTCATAAAGAAAATACTGTCTGATGAACATGAAGTTAGTTGAATGATAGTACAGTACCTGAGTATGACTGTGAATGTCATGATGGACTACCTATGTGACGTCTGTAGACAATCCACATTTCACAGGCATATAGCAGTGTTGGGAGGACAATAGCTTTATAAACAAGCACCTTGGTCTCCCTACGGATGTCCCGGTCCTCAAACACTCTGTGCTTCTGACCCAGTTTTGAACTGTCAATCTTTTGGTTGGCAACATTTACTGTAGCTGCAACTGGTGATTAGCCTACTTTGCTAAAGCTGGTTAAATTTGACACCTTTTTAATGCCATGGTTCCATCCCATGAAACTCTGAAGCTCTCTAACCAAAAAGTATAAATATCTCAGGACACTACAAATTCTAGAAGTCCATAACACTATGCCATGAGAGCAAATGTGGGTGTCTAACAGCTATAATTCTGCAGTGTGGATACAGTCTATGGCAGCCTTCTTCTAAAGCCAGATCCAAGTCCTTGCCATGAGAAACAAAAAGAGGACAGTTGTTACATTTGGGAAGGCAGGTTATTCCTATTTCTTATCCCTGGGACCCTTGGTGATGTGTATACTCCTGAACTGTCTATTGCTAACTCAGAAATGGAAAATGTCTGGCCCTCCATATGCTTTCATGGGCAACATCTATGCTCATTATCTCTCCCACTGGCCAGGCTGGGAATTCCTGTCCAGCAATGCTGAGAGAGGATAGGGAAAAGGCAAAAAATAGTTAATGCCTTCTTTGCCACGGTCTTCTCACAAAAAGAAAGTCATCTTCAACCTCAGCAAGATGGAGTGGATGAGGGATTAGAGGACATCCAACCCCAAATTGGGAAACAAGTCGTCCAGGAATACCTGGCCGCTCTAAATGAGTTCAATTCCCCTTTCAGGGTCAGATCAACTACACCCAAGAGTATTGAAGGAACTAGCGGAAGTCATTTCAAACCACTGGCAATCATCTTTGAGAGTTCTTGGAGAACGGGAGAAGTTCCAACAGACTGGAGGAGGGCCGTTGTGGTCCCAATCTTCAAGAAGGGAAAAAAGGATGACCCAAACAATTACCAATGTCCGGTCAGCCTTACGTCGATCCCAGGCAAGATCCTGGAAAAGATCGTTAAGGAAGTGGTCTGAAAACACTTAGAAACAAATGCAGTCATCGCTAATAGTCAACATGGATTTATCAAAAACAAGTCATGCCAGACTCATCTGATCTCTTTTTTCGATAGAGTTACAAGCTGGGTAGATGCGGGGAATGCTGTTAATGGAGCGTACCTGGATTTCAGTAAGGCCTTCAACAAGGTCCCCCATGACCTTCTGGCAAGGAAACTAGTCCAATGTGGGCTAGGCAAAACTACGATGAGGTGGATCTGGAATTGGTTAAATGAATGAACCCAGAGGTTGATTCTCCCCAAGGTTTCCTCTTCATCCTGAAAAGAAGTGACAAGTGGAGTGCTGGGCCCGGTCCTGTTCAACATCTTTATTAATGACTTAGATGAAGGGTTAGAAGGCAGCATCATCAAGTTTGCAGATGACACCAAATTGGGAGGAATAGTCAATACTCCAGAGGACAGGATTCAAAACGATCTTGACAGAGTAGAGAGATGGGCCAAAAAAGCCAATGGGATGTTGGCCTGCATCAATAGGAGCATAGTGTCTAGATCCAGGGAAGTCATGCTCCCCATACTCTATTCCACTTTGGTTAGACCACACCTGGAATATTGTGTCCAATTCTGGGCACCACAATTCAAGAGAGATATTGACAAGCTGGAATGTGTCCAGAGCAGGGCGACTAAAATGATCAAGGGTCTGGAGAACAAGCCCTATGAGGAGCGGCTTAAGGAGCTGGACATGTTTAGCCTGAAGAAGAGAAGGCTGAGAGGAGATATGATAGCCATGCATAAATATGTGAGAGGAAGTCACAGGGAGGAGGGAGCAGGCTTGTTTTCTGTTGCTCTGCAGACTAGGATACGGAACAATGGCTTCAAACTAAAAAAAAAGGAGATTCCATCTGAACATGAGGAACTTCCTGACTGTGAGAGCCGTTCAGCAGTGGAACTCTCTGCCTCGGAGTGTGGTGGAGGCTCCTTCTTTGGAAGCTTTTAAACAAAGGCTGGATGGCCATCTGTCAGGGGTGATTTGAATGCAATATTCCTGCTTCTTGGCAGGATGGGGTTGGACTGGATGGCCCAGGAGGTCTCTTCCAACTCTAGGATTCTATGATTGGGAAGAGTCTCGTGGAACTGTTTGGAGAGGCCTCTCCTTTCCACAAAGAGCTTTATATGCCCCCGAGGCCTCTTAAAATGGTGACCCATAAAACCTGGTTTTCCTTTCTCTTCTGCCAGCAAGACCTTTTATGTGGCAATTTATTGCTTTTGGTGTTTTGCTATTACATTTTATGTTCGCCGGCCAACCAGAAAACATTCTTATTGGAAGCCTTGTATTAACATATATGGATGTAAATAGATACATAATTAAAAGTAGGTTGGGTTTTGCTCTGCTGCCCAAAGTCTCTTATCCAGTGGTGACAGCGATTCATCTTAGGGCACAGGCTCTATTACTCTGGAATTGGCTTCTGTGACTTTTTTTTGGAGAATATTAACTCTCAGCCAGCATTTCAGGGATTTATAGTGCCAAAAGGTCATTTCCCCAAGCTCAGCTTTAGCCTTGGAGCATGTATATTGGTTCATCCCTAATACAGGCGCATTTGTAGCGTTCCCCAAATTGAAGGGTTAGTCTTCAAGGTGAAAGGAATTTAGTTTGCTCTTCACATCACTGATTTGCCCATTCCCCACTCAATTTCTGTTTTTGAATAAACCTACACAAATACCATTTGAGAAAGCAGGACTACAGCTGGAGACCTTGAGTATCAAACATGGGAATTCCAAACTGAGTGGCTTAATGTCTCTGTTTGCAGTGTTTTTCATGTATCCAGCAATTCAACTAACAAGTTCCTAGAGAGGTTTACATAAAAGTAGTAAAAAGAACTGAATTTTCCCCAACCCAACTGGCAATCGGGGATGCTTTTTAGGGAGAGAAGACTGTAAATAATGAATTTGTGCACATCTCTAGAGAGAAAAAGGACCAGGCAACTGAGCACCTGATGTATGTGTTGTTATTTTGCTTGCGTTTCCAGTTTGGATATGTGACCAGGCCTTTGGGTAAGCTGGCAGATGGATAATGACGACCAGAGTAGGAAAGGACTATGACAATGCTGGATGGATTATGGATTTATGAATTGGTGAACATTGACCACAAGATGATTTTATTGCTGCTATCATATTAATTTGATTGTTTTAACTAGTTATAATGGTTGTTGTTATATTGTATTTTGTAGGGCTGGGCGGTTTCGTTTCGTTAATTCGTAATTCATTAATAATTCGTTAATTTTTCCAATTACAAAACGATAACGAACCATTCTGGAGCAATTTTTTAAAAAAACGAATTTTTAAATAGTTTTGTAAATGCTTCATATTTCGTTATTGCATTCGTTTTGTTATTGTTTTGAGGTCGTTTCATTATTATTTCCGCATGTCTGGGGCAAGTTTTATGGTTGTTTTTTGTTTAATTAGTGAAAAAAAATTATAATATCACACCAACAGTCAACAACAGAGGGAGAGGGAAGCTTCAGAAGTTTTTGGAGGTTTTTTAGCGTATTTCGCGGTTGCGTCCGCCATTAACGAATCGATTCGTTATTGTTTCGGAAATCGATTCGTTAATGTTTTGTAATTTTTTTCACATTTACGAAATTTCGTAAATATCGAACTTTTTTAAAGGAAAATTTTGTAATTATTTTAAATAATGAAACGCAAAAAACCCCCAAAAACGAATCGATTTTAGAAACAAATTTTTCCGTTGTTACCCAGGCCTAGTATTTTGTATATTTTATTTTGTGAATTGTTAGGCATTGAATTGTGCCTTTTGTAAGCCACCCTGAGTCCCCCCCCCAGGGGGTTAAGAAGGGTGGGGTAGAAGCGCTTGAAATAAATAAATAAATAAATAAATAAATAAATAAATAGGGGGTGCTGGCGATTCAATTTTGAAATGATTTCTGAAATTTTCTTGAAAAAAAGATCGGAAATAGCAGAAATCCGAATCGCTTTGTTTGCTTTGTTAATGGAAGGTGCCCCTCCCTCCCTCCAGAACCATTAAGTAACTTTGACGAAGTCAGAAAGCCTAAACAAACAGTTTTAAAATCTCGTAGTTTCCCTCCCCTGGCTGGTGGTGAAGGACGATGAAGAGGGACGAGGTGGGCGTGGCTAAGAACAGCTCTTCCTGAAGGCCACTGGGGGCGTGGCCTACAGGAAGAGCTGTTCTTAGCCACGCCCACCTCGTCCCCCTGTATTGCCCTTCACTGCCAGCCAGGGAAGGGAAATTTATTTATTTATTTATTTATAAAAGTTTTGTATACCGGCCTTCTCACCTCTCTTGAGGGACTCAGACCGGTTTCCAACCATAATATCACATACAATCAATAAAACATCATAATACATATTACAGTAAAACATCAAAACAGCAATTACAATCAATAACTACAATGGTCAGTCGTCACACTAAAATCGTTGCTCATCATCCTCCATCCATATCTCAGGGTGTTGGCTCACTCGTCGAATGCCTGTCTCCATAACCAAGTCTTCACCTGTTTCCTAAATGTCAGGATAGAAGGGGCGGTTCTGATCTCCAGTGGGAGAGAGTTCCAGAGTCAAGGGGCCACCACTGAGAAGGCCCTGTCCCTCGTCCCCACCAGACGCGCTTGTGAGGACGGTGGAACCGAGAGCAGGGACTTTCCAGACAATCTTAATAATCTTGATGGTTCATAGGGGGGAATACGTTCGGAGAAACCGCGAGATTTAAAAACTAACAGGGAAGGGAAACTGCGAGATTTTAAAATGTGGCCTACAAGAAAAGCTGTTCTTAGCCACGCCCACCTCGTCCTGCTGCATTGCCATTCGCTGCCAGCCAGGGAAGGGAAACTGCGAGGCTTTGCCAAAGTTGCTTAATTGTTCTAAAAATCAAAATAACTGTGGGAGACATCCTAAAATAATTCCTAACAATGGGTAAGTGGTTTAAATTCGGAATTACTCCTACCACTATTCCTGCATGGCTTGAAATTGGTTCAAAAGGGATTTTTTCCGAATTAATTCCGATTTTAGAAGCTTCTGAACGAACTTGCCCAAGCTTAGTAGGAACGTATCAATACTCTACCTATCTGACCGCATCTCTGCTTATGAACCCACCAGGACTTTGAGATCTTCCGGGTAGACCCTGCTCTCGATCCCGCCTGCTTCTCAAGCACGGCTGGCGGGGATGAGAGATAGGGCCTTCTCGGTGGTGGCTCCTCGGCTGTGGAACGCCCTTCCTACGGACATTAGACTAGCACCATCTCTAATAGTATTCCGCAAAAAGGTGAAGACCTGGATGTTTGTGCAGGCGTTTGAGTAATTTAGTGCAATCTGGTAATGGAACATAGGAATGGAACAATGGATGACGAATCTGGAACATGTTTTTGATGACGAGATGATAGTGAATGGGTATTGTAGTAACTGTTTATTAACTGTGTAATGTGTTAGGTTGTTAACTGTTTCTATACTGTAGCACTGAATTTTTGCTGTTCGTATTTGTTGTGAACCGCTGTGAGTCGCCTTCGGGCTGAGAACAGCGGTATAGAAGTAAGGTAAATAAATAAATAAATAAATAAATAAATAAATATTATATTATATTGCAGGGTGCTTTGATTGGACCTTGGGTGGTTGTTTGTTGTTCGTTGCTTTCCCTGCATGATGAATGCTGCAATATCAATTAAGCATGCCACGCTACAGCTTTGTGTTGAGCTAAAGTGCATTTGTTTTCCTTCACTGTGCGTGCACTAATTAATGTGACTTTTGGCGGACCGACCATTTCGCAGAAATTAGCAGAAGCAGTGGGATGAGTGTTTAAGTCTTGACTGCATTTTTCTCCAAGGTGTGTGTGTGGGGGGGGGGGGGAAGAGGGGAGGTGGCGGAGAAGGCAACTCTATTTGTTGGTTCAGTGGAAGCAAATCTTTACAAAATGATTAATTTACAAGGAAGGCACCATATTCTGCCACTTCCCAAGCTCTCCAAGATAAATAATACAGACATAGTAAAGGCCAACTGTGTTGTATTAATAATTGATATTTTCCTGCTTCGTGGCCCGCCTGTAATATATTTATTGTACTTTGCCGGAGTCCGGTTAGAGAGCTGCTCAAATAATCGATAGGCCTTGCTACATTTAGATCGGCATTTTTCTTCCTTCCCCTCCATCCCCCATTAAATTTATTAGAACCTCTGCGTCAGTTTAGTAGGTTCAACAGGTGTCGTTGACTCAACATTGAAAGTCAAGAAAGCTGGAGGGAAGAATAATTCACCGTAAAGACTAAGGGAAAAGGGATTGTTTGGTCACCATCTCGGAAACCAAGGCATGGTTGCAGACAGGAAGTTGCCTGAAAGTGTTTGGCATTGCAACAGATTTGACTACACCTGCCCAGGACCTAACTGCCAAGTGTCCATTGGTCGAGGGCTCTGGTTCTCAACCTTCCTTATGTTGTGACCCCGGTGGCTCAGTGGGTTAAACCCCTGTGCCGGCAGGACTGAAGACCAACAGGTCGCAGGTTCAAATCCGGGGAGAGGCAGATGAGCTCCCTCCGTCAGCTCCAGCTCCTCATGCAGGGACATGAGAGAAGCCTCCCACAAAGATGATAAAAACATCAAATAATCTGAGCGTCCTCTGGGCAACGTCCTTGCAAACGGCCAATTCTTGCAGTTTCTCAAGTCGCTCTTGACACGACAAAAAAAAAATGTTGCGACCCCTTAATACAGTTCCTCATGTTGTGGTGACCCCCGACCATAACATTATTTTCATTGCTACTTCATGACTGTAATTTCACTACTGTTATGAATCATAATGTAAATATCTAATATGCAGGTTGTATTTTCATTCACCGGAAGAAATTTGGCACAAATTTATTTATTTTATTTATTACTAGCCGTCCCCTGCCACGCATTGCTGTGGCCTACATGGGGGTTCTGTGTGGGAGGTTTGGCCTAGTTCTGTCGTTGGTGGGGTTCAGAATGCTCTCTGTTTGTAGGTGAACTGTAAATCCCAGCAACTACACCTCCCAAATGTCAAGATTCTATTTTCCCCAATCTCCACCAGTGTTCACCTTTGGACATATTGATGATTCTTGTAGAGTTTGGTCCAGTTCCATCACTGTTTGAGTCCACAGTGATCTCTGGATGTAGGTGAACTACAACTCCAAAACCAAAGGACACTCCCCACCAAACCCTTCCAGTATTTTCTGTTGGTCATGAGAGAACTGTGTACCAAGTTTGGTTCAATTCCATCATTGGTGAGGTTCAGAATGCTCTTTGATTGTAGGTGAACTATACATCCCAGCAACTACAACTCCCAAATGACAAAATCAATGTTTTTTTAGTGAAGGACATACATTGGGTTGTTAGGTGTCTTGTGTCCAAATTTGGTGTCAATTCATCCAGTGGTTTTTGAGTTCTGTTAATCCCACAAACGAACATTACATTTTTATTTATATAGATTTCTACCCTGTCCTTCTCAACCGCCGAGGGGGGACTCAGAGCAGCTAACACTGGTAACAATTTAATGCCGCAAATATCACAATATAACAACAATATAAAACCATAAATACACACTAGATTAGAAATAACAATATTTTTAGTTATACAATCATATAGCCGTTTCCATTATTATAACAATCATATGGTCCAGTTCAATGTCCAAAGTGTCATTATGCCTGCTAGCCAAAGGCCTGGTTCCAAAACCACGCTTTCAGTTCTTTCCTAAAAGAAAGGAGTTAAGATGCTGATCTTGCTGGGGAGCGAGTTCCACACCGAGAAGGCCCTGTCCCTCATCCCCACCAGATGCTTTTGCGAGGCTGGTGGGACCGAGAACAGGGCCTCCCCGGTGGATCTTAAACTACGAGGTGGAATGTAGAGGGAGATACGTTCAGACAAGTAAGCTGGGTATGCTCAAATTTGAATACTGGTGGAGTTGGGAGGGTGGTTGATTTTCTCATTTGGGATTTGTAATTGCTGGGATTTATAGTTCACCTATAATTAAAGAGCATTCTGAACTCCACCAACTATGGAGTTGAACCAAACTTGGCACACAGAACTCCCATGACCAACAGAAAGTACTGTAAGGGTTTGGTGGGCATTGACCTTGAGTTTTGGAGTTGCAGTTCACCTACATCCAGAGAGCACTGTGGACTCAAACAATGATGGATCTGGAGAAAACTTGGCACAAATACTGAATATGCCCAAATGTGAATACTGGAGGAGTTCAGGAAAAATAGACCTTGACATTTGGGAGTTGTAATTGCGGGGATTTATAGTTCACTTAGAATCAAAGAGCATTCTGAACTCCACCAATGAAATAATTGAACCAAACTTGACATACAGAACTCCCATGACCAACAGCAAAAACTGGAAGGGTTTGGTGGGAATCGACCTTGAGTTTGAACTCCACCAACGATGGAATTGAACCAAACTTGGCACACAGAACCCCTATGACCAACAGAAAATACTGTGCTTTCTGATGGTCTTTGGTGACCCCTTTGACACCCCCTCATAACCTTCCCAGTGGTCCCGACCCCCAGGTTGAGAAATGCTGGTCTAGGGCCTCCTATCATAGAATCCTAGAATCAAAGAGTTGGAAGAGACCCCATGGGCCATCCAGTCCAACCCCATTCTGCCAAGAAGCAGGAATATTGCATTCAAATCACCCCTGACAGATGGCCATCCAGCCTCTGTTTAAAAGCTTCCAATTTCCAAATCCTTTCAAGTAGCACTAGAAACTTTGAGAAGTTACATCTTCAACCACAATTTCCATTATCCCTATGGTCATGCGGGCAGTGGGATTTGGAGACTTTCCAAAACTATGTGAAGAAAACATGTCAGATCCATTAACCATGGAGAGATGCAAGAAGAGTTGAGGATGTCCTAGTACAGTGGTTCTCAACCTGGGGTCCCCAGATGTTTTTGGCCTTCAACTCCCAGAAATCCTTACAGTTGGTAAACTGGCTGGGATTTCTGGGAGTTGTAGGCCAAAAACATCTAGGGACCCCAGGTTGAGAACCACTGTCCTAGTACCTTGAGGGACCTGGCATTGACCCTTCCCATGTTTTTTCTAGCTGCATCCCAACATGACTCACTCCTCCATTCACAACTTTGGAATCAGGGCTGTCATAATTATGTTGGAGAAGCCACCCACTTTTTCTGCCTCAGTTTCCCCATCTGTAGAATGGCATTGCCAGTTCCCAGTTGGGTGAACAAAACCTACTGAGACTCCATTGAGACTAAGGCCATTGGGACTCTTCGCCACGTAAATAGAAAGTGCTATTGAAGAGAGGCTTTATTGCTCGGAGCTAAGAGAGTGTTAGTATTTCTTGCGCTACCGTTATTAATCATCATCATCATATCACATTCTCCAGTGTATTATGACGTACGAGGTTCACTAAGTGGTTTCAATCACCCGGGAAGTGTGTAATGGCTTAGTAATGCATTCCCTGTTGTGTCTTTCAACTTTTATGCAACAGCAATGAAAATATAAAATGTGTTTAATTAAAGAAGGTGGCTTGCTTTATTGAACAAATGTATTGAATAAATAAAAGGAATCATAGCACGTTTTAATACGCTCATCCAACACTCAAAGTACAGTTTCTTTTATGATGTGCAGTAATGGGTTTTATTACTTTTTTAAGGGGGAGGGGGAGAAGACACCCATTAAATCAATGCAAATATTATTGTTTTAATGTTCATGAGCATTAAATTGTAGGTTTCCCAACTGTGAATCAGAATATTTGAGCTAGTAAATTAGTTGGCAGATTGATGAACATTCAGAAATGTAATAATTTTGAAAAACAAACTGTCCATATACCTAGATAATATTGTAACCGAAGGATGGATGGATGGATAGATGGATTGGAAGGGAGGGAGGGAGGAAGGGAGGGAGGGAGGGAGGATGTCTTGAGTAGGATACTCTCAACAGGTCCTCCATGAAGGGGTGACTTTGCCCTCTCTCTAGACCAGTGTTTCTCAACCTGGGGGTCGGGATCCTTGGGGGGGGGTCGCGAGAGGGTGTCAGATAGGTCACCAAAGACCACCAACAGTTTTTGTTGGTTGTAGGGGTTCTGTGTGGGAAGTTTGGCCCAATTCTATCCTTGGTGGGGTTCAGAATGCTCTTTGATTGTAGGTGAACTATAAATCCCAGAAATTACAAATCCCAAGTGTCAAGGTCTATTTTCCCCAAACTCTTCCAGTGTTCCCATTTGGGCATATTGAGTATTCATGCCAAGTTTGGTCCAGATCCATAATTATTTGATTCTACAGTGCTGTCTGGATGTAGTTGATCTACAACTCCAAAACTCAAGGTCAATGCCCACCAAACCCTTCCAGTATTTTCTGTTGGTCATGGGAGTTCTGTGTGTAAAGTTTGGCTCAATTCCATCATTGGTGGAGTTCAGAATGCTCTTTGATTGTAGGTGACCTATTAATCCCAGCAACTACAACTCCCAAATGTCAAGGTCAATTTTCCCCAAACTCCACCAGTGTTCACATTTGGGCATATTGCGTATCCATGCCAAGTTTGGTCCAGATCCATCATTGTTTAGTCCACAATGCTCTCTGGATGTAGGTGAACTACAACCCCAAAACTCAAGGTCAGTGCCCACCAAATCCTTCCAGTATTTTCGGTAGGTCATGGGAGTTCTGTGTGCCAAGTTTGGTTCAATTCCATTGTTGGTGGAGTTCAGAATGGTCTTTGATTGTAGGTGAACTATAAATCCCAGCAACTACAACTCCCAAATGACAAAATCAATCCCCATCCAGCCCCACCAGTATTCAAATTTGGGCATATTGGGTATTTGTGCCAAGTTTGGTCCAGTGAATGAAAATAGATCCTGCATATCAGATATGTACATTACGATTCCTAACCGTAGCAAAATTACAGTTCTGAAGTAGCAACAAAAATAATTTTATGGTTGGGGGTCACCACAACACGAGGAACTGTATCTAGGGGTCATGGCATTAGGAAGGTTGAGAATCATTGCTCTCTAGACCCAATCCACACATATACAACAGGTGCAGTTACACTGTAGAATTAATGCAATTTGGCACTGCTTTAACTGCCATGGCTCTCCAATTATGGGATTTATTGTTTCACAAGGTCTTTAGGCTTCTCTGCCAAAGAGTGGCTTAAAGAGCTGGGCATGTTTAGCCTGAAGAAGAGATGGCTGAGAGGAGACAGCATAGCTATGTATAAGTATGTGAGAGGAAGCCACAGGGAGGAGGGAGCAAGCTTGTTTTCTGCTGCCCTGGAGACTGGGACGCGGACCAATGGCTTCAGACTATAGGAAAGAAGATTCCACGTGAACATGAGGAAGAACTTCCTGACTGTGAGAGCTGTTCAGTAGTATAACTCTCTGTCCCGGGGTGTGGTGGAGACTCCTTCTTTGGAGGCTTTGAAACAGAGGCTGGATGGCCGTCTGTCGGGGGCGTTTTGAATGCCATTTTCCTGCTTCTTGGCAGAATGGGGTTGGACTGGATGGCCCATGAGGTCTCTTCCAACTCTATGATTCTATGATTCTAGTGTGATGAAGTCCTAAGTCCTATCATGGACTCCTGATCTGAAGAAGACAACTTGGGTCCCATTCTCACTGCAGAATTATAGTGATACTAGCTGTGCCCTGCCACGCGTTGCTGTGGCCTATAGTAAAACTTATCAAAGTTGAGGTAGA